>OY856187.1:115618919-115853217 GCA_963693315.1 Diogma glabrata
ATATATATATATATATATATATATATATATATATATATATATATATATATATATATATATATATAGTATATATATATATATATATATATATATATATATGTTTTTTTTTTTTATTACAGAGGGGGGGAATAATCATGCACGAAGAATGGCTTCCATTCAACAGTGTGAGACTCGTATGTTGTCTTATCATACACCTACTCACTAAACCCTAACCCTCTTTCCTCATACTGGCAGTTAGGTATTACTTCACAGGCCCGACTTTGCATCATTTGCTCCCTTTTTAAGCTTTTGATAGCATTTTTTCCGATTTGTTATGTTATATGTGAAATCGTTTTTACATTCCTTTAAATATCACTAGTTTATTATACCAAGTTCGAACAGAATCCTTTGCATTCACCCGTTTTGTAATGAAAAAGTACCTTGTTTTCAAATAGATTTCCGTTATTAAATCACCAACAGATTATAATGGGAGCGATCATGGTATAATTGCTGGGTAAATAGATAGTTAAAATTTAGGCAATCTTTTACTTTAATTTTAATTCATGTTGCGGTTTGTTTATTTAAAATTTCAAAACTACTCATAGTTTGCAATTTCCTTCTTAAAATTTGCTCAGTTTTTTTGCATATTATTAAAACAGCTTGAGATGGATATTTTAAAAATCCTTTGTCTTATAATGAATAAGGAATGTTGACTAGTTTCACCTTGAACTAATGTCAAACAATTTTCGCAATTTAGTTTTTTAAATATTTTAAACACCACAAAACCAGCTATATATTCCGTAACCTTGTCTCTGAACATGGTTGAAGTTTCCTGATTAAATAAATAGTCGTGGTCGTTCAAAATAGATTCATCGGTTGCTGTATGAATCATTACCTGTCTTGGAGAAGAAATATTAATTTTCGTTGCTGTTGATATATTTGGTATAGCATGTAAAATCGATATATTCTCTAATGGAATGCAGTTTCCACTTCCACGTTCTCTTATTTCGCATCTAACGATCAACTGTTTGTATGCAGCAATAAATTTTCTGACCGTAGGATTGTTATTGTATCCCAACGTGATCTGATGGACAAGAAGAACAATTCCAAATGATCTTGACTTAATTTATACATAGGAATGAATGACAAATTGTTGTCATCTTCAAATTCTAAATATATTTGCTTAACATTTTCTAACGCCACTATGAACCCTATGAAGCCTGTTTTTCTGCCACTATTTATTAATAGGGTACCGTTTAACAGTCGCAAGCTTCTTAAATACTTATTTGGTTTTTCTATAAAAGTGCTCACTTCTTGATAATTTGGGCTGCATATTGGTTTTTTTTAAGTTATAACATTGATTAAGTATTATAAGATAATATTACTATGAATTACAACAACAAAAATTATTTGCCGTTGCTTCTAACATATTACAAAAAAAAAGTATCACTAGCTTAAAAACAACTTTATGATGGAACAGGCTGAATAATTGTAAAACTATGGTGCGAAAAACGAAATAAAACATTTTATTTTTTTATGCTCAAATTTACCAACACTTTGATAAAATACCATATAAAAATCATAAACTTTATTTACAATATCTTCTCTTTTTTCACAACAAAATTAAGAACCCTATCTCTCTAACCCTAAAGCCGCAATTAGACTATTGCAGAACTCTGCAATATATCTGCAATGGTAGTGTGTAAAATATTAATTGCAGAAAAGTTTGGCAATGAACTCATTGCTAAACATTGCAATGATTCATTACAATGTTTTGCAATGAGTTCATTGCCAAACTTTTCTGCAATGAATATTTTTCACACTACCATTGCAGAAATATTGCAGAGTTCTGCAATAGTCTAATTGCGGCTTAAGGAACAAATTTTCAACATTGAAAACAAAAACAAACGACTGTAACCAAAATATTGAACTTTAATAATTTACGAAAATGATACTAAGTTTATACCACCGATAGTTTAATAGAATAATAGTTTTTTGCTATTAAACTATCGATACATTGAGCGTTTATACCACAAAATAGTATTATTCTATCTGTGGTATAAACGCTCAGAATAATATTGACAGATAGAATACGGCTACCGTATTTCAAATTTGAATATAAAATCTTATCAATCTAAAAGTATTTCAACAAAAAATTATAATACTATTATTAATTTAAAATAAAAACTAAATTTTAAGTGATTTGGGTGTTGCACATTTTTACAATCGCCTGAAATTGTCTATTACATTTAACGTTTTGACCGTTACAATTTTTTTGAATATACTATTATACTATCAATCAAAAGCAAAATATCAAATAACTATCTGTCAAAGTAAAAAGGTATTATTCTATCCGTTTATACCGTAATAATTTAATAGCTATTTGCTATTATTCTATTATACTACCATGGTGTAAACTTAGTGTTAGATGAGGTAAATACTGAGAAGGTTATCTATAGGTAATTAATTTTGATATTTTAAAGCGATCGGTTTTGTGTTTTGTTTTGATAATGATTATTTGTTTCTTATTATTTGAACTATAATTGTGAAATAGGTTTCATAATTGTATGTACAATCATATTCCATTTATCTCGTTTCAACGCTATTTGACTTTAGTTTTCCTGTAGTGAACGTCTTGATAGTTACGTCGTCAAGCCAGAGTTGCCCATATTTTTCTCTCCACCGAACACCGACTGGTTAATGGGTCACTTTTTGGTTGTTCTTTCTAATGTGGTTAAATTTCTAGCGCGATTAATTTAATGAATCTGATAACATCGCAGTCTCGCAGTCGCAAAAAAAGTCATATGACCCAGATAGAATCGAGATTTGTGACTTCATTTCCGAAATTTCGAAATTCAAGTCATATGACTTGAAGTCATCAAGTTAGAATTGACCCCCTGAACTATTCAATAGATGCAAAAATAATTTCCCTACTTAACAAATACTAAGCTTTTCATTACTAATGTAAGTCCTGCTTTTGTATCTGTGTGGATTATTGCTGTCAAGTTCGGGAAACTACAAAACACCGTTTACTTAATGAAAATACCCATATAAAATTAATTGATGTTAATAAAAATTAAAAAACGTCAATTAATAGTATTCCCTATATAAATTTATTAACAAATATAATAGTATATTTAATAAATTATCATATTGCTTAAATCAGGTTCTATTTTACTCTATTGTGTTAGGACCTTATAGTAAAAGCTAATTCGAAGACACTAAATCCAATGATGCTGTTTTTCTGGGTCAACTTGAAAAAGTATTTGTTTTTATGCAAAAAAATGGTTATATTTTTTCGAGCTAACAGACCTAGTTGCACCATTACCACCATAGGGTTTAGCGAAGCCTGATTAGGCTTTCCTCATGACCGTCTTGACGAATTTAGTAATTAATAAAACAAATTCCACGCAAACAGCTTACTTTCTAAAACACAGTTATTGCTTTGGAGTTTGGGTTTTATGAATTTAAGGAGATCGTTAAAGGAATATATACATTAGACATGACCTAACTTATGAAGTTGTTATTTTCATCCCTCCCACTGACTAATTATGTTCCTTTTGACTCGAAAATGAAGTGTATGCAGTTTACTGAAATCGGAAAATAATTACCCACCGCGCAGTGGCGTCGAAAATAAGAAAATTAGCAGAATAATAGGATTTTTAATGTTTATCAGATATAATCATCTTAAAATATAATATATCTCATAATTTCGATTTTTTATTAAAAGCTAATTACTTTACGATTCCAACGAGCCTAAGTATGTAGAAATCGATCTTAGGAAAGCGTTTTTATCGAATTTCTTCTTCTTAAATCCAAAAAAAAAAATTTCTGCGAAAATTCAGAAAAAATAAATGTTTATGTTAGATTTAGACTTTGTTTGAGTAAAACAAATTTTTATTTTTGGATACATTACTAGCAGAATTAACTGGACATGGTAAAGTAGATCGTTTGCCAACCATAGTAACATTTGGTAATATTGAGAAGTTATTAACGGTTCCAGAATGCAAAGAAGGGAGCGGCTTATCGATTGCGAATGCGATATATGAATGCCTTGAAGAATGGGATCTTACTGATAAAGTCGAAGCCATGTGTTACGACACGACATCAAGTAACGCTGGACCAGAAAAAGGTGGAAAAAAAGATTGGCCACAACTTGATTCGATTCCCATGTCGTCATCACATACAGGAGATTAAACTACGGGCTGTTTATGATCTCTAATTTGGAAAGACCACAGCAACCGATGTTTATCTGTTCAACAAATTTCAGAAGGCATGGGACGATGGTAAAATTGATCCAACAATGTTCAAAAATGGAATATCGGACAAAAAACTGGGAAACAAAATTCCAAAACACTCGTGAGAAGCTCTAGTAATTTTTTGTCATGAAGAGTTGGAAAAATTACACCCATGCAGCGAATATAAAGAATTTTTGGAAGTTACATTGATTTTCTTGGCGAAACCATTGAGAATTACAAATTCAAACGCCCAGGTCCGACAAATCACGCCGTTTGCATTTTTTCGAGACGTTTGCATTTTTCTGATTATGTTGTATGTAAAAATTTGGTTCAAATGCATAGATGGAACAGCAGCCGCAAATCAGGATTTGGATTTCATCAAAATTGACCAAAGAGTTTCAGAAGAAATGTTGAGCAAAATTTGTTATCATCTTCACTATTTAACGGAAGCAAATATTGGCTTGGCTTTTTTCGACCCAGATATTTCGTTTGATGAAAAACGAAAAATGGTTCAAAACCTTGAGATCCCAGCATGAGACATCCCTATCGCACCCCGAACTCGCAAAAAAGATTTTGACGCAGTCAAACATATGCAACTTTTTGCTAATAAGAACATTAGTGATTTTGTCACAGAAATAACTCAGAGTTTTTTTAATTGATTTAGAATTTGTATTGATTTTTTGCTACATTACCCATCGGAATGAGGATTTCGTCAAAGCCACGTTGTTTCGCCAAAGTTTGCATGTTGTTAATGATACCACCGAACTCGGTGTTAAGTTGATGACACGGAATACAACAGCATTCTAACTAAAGACGAGGAAGGTACACAATACACCATTCAGGTGGTCGAAAACTACAGATGGAAATACCCATCATACAATAAATCTAATTTAATTTATTGATTTCTTTTGGAAAAATGTTGCTTTTGAATGAACAATTATTTTAAATTTAACCATAAAAATTAATATTTTTCTTTGAAAAAAGATTATTATGAATTAGTGAATTTTCGTATATGTAAGAAGAAAAATTAAGATAAATCGCTTTTCTAAGATCGATTTCTACATACTTAGGCTCGTTAGAATCGTTAATTAATTAGCTTTTGATAAAAATAAATCAAAATTATGAGATATGTTATGTTTTAAGATAATTATATCTGATTAAAATAAAAAATCCTATTATTCTGCTAATTTTCTTATCTTCGACGCCACTGCGCGGTGGGTAATTATTTTCCGATTTCAATAAAACTTGATATATTTCATATTCGAGTCAAATGGAACATAATTAGCCGGTGGGAGCGAAGAAAAAGATGGTTTGAAAATTGTTCATACATAACTGGTCATGCCTAATATACATATAATATAATATTACTAGTTCATAATATAAAAAAAAGTCATTCCTAAAATTTAAATAAAAAAAACTGCCCAGCATATGTTAAAGCTCTTGAATTAAAAAATATTTGAAATAGTTTTCAGTATATCAAAATTTTAGTTTACAATTGGCAAATCCCTTATTTTTCAATATTATGAATAAAAAAATGTATGTCAATGAACTCGATCATGTAAAGAAATACGATTTATTTATTTAAGCAAAAATAAAAAAAGGAGTTTGCTTTTGAATATGAAAGAATTTTAAAAGAATAGAGAAAATGTAATAAAAAACTAACACTAATGCAATTTTTATACAGAAAAAAGCAACAAAAATTAAATTTTTATAATATGTTGTTGCCAGAAAAGAAAAACCACTCTTTCAATCGCAAGTGTTGTGTTGTCTCTACACAAATTGACTAGCAGAGCCATAGCTCGACCGTAGCGGCGAAAACTTTAGTAATATTATCTTAATATACTTAATCAATGGTTATAATCAGCCAAATTACGACTATTTTTTTTTTTTGAATAAAATGTGTTGTGTTATAGGGTTTACAATTAGTGTCACAACAAAACATAAATACCTTTTAAGACCTAGGTCTAGACCTAGGTCCCACAACAACTGGCGTTCTAAGGTCATGCTGAACGCTTTTTTTTAAACCTCTGCGGGTTGAAGTCACCTAAGACTAAGGATTCCAGCAAACTATTCTATTTGTATGCAGTTCGGACAAAGAAGTCTTTCTGCGATCTGCCAGTATGACAGCGTGGGATCTCGACCGTTTGACTCGTTGCGGTATCCGATTGTCGAGTGAAACGGGGGTAAGGATAAGTTTGGGACATGGTGCTGCTGATTTCATCTGAGCACTATTGATGACGATATTTGTAAAAAACAACGAGGTCAGCAACAGTGCGACGATGTTGTAGGGAATCAAGTTTTGATGTCAAAGTTCGATCACCCACAATTCGTATAGCCCGCTTTTGAACAGAGTCCAAGAGGGCCAAGATGGAAACAGAAGCAGCACCTCAAACTTGAAAACAGTACTTCATACAGGGACGAATATAGGACTTATAAACATGGAGCAATTGGTATGGAGTGAAAAATTTTTTGCATCTATTTAGGAGGCCGAGTTTTCTAGACGCGCTTAAGAAATATTAAGAATATCAAAGGCTGTATTGATGGTTTCAAGAAATACGCAGGTGGCCTCGCTATTTTTGAAATCATCTAAACATAGCTCTTCTCTACAAAAATTAATCGCATCTGCTACTGATTGACTTAAAACTTGTACCGCTAAGCTTACTTCATTTTTTTGTTGTGAAAGTAAATATGGGCTTTTCTCACTTTATTCCCTAAATGTAAACCCTCTTGGTCTTGTAATTTTTCTAAGGTCGTTATATATTTCCATTCAATGAAACTACCATTACAATCAGTAATAGATTTTATCTCGCCAAACACAATTCTTATTAGCTTAATGCTATGACATGGATCAAGGATATTTCCAATATGTTCCATAAAAAAGCTCTACCGACTATTTTCACTGAATAAATCCACCCCTAGCAGCTTACACATTGTATAGTTGGTTGGTGCACCATCGAACGTAACACCGATTAACCTAACTTTACATTCATGTACCAAAATAATTGCATGCAACAGTAAATTCTTTTTCTGTTCACCGGACAGGGATGCTATCGGAAAATATCCAATTGGAATTTTCCAAGATTTGTTGACAGCAACAACCATGAACACTAAAATTTGTGTCGCTTTTTCCTCACTGAATTGGTTGTTGCTACCAGTTTCAACAAATCCATAATTTCGGTTACCGTCCCAATCAATGTGCTACCTGATATGGATTTCATCAAAAACAAGCTCACCAAATATTTCTTGATTGCCCTCTGCGGCAAGTTGACATGCATGGCGAGCACTAATAGATTCGTTAGTGAATCCTGGAAGGCAATGGTAGTTTTGATACCATTTTGTTATAGTGGGTGGATGCGGTAATGCACAATCAAATGTCTCACGAACATAGCTGTAAGATACATAGCTGAATTCACACATCGTAATATCTAGAAATTTAATACAAAAAATACCAAAGAAATAGCTGTAAGCTTTTGGAGAAAAAAATAGGTAGATTTTTATATGAAATTTACCTAAAAATTTAAATTTAAGGCAAAAGTCTTAAGCTCATCGTTGTATAACTGTTCCACTGCCAAACCCTTGCGCTTTAGCCACTGTCTTTCCAGCAAGCTTTTTGTCAATGGGTCGACGGATTGAAACAAATCAAACAATTCTACTGAAATCAAATTTTGTTCAGAAAGCTGTTTGATTATGTTTTTATAGCTACCAATTCTATTTTTATTTCTCCTTATTTTTTGATTGAGGGTTTTAATTTTGCTCGTTTGTTGATGTACTGCTTTTAATTTAGTTATTTTAGCTCGAAAACGCTCACGGCGTTCAGACTGGGATGCCGAGCTTTCTGATGACTTCAAAGCATCTTTAAGTTTCATAGCCTTAAAAATTAAAATAAAATAAGAAAATAATTAATTTAATTTAACAGTTATCGTTTAAACAATCTAAAAACAACACTATAACCAAACACTAAAAACACCACTTCAAAATTGCAAACCTCTTGTAACAATTATATTATAGTTTGCAAAACTACATAAAATAAAAATCCTAACCTAAATCTGAGTACTAACAAATTTTGACGACAGGTGGTCTAAGGCATATATTTATATATAGACCAAATCCACGCGAAAGCGATCACTATTTGCGTTTTTTTGGATTCATAATTTTTTATTTAAATTTCACCATGCTTATTCGGTAGAATATAAAAAAAAATTTAGGACGTATTTTTTTTTTGCTCCTCTCTTTCTCCGTTCTCCCGTTGTTCCCTTTTGCAAATTCAACGATTATGGCTACACGGTCAACTTTAAGAGTTTGTTAAAAATCAACGACTTAACGGATTTTAACGATTTATATCTCGTTTGAAAGATAGTTTAATATACTTTAATATAAAAATAATTTGAAAAAATATTTTAGGACAAAGTATGGTCAGAATACTACAAGTAATTTTATTTTTTAAGTTTTTTATCAAAAGGGCTTCATCAAAATTTTTATTTTATTTTTTTTAAATCTTCAATTTATTTTCTTTTGAACTGAAAATAAAAAAAAGTGACGTTAACGAACCGTTTGGACAGGAAAAATCGTTAAAGTTAATTCGATTTTATTTTGCATTACACTATGTCCTGGGTTATAATAATTTTAATTTGAAAGAAAGAGATTTTACCAAATCCATATATCTATTTTATTCTCTCCAGCAATTTTTGTGAAAAGTTTATCTACTTTTCTTTGGTTTAGTTCTCAATAAATAGTTCAGAAAGAAGTAACTCCACTCCATTTAAATTAAATTAACATTCTAAAAAAGCAAAAACGTTTAAAGTTTCGGCCAAATTGTTGGAACATGCCCAATTATTACAACTTAATATAGATAGTGATAGTGAACTTTTATTAACTAAGAAAACAAGAATTCGAACAGCTGCAATAGAAAATCAACCTGATCCAGGACCATCAACTTCACAATGTGAAGAAAAAGAAACAAATTCGACATGCTCTGAGTCAACAAATCGAAGTATAGGTATAAATGAATTTGAACTTGACTTAAATAAATCCATAGGCAGTTCAAATGCAACTATTACTTCGTTAGGAAAAAGTCCTATTTCAACCAGACGGTTAAGGAGTAAAACATATAAAAAGAAAAAATTGGAAACCGTAACGCAGGTCATTGCTTCAAAAATATTTCAACAGTCAAATGAAAGTGATTACAGTGAAGAGAATGATGAAGGACAAATAATTCAGCAATTGAAAGATAAAATGCGAACAACAACCAGCAATTCAGAAAAATATTTGATTCTTACTGCTTTACCGATGTCATGGTCTATCCGAAAAATAGCATCAGAATTTAATTTATCACTTTATATGGCGAGAAGAAGTGAATTATTGATTAAAGAAAGAGGTGTTTTAGTGACTTCTTCAAAGAAATTAGGATCAATAACACTGAGTGAAGAAACAGTTAAAATAATACAATCTTTTTATTTGGACGATGAGAATAGTCGGGCTTGTCCTGGTAAACGGGATTGCGTAAGAACTACTGAGGATAGTTTAACTATTTCAAAGCAACGCAGACTTTTGCTTTTCAATTTAAAAGAAGGATTTCAAATTTTAAAAGAAAATTATCCTGAAATTAAAGTTGGTTTTTCTAAATTTGCAACACTACGCCCTAAAGAATGTATTTTAGCTTTGGATAGAAATGGTACACATTCTATATGTGTTTGTATGTATTATCAAAATATATGTATCATACATTGACAACTACAAAGATTTATTGTTAAAAATATTATGCGTAAATCCAACTGAAAAATGCTATTTGAACCAATAGTTAGTTGGTTAAATTAAATTACTTAAATTAAATTACTCAAACAATAGTCTTAGAGGTGAAAAAGCGAAAAGAAAGCTTGATAATATAGTGTAATAACCCAGTACATAGGTCATAGTTTAATGAAAAATAAAATCGAATTAACTTTAACGATTTTTCCTGGCCAAATGGTTCGTTGACGTCACATTTTTTTACTTTTAGTTCAAAAGAAAATAAATTGAAGATTTAGAAAATAAATAAAATAAAAATTTTGATGGGGCCCTTTTGATAAACAACTTAAAAAATAAAATTACTTGTAGTATTCTGACCATACTTTGTCCTAAAATATTTTTTCAAATTATTTTTATATTAAAGTATATTAAACTATCTGCCAAACGAAATATAAATCGTTAAAATTCGTTTAGCCGTTTATTTTTAACAAACTCTTAAAGTTGACCCTGCAGCCATGAATTGCAAGAGAGAACCACGAGAGAACGGAGAAAGAGAGGAGCAAACAAAAAACTACGTCCTAATTTTTTTTTATATTCTAACGAATAAGCATGGTGAAATTAAAATAAAAAAAGTGTCGTCCAACAAGTGATCGTTTTCGTATGGATCTGCTCTATATTTATATATATATATATATATATATATATATATATATATATATATATATATATATATATATATATATATATATATATATATATATATATATATATATATATATATATATATATATATATATATATATATATATATATATATATATATATATATATATATATATATATATATATATATATATATATATATATATATATATATATATATATATATATATATATATATATATATATATATATATATATATATATATCTTCTTATATATATAAAAATCACGTGTCACGATGTTTGTCCGCGATGAACTCCGCAACAACGTAACCAATCTTAATGAAATTTCGTACAATGTGTTTATGATGGTCCCGCTTGAGAGATAGGATATTTATTATCTTGATTAAATGCCTAGATATCTTTTAATTGCGAATTAAATGTTAAATATGAATGGTTTGTATGCCAACTTTCAGATGGCAGTGTAATTCAATTTATTCAATTGATAGTAAACTTCAACTTCGTATAATGCCATTATTAGACTATCAAATATGTTTTAGTAAAGAAAGTTTTGTTTTATTTGATAATAAACGAAAAGCATATTATGCTAAGTCAAATACGTTACCAAAGATTATTGATAATATTTTGCACGATCAGACGATTTTGCATGTTTGCTGATTCGTAAATAAACAGTTTCGTTTACAAATCTCTGGTCGGTAAGTAATTACTTACCGATCATGCAGCCGGTAAGTAATTACTTACCAGTAAGGGAGACCTCAGGGTGTGAATAAAAACGATTATTAGTTAAATAATTGTGTACGTCTATTCACTAGCTTCAAATTTAAATAACATTCATTTAAAAATATTGCAATTAAAAGAATTAAAAGCAATTAATTTTGAAAATATATTCGATGGAATCGGATCGTGTCATATCATCGAAAAATCATACCATCGAAAATCGTTACATCGAATAAAAGCAATAAATTGAAAAATAAAAATTCATTACGTCGAAAAGTCATAGCATCGAAAAATCACATCACCGAAAATCATATCATCGAAAATTTGATTCACAAAATCGAAAAATCATATCATCGAAAATCGTCTATGGTTTAGTATTGACGTTAGTATTGAGTATTTAGTATTGAGTATTGACGAAATTTGTATTGGCGAAAGAAAGTGTGTGTCAAGTGTTTGTCAAAAAATCATGAAGTGTGTCAAAACACGAAAATGAGCATATTTTTTGCTTAAAAAATCGTTCATTCTAAGTGATTACGAGTAGTAACATTGAATGTGGAGAAATCTTGATGGTTGGCATTAGTATGTGGGACCAGAACCTTGATTATTGTATTGTAAGTGTGTCAAAAAATACTGTCAAGTGTGTCAAAAGAATGATTTTTATATATTTTTTAACCCAATTTTTTGGAAAAAAATAAAATTAAGTATGCAATTATTTGTATGACTTGAAATGTATTTGAACATGAAATTGGACATGTTTCTATCCAGTTTCAACTCCTCCCAGCTTATAGGAACAATTGGGAAATATCAAGTTGTTGCAGATTAAATGTCGTTTTTAAAAAAAATGTAATTATGAGAAAGATATTTCTTTTGTAATCGTTTTGTGTGATTCCACGACTTCTGAATAACAGGAACAGTTGGAAAATAAGTTTGAATTTTCGATTATGTTATAATTTTGGCAATATTTTTAGAATTTTGAAATTTCAATCTTTGATTTTTGATTAATTTTTGGAATATTTTTAGAATTTTGAAAAAATTTTGATTTTTGATTTTATTATAAGTTTTGGAATATTTTTAGAATTTTGAAAAAGTTTTTATTTTGTTTTGATTTTTGCAATTTCCTTAGAATTTTGAAAATAGTTTCAATTTTTGATTTTGTAGTATTCTCTTGAATATGTTTGAACTTTTGAAGAAAATTGAAATTTACGATTTTATTATAATTTTTAGAATCTTAGAAAAAGTTTAAATTTTTGATTTTGTTATAATTTTTGCAATATGTTTGGAATTTTGAAAAATGTTTCAATTTTTGATTTTGTAATAATTTTTGGATTGTTTAGAATTTTGAAAAAGTAAGTTTAAATTTTTGATTTTATTATAATTTTTGGAATATTTTTAAATTTTGAAAAAATAATAAATTTTTTTTTGAATTTTTGAGATCAATTAAACTCAAGTAAGTAAAGAAGTAATTGGAATTTTTTCAATTCAAAGGTATGGTTTGAAGTTTCTCAGAAAAAAAATCCAATTCACATTTTTCGTGTTTCGGATGGGATTCGAACCTAATGTTGGTTCCTAAAAATAGTTATACTCTAGGGACAGGTCCGAAAGGACGCTGTGTTTGATAACTGTACTGGAAGTGTGTCAAAATTTTAAACCGCGCTAAATCAAATAAAATCGTGTAAAAACGGAATCAAATTTTTTTACTAGACCGTGTCAAGTCAAAACCGTCTAAAAAAGACCGTGTAAAAACAGAATTGGGTGTATACCTATTTTTAGGAACCAAAACTTTTGAAATCGCTCCAGCAGTTTTCTAGATTTCGTAGGTAATGACGGCCGACCGGCAGACAGACAGACATTTTTTTTGCTTTTTTAGAATCAGTAGGTCCTAAAACGTCAAGAAATGCCAAAAAAAGGTGGGGGTAAGAATTTCACTTTTGGCTCATGAATGTAATACTTAGGTCTTTCAGACCGAAGCAGTGGCGTAGCCAGAATTTTCCATTGGGGGGGTTCAAGGATTATTTTATAAGACTTAATAGTTTAACCCAATAAACCAATTAATTAGTTTTATTAATAATTTATTACAATAATAGATACTTCATTTTAATGTTTCCTTAATTTTATTTTTTTAATTAATAATTTTTTAAAAAATAGATTAATGATTTTTTTTGACTATTTTAAATTATTTTTAATTAACTTTAAGAAAACAAATATCAAATAATTTTTATTTCAAAACAAAAATATTTTTACAATATTTTTTTTTTAAGTAAAAGGTGTTGTGTAGTAGGAATTACAAAATATGTCACAACAACACATAGATACCTTTTAAGACCTTATAGGTCCCACAACAACATGCATCTTGAGGTGTTGGTGGACGCTTTATTTAAATCTTTGTGGATTGCAGGCACTCGAGACTATTGATTCAGGCAAAGCATTCCATTTGTACGATGTACGCACAAAGAAATCCCTTTGCATTTTGTTACTGGGGCAGTGAGTAATCCCGATAGTTTGACTATTTGCACAAACAGATTAAAGAGTTGAACAAGGAAAAGAAGATGTCTGAGGCATTATAGATCTAATTTCATCCGAGCACTGCTCGTGACGATATTTATAAAAAACAACGAGATCAGCAACAGTGCGACGATGTTGTAGGGAATCAAGGTTTAATGTTAAATCTCAATCACCAACAATTCGTATAGCATGCTTTTCAACAGAGTCCAAAAGGCCCAAGATGGTAACAGATGCAGCGCCCCAAACTTGACAACAATACTCCATGCAGGGACGAATATAGGACTTATAAATGTAGAGTAATTGATACGGAGAAAAATATTTTTTACATCTATTGAGGAGGCCGAGTTTTCTTGACGCGCTCTTTGCCATGGCCATGATATGATCGCTCCAGAGTAAGTCATTGGAAATTGTGACTCCCAATAAACGAATGTTTTCACATTCGTCTATTTGGTCGTTACACATATTAATTGAAATATCATTGGGAAACTCGGTCTTTGATCTGGAAACAATCTTAATAGCTGTGTTTTGGTGGAATTAAAATTGACCAAATTTTTGTCACCCCAATCGGCGACTTCTTTCAAGTCCTCGTTTACATTTAAGGCAGCGTCTCTCCAGGCGGGATTGATTTCTTCATGCATTTTACCCTTTGAAGATAGGGGGACGAATGACTTGTGCAGTGTACTATCATCTGCAAAACTATTTGTTGGGTTATTGGTGATTTGCAACAGTTCGTTGATATAAATTAAAAATAAAGTGGGAGATAAAACTGAGCCTTGGGTACATCAGCGTTAATAAATTTGAACTCAGAAATAAAGCCATCTATAGATACTGAGATGTATCGGTTAGACAGAAAATTTTGAATCAACTTCACAACTGCGGGATGAAAACCGTACGCAACGAGCTTGTTGATCAAGTTGGCATGCCAGATTCGATCAAATGCTGTTGAGATGTCGAATGCGATTACGTACGTTTCACCACCTTTCTCAAGTATGCTATTCCAAAGATGTGCTACATAGTTCAATAGATCGGTTGTTGATCTTTTGTTTCTAAAACCGTGTTGGCTGTCATGATATCAAATGGTTGTCCTCCAAAAATTTGGATATGTGTGAATTAATATATTGCTCGTATATTTTAAACAGCACTGGAAGTAAGGCTATTGGTCTGTAATTTGAAATATCACATTTCGTTCCTTTTTTAGGACAGGCTGGACATTGGCCAACTTCCAGCAGGATGGATAAATACCAGATTTATAGGATTTATAAAATATTTTGGTGAGAGTTGGTGCTATATAAAACAAAAATATCGAATAATTTTAATTAATTTTCATAAAACAAATTTCGAATAATTTTTAATTAACTTTAAAAAAGCAAATTTCGAATAATTTTTTATTAACTTTAAAAAATGATAATTTTGGTTATTTTTAAATAGAAATTTTTGTGCTAGTGATTTTGAAATTTAAACTTATTTGAAACTGAATGACACTTTACCTATTGATTCGCCTCAAACCTGTGTCTAGGAAGGGATGAAAAATGATTTTCCTGATTAATCAAATTCCTTAAAATATCAAGGCGTTAGATATCATTTTAACTATTCTAACACAATTAATTTTGTTTTGTATTTAGAACAACTTCCAGGACACTTTGTTTTGTCCGATCTTATCTATTGTCCGATCTACGAAATTGTTATTTGTTATTTCCGGCACGGAATACTAGTTATGAAAAAATTGCTGTAATTTATTTCTCAAATCCTATTTCACGATGTACAGGAATAGGGCTACAGATGTACTCATAAAGAAAGAATTGTAGACAAAATAGTAGACCAGTGGGCATAAATAAAAGACGCCAGAATAGTACATTATGATGCTAGGACGTAAAGCTAAAGATTTTGGTCGTATGTGGAGTTGCATCCACATTAAGTCCAAAATAGCTTATGTCCGTGCATCATATACTATTTTTTATTCGCCGCAAGTAAAATATTTTAAAAAAAATGTTTATTCTAAATTGAAATTACAAATTTGCATAAATTTTGAAATAAAAATATGTGGAACAAGTTACCTTTGACATAATATTTGTTATTTTTTCCAAATTATTGTATCACTATTTTTTTTTTATTTAGCGTATGGTTTTTTGTGACACATTAAAAATTAAACTTAAAATAGGTAGACTCTTCTATGAAATCTACCTAAAACAAAGCATGGATACACATTAAATGAACTTACATTCAATTTGATTGCGCGTCTTTTAGTAAAAAAGTAAAAAGTAAAATATTTGAACATTGGGCAGTACATTTGAATATTAGATGTTTACATCGAGCGAGTCTATCCATGCTACTACATCGGGAGTTGCTCAATGGATGTCTGAGATGTCGCCATTGTACCGTCGAATTGGACACACAGTTGCAATGTGTTTTATGGTTTATTGTGGAGCGCCGCAGTCACACTCAAGGGACTCTGAAATGCCCCAAATGTAGAAAGAATCAGCACAACGTCCATGATTCGTTCTTATTCGGTTTAATGTAGTGCAGGTAGACGTGGCAGATCGAAACCAGGTTGGGTAGAAGTCGGGTTAGTAATAGAAAGGCCAGTTGTATTGATGATGCCAGGAGGTGTCCCAGACATCCAAGATATTAAAATTAGTTGCCAGCAGGTTCTGGCAGTTTTATGTGGAGGCTTTCTTGACTTCAATCGACAACGAGTGTGGTCACCGTTATCTTCGTGCAAGGGTAACGTGATGTTGTTGGTTACCTTTATATGTTCACGCATGAGAGCATGCGAGCGTCTGAGTGCAGGTGGAGCGATATTGCTTAACACAGGGCCAAGGTTAAGGGGTGGTTCTGATAACACCACTTATAGTACGCATCGTGGCATGCAGCTGGCAGTCAACTTTTTGAGTATGTGTGCTAGTGAATATGTGTGCTATCACTATGACAACATAGTGGAGGGTGGGGTTCTGTGGAACGAAAAGAAAGCAACTGTTCAATTCATTCGTAAGATGCCAGGGAAAAAATCTTAATATTAGAATATTAGAGCAATTCTTCTAGAAGACAGAAACTTTAAAATTTCAATGGGGGGGCTTAAACCCGAATAAACCCGTATGTCGCTACGCCACTGATTTTGGTAATCTGACGACGAATGTTTACATTCGAAACATGTTATAATAAGTATATACCAAAAAAAGTTTGTTCCGTTGATTATAATTACAATAATTTATTTATATAAATTATTGATTTTATTTAAAAATGTATTAGTCGTTCATCCAGATTTTTCTGCTTCGGCTATTTTAAGTCGAGTTGCCGTAAAGATTTTAAAATCGTAATTTGTCGAATGACAAAGAAAATAAATAAGTGATACTGAACAAAAAGTGGGAATCGCTGCGAAAATTTAAATGTTTGCTTAAATAACTTTAATAAACTTAACTTAACTTTAATAAAATCGTAAAATTGCCGAATTGGAAAATTCTTTTCGTAAAAATGCCGAATTTGCCGAATTTGCCGAATGGGAAAATTCTTGGGCGGGTGTCACAACCCCCAAAACCCCCCTCGGCGTCAGGTCTGACAGGAAGATGGAAGGAGGGGGTTCTGAGGAACGAAAAGAAAGCAACTGTTCAATTCATTCGTAAGATACCAGGGAAAAATTCTTAATATTAGAATATTAGAGCAATTCTTCTAGATTACAGAAATTTTAAAATTTCAATGGGGGGGGGGTTTGAACCCGAACAAACCCGTATGTCGCTACGCCACTGGACCGAAGTAATATGAATACATTGCCAGAAAAAGGAAGCATTATTGAATTGATTTAAAAAGATTCCAAATATTATAATAAAATCAAAAATTCCAATTTTCTTCAAAATCCAAAAATATTCAAGAGAATATTACAAAATAAACAGTTCAAACTTTTTTCAAAAATCCTAAAATTTTTAAAAATTATCATAAAATCAAAAATTTAAATTTTTTTCAAAATTTAAAAATATTCCAAAAATTAATCAAAAATCAAAGATTGAAATTTCAAAATTCTAAAAATATTGTCAAAATTATAACATAATCGAAAATTCAAACTTATTTTCCAACTGCTTCTGTTATTCAGAAGTCGTGGAATCACACAAAACGATTACAAAAGAAATATCTTTCTCATGATTACATTTTTTTTAAAAACGACATTTAATCTGCAACAACTTGATATTTCCCTATTGTTGCTGTAAGTTGGGAGAAGTTGAAACTGGATAGAAACATCCCGTTCGGCAAAAAGCTATCATAAAGAGCTCTTAAAGGTAACCGTTTTTAGATCTGACATCCAAAATAGTTATCCCAAAGATATCATAAAGATATCAGAAAACCATCTAATGCGCCGCCTGCTGACATCTTTTAGATCTCTACGAAGAGATATCAGAGATATAACGTTTTTCTGAGTTCCGAATGATGACATTTTAGAGAGATCAAATAGATATTAGGTTAGGGTTAGGTTAGGTTATTTTGAATAATTAAAAATATTATTTAACAAAATACTTCTTCATTTTATTTTTTATTAATTTTATAAATAAATAATTCATTGTACACTAAATTTAAAAACAATAATAAAAAAAATGTTACACTGCAGCTTTCCAATTGACTGTTGCTCACTGGTATTAGATTGCTTTCATAGCTATGAGCTTCGGCACTTATTGATGGCATTGTATTTATGTTTATTAATGCATGCCTGCGTTTACTGGCATGGTTTTCTTTCTTTGATGTTAGAAGAATATCTGCAAAACAATAATGTGAATAAAACTAATTCACTACTTAGTACTTACTATAGTTTCGATAACACTTTCTAGAATTGAATTTCCAGATATAATATAATATATATAATTATCATAAAATCAAAAATTTAAATTTTTTTCAAAATTTAAAAATATTCCAAAAATTAATCAAAAATCAAAGATTGAAATTTCAAAATTCTAAAAATATTGTCAAAATTATAACATAATCGAAAATTCAAACTTATTTTCCAACTGCTTCTGTTATTCAGAAGTCGTGGAATCACACAAAACGATTACAAAAGAAATATCTTTCTCATGATTACATTTTTTTTAAAAACGACATTTAATCTGCAACAACTTGATATTTCCCTATTGTTCCTGTAAGTTGGGAGAAGTTGAAACTGGATAGAAACATCCCGTTCGGCAAAAAGCTATCATAAAGAGCTCTTAAAGGTAACCGTTTTTAGATCTGACATCCAAAATAGTTATCCCAAAGATATCATAAAGATATCAGAAAACCATCTAATGCGCCGCCTGCTGACATCTTTTAGATCTCTACGAAGAGATATCAGAGATATAACGTTTTTCTGAGTTCCGAATGATGACATTTTAGAGAGATCAAATAGATATTAGGTTAGGGTTAGGTTAGGTTATTTTGAATTATTAAAAATATTATTTAACAAAATACTTCTTCATTTTATTTTTTATTAATTTTATAAATAAATAATTCATTGTACACTAAATTTAAAAACAATAATAAAAAAAATGTTACACTGCAGCTTTCCAATTGACTGTTGCTCACTGGTATTAGATTGCTTTCATAGCTATGAGCTTCGGCACTTATTGATGGCATTGTATTTATGTTTATTAATGCATGCCTGCGTTTACTGGCATGGTTTTCTTTCTTTGATTTTAGAAGAATATCTGCAAAACAATAATGTGAATAAAACTAATTCACTACTTAGTACTTACTGTAGTTTCGATAACACTTTCTAGAATTGAATTTCCAGATTATATTATTGCACAGGTTTACTTATTACATAGTTAGACATGATATATATACAATATGTATATGATAATCAAAACTATATTCATTTTATAGTTAATTACTTAAATTGATTTATTTAAGATTCTTTTCAATCGAAACACGGTCTAGTGACGTTTTAATTTAACCAATCTACTATTACCATTATAGAGCTTTTTCCCGAACATATTATGACAGTAGAAATCAGCTAATTTGTACTTTAAAATCTCAAAATAATTGTTTTTCCTTGCCAATCAAAGTTCTTTTGTGAAAGAAAAATTGAAAGATTGTTGAAATCAACCAATACCAATTTTAGGTTATGGTAGAATATTGACAAAATAATATCATTTTTATGTCATAGAAATGTCGACAATAGGTATCATAAAGGTATCATTTTGATCTCCATAGATTGATCTCTTCAAAAAGCTGTCAAAAATATAACAGTTTTCTGAGTTCTAAAAGAAGTCATTTTTTAGATAGCATTAAGATATCTTTCCGATGTTCATGCCGAACGGGATGTCCAATTTCATGTTCAAATACATTTCAAATCATACAAATAATTACATACTTATGTCGTTTTCGATTGAAGAACTTGTTAATAACTAGTTCTTAACGAGTTCTTTTTTTCAACCGAACATGCAAACATTCAGTGTTATTGTATGAGTAAATTGAATTGGTTATTTTATTAATACTTTTATTTTAGAATGTTTGAAAAGCAATAAAAAAACAATACATTTTGTGAAAAAAAACTAATTTTATAATATATATGTTAAATAACTAAAAATAAAATTAAATTATTTATATGATGCTGCGTTATAATTATAACGTTTCGATTTAACATTTGTTGTGTGTACTTTTTGTCATAGTATGAGTAAAACTCAAAAATAACTGAAAATAAAACTAGTTCTTCAAAAGGGGAAAAATGCACAACCAGTTCAGAACTAGTTTTTTATGTTGCTTCAATCGAACATGATTTGGAGGGGAAATAATTTTTTTGTATTGAAAAAAAAACTAGTTATGAACTGGTTCTCAATCGAAAATGTTATTAATTTTATTTTTTCCCAAAAAATTGGACTAAAAAATAAATGAAAATCATTCTTTTGACACACTTGACAGTATTTTTTGACACACTTACAATACAATAATCAAGGTTCTGGTCCCACATACCAATGCCAACCATCAAGATTTCTCCACATTCAATGTTACTACTCACAATCACTTAGAATGAACGATTTTTAAGCAAAAAATATGCTCATTTTCGTGTTTTGACACACTTCATGATTTTTTGACACACACTTTCTTGCGCCAAAACATGCGCATTTTCAAAAGAATAGCCCTATAGTATTATTCAAAAAAACGTAGGAAAATCTGTTTGGAATCCTAAAACTTTATCTTCAAAATATGATAGCACATAATAGTAAACCAAAAGAAATTACTAAAAATGCATGCCGGCAAAACTGCATTTCAAAGCAATCAACAAAAAATTCAGAATTTAGTTTTTTTCATCGTTCCACACATACAAAATTTTGATTTAAAAAAAAAATCCACAAATAAATGTACATTTTTAAACGAATCGCCCAATTAACATATACTGCTGCTGACATTTAACATTTTAATTTACAAAAGTTTTATCTGTGAGGAGAGTACACCCTATTTTTCGATGTAATGATTTATTCATTACTTCGAATATTTTCGATGTAATGATATTTCGATGGTATGATTTTTTTTCGATCTTACGATTTTCGATGATATGATTTTTCGATTTTGTGAATCAAATTTTCGATGATATGATTTTCGGTGATGTGATCTATGACATTTCGACGTAATGAACTTTCGGTGATATGATCTTTCGATGCTATGACTCTTCGATGATATGAACTTTCGATGATATGAAATTCGGTGGTATGAACTTTCGGTTTTGTGATTTCTGGTGATTCGACGATTTGCTTTTTCGATGTTATGATGCGGACTCATATGAAAGATTGCTATCTCAGAATTCTTTAAAAAATTTATATTTTACATACGGACAATATGTTTTTTACAATAAAATTTTTTTTTGCATGATATTTTTTCGTGTGTCATTTTAGGGTGTGATATTTTCTCGCGTGTGATTTTTGGATGTGATATTTTCGTGATGTGATATTTTAGTGATGTGATATTTTCGTATAGTGTGATTTTTTCGCTGTGATATTTTCGACGTGATATTCTTTCGTGTGTGATTTTTTCGCGTGATATTTTATCAGGACACCCACGTAGCGATACTTCCTTATATATTTATTCAATGGGTTTCAAGGCTTTACCCAAGTAGCACGACGTGAACGTAGAAATTAGAATTCACTACCTATATGAATTACGGCTGTGACTATCTACACGGTCCGCGGTATATGCGCGGTACACCGCAATAATAAGGCGGTATGCCGCAATAATAATGCGGTATACCGCAATAATAACGCGGTATACCGCACTATTAATGCGGGCTCTAATATATTAACGCATTGCATCGCTATAGTAATACGGTGTACCGCATCGACTATCATATTGTTACGATTACAGAAACATCTAGACGATTACGGTCACTTCCAGGAAAATAAAATCAACAAAACATATCAAACAAATTAATGAAATGAATATTGTTGTTGTTGTCTCTTCTTAGAAATAGGGTGAAAGAGCTAGAGCAGAAAGTACTTGATGAAAACAAAAAGGTACTTGCAAAAGTAGATGATTTCGAGAAACGGTTGCAAGATGTTGAAACGAATAAAGTCACTTCACATGTGGTACAACAAATAGCAAATATTAAACTAAAGCCACCATCGTATGACGGTACCACATCTTTCGGCATCTTCAAGTTCCAGTTCGAGACCGCAGCTGATCAAAATGTTTGGAACGCTGAAAATCGTCTTGCTGCATTGATAGTTGCACTTAAAGTTGAAGCAGCTGAAGCATTACAGGCAGTACCAGAAAACGATCGCAAAAGCTATGCTGAAGTAATGAATGCATTGGAACGAAAATATGGCAGCGACCATAAAAAGGAATTATACAGGATTGAGCTAAAGGGTCGCTTGCAACGGAATGGAGAAAGCCTTCAGGACTATTCTTCGGCAGTGGAACGGCTTGTACATTTGGCACATTCTAACACTCCACCGTATTTTATGGAGAAGATGAAGATTGTGGCCTTCATTGATGGTATCCGAGATCCAGAAACCAGGATCAAAGTAATGACTACACCTAAGGCGACTTTCCATGAAACTCGCATACGCAATGCAATATGAGATGGTACAGAGGATGTGTATGCCATCTGGTGGATGCAGAAAAGGGAATGTAGAGGGGAACATCAAAGGGGAAGTTTTGGCACACAGAAATAGAAGCGATATCAGATGCTGGGTATGTGATGAAGAGGGTCACATGGCACGGGAGTGCAAGAAAAACGGGGAAGCAGACAGATTGTCGTCTTCTGTGAAGAACAGAGGAGCCGAAGAAATGGAGCACGTAGGGTTCAGGAACAGCAGTAGAAAACTCCTGTGCTGGATATGTAGGAAATCGGGCCATATCTCACAGGACTGCTGGAACAGGAAGCGTGATAGATCTTCGTCTCCTATTCAACGGAAGCCTGTTGAAGGTGCAACTGTAAAGCCAAAAAGTGAGGAGAATGCAGCCTACATTCCAATTTCAAGAATTGCGGTAAATGGTGAAAGCTTGGGTATCAACGGACAACTTGAAGGTAAAGGTTGCTTCATGACACTGGATACAGGTTCAGCTCGAACATTCGTTCGCAAAGGTTTAATTGACGGTGTTTTGGAACCATCAGATGGATTGAAACTCCAAACAGTAACTGGAGAATGTGCTGAAATAGAAGGTAAAAGAATCGCTGAAATAAAATTGGGAAATAACTGCTATCAACAAGAGGTACTAGTGGCAGACATTATGGATGAAGTCATTTTAGGGATGGACTTCATGAAGGCGAAGGGATTAGTCTTCGATTTTGGATGTGGGATCCTAAAGGTTAATAATGTCCAGATGCCACTACTTGTGAATAAGGCAGAGTCAACAGATATTGGCAGCGATGAGATACTATGCAGTGCAGATGAAAATCCAGAACCATCATCCAAACAGATGACGGAAAGAAACGTCAACCGACGCAAACGTTTGAACAAACGCCGAAAGTTAAAAACGAAACAAGTTCAGGTCCAGTACGAAGTGAGCAATGTAAATGAAGTGGTTCAAATAGCTTCAAATGGAAACGAATCGCAGCTGAAAATGAGAATGGTTCGGAGACATGGCAATGTGAAACACTCAAAGGAAAAAGATAAGGAGGACTTTAGAGATAATGAGAATCCATACTTATCACGGTGGGCGGACATAGAACAAAGTAATGGCCAAAGACTTAGAAAGGGACCAGAAGCAATTCTAAGCCGCTTGGGAAATAGAAAAAGAAAAAAACTATGTTTGGATTCAACAATTGGAGGAGAGATCTAGATCCTGTTCGGGACGAACAGGCTTAAGTGGAGGGTAATGTTACGATTACAGAAAAATCTAGACGATTACGGTCACTTCCAGGAAAATAAAATCAACAAAACACATCAAACAAATTAATGAAATGAATATTGTTGTTGTTGTCTCTTCTTAGAAATAGGGTCAACACAAACGATTTTATGAATCAAATCAACATAACGTAAAATAATCGAATATTCTAATATTTTCTCAAGCTTTCTGGAAAGTGATGTCGAATTATCTAGAAGTATTGCAGAAGGTATATAAGAAAATTGCTTCTTGTAGTTTTAAATTAGTTTTATTTTAAACCTGTGATAGTGAAGTCAAAATTGTAAAAGTGATTTTTAAATTAGTTTTTCTGTAAAGTTATAAGTGTAATAAAGTTATAAGTATTATTAAGTAGAAATAATTTGTGTATTATTTTAAACCTTGAATTACTGGAAATTTCTACAATCAACCGTTGGAGTTTCTGAAGCTGTTGAAAGAATATTCTAGTTAGGAATATTGTTTGCTGTATTGTTTTCCTGTTGTTGTGAAACAATTAAGGTGTTGAATACTTAATAAAACCTGGTGTTTGTGCTTACTAATCAGTGATCGAACTCAGAAAGAGATTGGGAATTACGTTTATCGAATTGTGAGTTAGGCCAATTCAAAGTAAGGTTGGAAAAACGTAACAATATCAACAAACACAGGCTTTGATAAGTAGACAATAGAATTTATTGACAATTTTTATAATGGAAAAAAATTTGCAATTCTATTCTGTTTAATAATTTATTATTCAATTTGTGGGACTTTTATTGGGTCAAAAACCCAATTTAAGATTTAATATATGCTGTGGTTGATTATTTTTAATAAGGTAGTAAAGTTTGTGGAAGAAAGCATTGTAAAGGCTAAAATTCACAAAAACAATGAGAATTCCATACAAATTTTACTGAAACAGAATTTTTTGCTGTCAAATTTGTATGAAATTCTGTTTGTTGTTTTATGTGAATGCCCGGCTTAAACGATGAATTTTGTGTTAAATATGACAAAAAAGTCAATGTTTATGCTATGTGCATGCCATATATTAAAATCATTTGTATAAGACAAAAGGTAATCTAGATTACAAGCTTGTATATGTGGGCACGATTACTTGAACTTTAAGGCGCAAGCGGATTTTCTTTTTTTTTAGGATACCTTGAGAAGCAAATTACAAAAATTTTTTTTGATAATCAGGTCCCGGGACTAAGATAAAGACCTTAGGAAAAAACCATACAAAAATACACTTTTGCATATGTTGCAATTCAAATGACGTTTAATGTTATTTTTGATATACATAATACAATTTCAAAGAATCTACATGAATAAATTAAAAAATAATAATTATAATTTCGGAGGCCCGTAAATGAAATAAAAGGGACAGTTTTGATCTTGATCAGTGATTGATTTCTATATCAAATAAAAAAAAATCTTGACGCCTAAGTAGAAGTAATATCCCCGAAACGTATCCTGGTTTCGTTCAAATCTTCAATATGTTTCGACTACCGTTTTCTTAACCTTGGGATAAACCGGTTGCCGAAGAACAATTCACAGAGTAATTTGGAATAAATTAAAATCAAATATGATTTTCATTTTTTTTTCCAGCCTATATTATCGGACAAGGGCATAATAAAACAAACAAAAAACTATATATTTTTTAAATTTTAGGTATAGTAATTAAAAAATATTATCATGACTCGACATGAACTTACAACTATCTACAAATTCTACAAAATTACGAGCATGCAGCAGAGTTAGGGTGACCAATATAAATTTTAGCCAATCCGGGACGAAAAAAGCCATATTGTATATTTTTGTATAATGACTTTATGCGCATTTGTCAATATGTTCTATATTCGTTTTTTTTAGCAAATTACTTTTCGTGAATTTGAAATCTTTGTAAGAGTCTTGCAGCAAGACAAAGCGATATTGCATCTTGAAATAACCTCAAAGCATCAAACTTGTTCAGTCGCTGCATTTATTCCCGGCAGGCACGAACATAGTTCCACTAATATTATTATATTTTTGAATGGAATGTGATTATCTGCCAAATGATCGGCCCATTTTGTATCAATCCTCAAGTTGCTGTTGGTCCATTCGCTAGTTTTTCAGTGTTTACATACTGTTTAAGATAGGTCAAATCATGGAATAAATTATTTTCCATTTCGGTAATTTCGTTCATATCAAAATATTTACGAACACATGGACATGTTTTTTTCGATTCGATGTCGCTCCATTTAACATCACTAATGAGTTTAATAATTCATTTAAAATGACAACTCTCTGAAAATGGAGTGCTTCAAAGCTATCAATATTCCACACAATTGGAGTAAAAATTTACACATGGCCAATAAACCATTCTCGAGTTACAGCCCCAGAAGAAAGTAATTCGTGGTCGGTTCGTGCTTGAAACTTCACAATGAGATCACGTATATATTCTGAAACTTCCACTGCAGTCTTTTTCTTATTCAACACGTTTTACAGCGTTATGAAAAACGGAGGCTTGATTATGTAGAAAGAAAAGCCAAAGCCCAGATTTCTCATCTTAAAAAACTTGAATGGTTCTTGGCATTTTTCGCAACACCACCATAGCCCTTTATTGCAAGCACCTCTGTTTTAAGTTCAAAAAACCTTTACAAGGTTTTTCATAAGCTGTTTACTGTGTCTAAAACATTTATTTGTCATCAGAAAGTAAAATAGTTATATATTATTACCTCAATCAAATTTATTTAGTTGCTCGTTTCGATCCCTAACCTCGTGGAGGTTGATGGTTTACATACAAATAAACTGTATGTTCTATTTAAGAACTATGTCAGAAAGTAGTCTAACCTGAAGGGTTAGACATGATTTGTTTAACTGATGCGAGCAGTTCATGAGCTTTAATGTAAAATTGTTTAAGCGCACACATATTTTTTGTGTTCAGCAGTATACTAAGTGTATCTGCTGCTAAACAACCGTCAAATTCATTTTCAAGCAAGGACGATTTAAGATCGTTCCTCAAGGTCTCGTAATTAGTGCAATCCAGAAGAACATAAACGTAATCGCTGTCGACGAGTCAAACTTATGCTAAGTCAAACAAATTTTATTGGAATTTTTTTTAATATCTCATAAACATCTCATTGGTGCTAGAAAAACGGAACAATTCGGGACTTTTTTTAATATTCCGGGACATTTTCAATGCGGGACGGCAGACTTAAATCCGGGACTGTCCCGGACAATCCGGGACGGTTGGTCACCCTAAACAGATTTTGGATTCTGATCGGTTTTGTCAATTTTTTGTCAACGTCTAGACAAAAATAAGACATAATAAAATTTTGCTTTTGCTTGATTTACACAAGAAAAACTAAACGATAAACGTTTGTCTGAAAGAAATTCCTGCATTCTAAATGTTTTAGTTATATATATTGCGGGGTTTTTTGCAGAATTGACAAAATAGTTTTTGTAGAATTAGACAAAAAATTCACACAACCGATCAGAATCCACACTCAGTACCAGTAGCAAATAGAATTCATATGTATATTACTTGAAGAAAATGGAACTGCAAGTCTTTTTTCAACTCTAGTTAAAAAAATTGTTGAGGATTATGGACTAATGAAGTTCGTTTTCAAACTTCTAAATATTATGGTTGATTGTGAATGAATTGAATGTGATCTCTCCCGAACTGATAATGTCGCATTTACAATACATCAATGATGAACAGGGAACCAGATTTTGAAATGGCAACGTCAGGACAAAATATATATATTTTGGGACCTTTGTTGTTTTCAACGTTTATCAATGATATTTCCAAATCGTGTCGCTTTTCTATGGTCCATCGTTTTGCTGGTAATGTCCAACTTCTGTATACTAAGCACCGACTGAATTTAAATGACTACATTGAAGAACTTAATAGTGATCTTAAGTATATTCTGCTTTGGGCCGTTGAAAATCGGCTTTCCTTAAACCCTTCTATAAATTGCATTGTTGTACAACTCCTGCCCTGAAGCAGCTGCTTGCTGCTCATTTATACAGCTGAGCAATGATATAATATCCTTTTCATCTCGAGCCAAGAATCTGGGTGTTATTTTTGATGATAGGTTGGATTGGAAACCGCATGTTAACTCACTGGCTGGTAAAATTATTGGTATTCTAAGAAGGCTGCGTTGTGTCAGTTGTTACTTGCCCTTTAAGAAGCTAGCTAGCATTGTTGTTGTAGTGACGGTGTGATGGTACTCTTCCGACACCATGTTCAGATTCAGGAACTCTTCTACGGCCCTTGGGCAGTACAACAAATCTTCCTTCCTCAGGTCGGTTGGTTTTTCTGGACAATTGAAATTGCATAATGCGGCGTGCCCTCACATTCGGGACACTTGTCAATAATGTACTGGTCAATTTTATTCATGTAGTTATTTAAAATGCGTGACCAACCGGATCTTAACTGCGTTAGAATGGATCTGGTGCTGCGCGGTAATTTGACCTCTTCCGCAGCGACTATTGAGAACTCGATTTGAGGCGTAGTTCTTTATTGTGTCTTCAACAACTCTCGTATGAATTATTTTAAAGTCCGTTTTGTACGTTGTTATGATTAGGGTTTCTAATCCGGATATCCGGATATCGAATTATCCGGATTATTCGACCATATTTTGACTATTCGATTATCCGGATACGTTTTTGCAATTATCCGAATATTAAAAAACCCTTTATTTTGTAAAAAAATAATCAAATTGCGTTTAAAAGTTCAAATAACTATTAACTTGCTTTGCAAAGTTTGTTAGAGCAGTGAAGTGACTACAAGTTTTAAAAATTTATTTAAAACTTTAATGTTTTGAAAACTGTAATCATTGAATATTTTATGAAACACTTCGTGAATCTGCAGTCTAAAGATATTTTACTAATATTTATTTAATGCTATATTAATTTAAAAAACATAATGTTTTATAAACTTATACCGCATTCACAGCGACATAGCAAATTAGTAGATGTAATTTAAATCTGTGCTGTAAACACTTTTTATTTTAAAATTTTGCAACTAATTTGATATCTAGGCTTACTACCATTACAAACGATTCAAATACTTACGATTCAAATTACAATCTACGTTTTAAACTCATATTAAGTATGCCAAAATGCATAATATAATGTACTGGTCAATTTTATTCATGTAGTTATTTAAAATGCGTGACCAACCGGATCTTAACTGCGTTAGAATGGATCTGGTGCTGCGCGGTAATTTGACCTCTTCCGCAGCGACTATTGAGAACTCGATTTGAGGCGTAGTTCTTTATTGTGTCTTCAACAACTCTCGTATGAATTATTTTAAAGTCCGTTTTGTACGTTGTTATGATTAGGGTTTCTAATCCGGATATCCGGATATCGAATTATCCGGATTATTCGACCATATTTTGACTATTCGATTATCCGGATACGTTTTTGCAATTATCCGAATATTAAAAAACCCTTTATTTTGTAAAAAAATAATCAAATTGCGTTTAAAAGTTCAAATAACTATTAACTTGCTTTGCAAAGTTTGTTAGAGCAGTGAAGTGACTACAAGTTTTAAAAATTTATTTAAAACTTTAATGTTTTGAAAACTGTAATCATTGAATATTTTATGAAACACTTCGTGAATCTGCAGTCTAAAGATATTTTACTAATATTTATTTAATGCTATATTAATTTAAAAAACATAATGTTTTATAAACTTATACCGCATTCACAGCGACATAGCAAATTAGTAGATGTAATTTAAATCTGTGCTGTAAACACTTTTTATTTTAAAATTTTGCAACTAATTTGATATCTAGGCTTACTACCATTACAAACGATTCAAATACTTACGATTCAAATTACAATCTACGTTTTAAACTCATATTAAGTATGCCAAAATGCATAATATAATGTACTGGTCAATTTTATTCATGTAGTTATTTAAAATGCGTGACCAACCGGATCTTAACTGCGTTAGAATGGATCTGGTGCTGCGCGGTAATTTGACCTCTTCCGCAGCGACTATTGAGAACTCGATTTGAGGCGTAGTTCTTTATTGTGTCTTCAACAACTCTCGTATGAATTATTTTAAAGTCCGTTTTGTACGTTGTTATGATTAGGGTTTCTAATCCGGATATCCGGATATCTACTAATTTGCTATGTCGCTGTGAATGCGGTATTAAGCCCTGTCAATAAAATCTGAAGTGTTGGCTATTTTTTTTTAAATTTTATGTGAGCTGTACTTCTAAATTATGACTCTTATGACTCATCACTAATGAAATTACTATTGAAAGTGAGGATGAAGAAAGTCTAAGTAGTGAAGTTTGTATAAGAAATCGTGACTGCAGAAAGTACTTGAGAATGCTATTGCTTTAATTACTCATGTTGAGAAGCAGAATGAAGGAAGTTCCATATTGCGGAAAAAAGATTTCATTTATTTAAATAATTATAAAAAACGGAGGGCAATTTAAATATTCTATATTGCGTACTATTACCAATAAAACCTGCATCGACTGCAACGGAGCGGGTATTTTAAATTGCTGGTCTTACCAAGACAAAAATTAGAACTCGACTCAATGCAATAATTTTTCTAAAATATGCATTTTTATAATTGCATCAATAACTTCATTAATTTAATTAAATTTATCAATAATTTAATTTTTTTATTATTATTATTTATGATTTGTTACTATTTTTGTTATTTTGTGACTGTGTATAAAAATTAATAATATAGATACACGAAAAATATACATAAATGATTTAAATACCGCAAAGTAAACAACATGTTTTATTTATTGTTTAACTATCCGGATATCCGGATTATCCGGATAATTTATTGTTTATGTATTCGATATCCGGATAATCAAATAGGTCGGATATTTAGAAACCCTAGTTATGATTGTGTTTTTCTCTTTGTCCCATGAGCTACCAGCTAATGCTTTCAATGCATTGTTCCTGTTTTTCAATTTCACGTTCACCTGTTGAGCATAAGCATTGAATTTAAACAGTGGATCGAATATGATCCCCAACAGTCTCAGATTTTTTACCGTGGGATTGAGCACGTTGTCAATGCAGTAAGTGTTGTGTTTGCCCCCTTGTAAAAAAAAATGATAGAAAACGATAGAAACCCAAAGACCGTTTTCTATCGTTTCCTATGCGGTTTTTGAATGAGAATTACTGGGTTGGAATCGTTTTTCCCCATAGAAACGGATGCAAAATCTTACGTTTTGCCTTTTGTGGCGGATGCAATTTTTATCGTTTTTGGGTGTTTCTTATCGTTATTTTCCAATAGAAATGAAAATCTAGTGAAAAAATAGAACCGTTTTCTATCGTTTCCTATGCGGTTTTTGAATGAAAATGGATGGGGCTGTATCGTTTTTTTTCCGATAGAATGTTTGTATAGCTTTAATCGTTTCCTATCGTTTTTTGGTAGATTATCTGAATCGTTTTCAATGGGATATTTCACATTATTTTATTTTCTGTTTATTCCTATCCGTTTTAATCGTTTCTTATCGTAAAAGCCAAATTTTAGTGCACAACCCTATCGTTTTGAATCGTTTTCAATGGGTTATTTCACATTATTTTTTTTCTGTTAATTTCTATCCGTTTTAATCGTTTCTTATCGTAAAAGCCGAATTTTAGTGCAATATCCTATCGTTTTGAATCGTTTTCAATGGGTTATTTCACATTATTTTTTTTGTTTATTCCTATATCCGTTTTAATCGTTTCTTATCGTAAAAGGCAAATTTAGTGTAATATCCTATCGTTTTGAATCGTTTTCAATGGGTTTTTTCACATTATTTTTTTTTGTTTATTCCTATCCGTTTTAATCGTTTGTTATCGTAAAAGGCGAATTTTAGTGCAATATCCTATCGTTCTGAATCGTTTTCAATGGGTTTTTTCACATTATTTTTTTTTCTGTTTAGAAATTTATTGCAAAACTAACACGAAACATCAATACGTTGCCGGAAAATCATAACAGATCATAAACCAAAACAGATAACAAATCAAAACAGATCATCAGGTTGGTGTATTGGAGACAAGCAGAGTAAAAACTGCTTAGTCAGTGACGCTACATTATGGCGAATTGCCTATATATTGGCCTTAAAATCAATGCGACTCAAGCGCATGTTCTCCATGTCAGGGGCGGCTTGGAGCGGGCGTCTGTCTTGGATCAAGCGGCAATTGCTATATAAACATATGAAAATGGTTTTTCTGGTAACCTTAAGATGCAGAACGAACCCACTCACGATAATTTGGGTTGGGCCTAAGGTTAACACCCTAACCCCGGAAAAAAAACTTTGTTAAATTTGGAAATCAGAAAGAGAATAACAGACCTGGATTTCAAAATAGGATTTTACCTGGACGTGAAAAAGGACCAGACTCCCGAATCGGAACGTGGAACGTGCGCAGTCTGAGTGCTCCTGATGCTCTTATAAGTCTAGAAACAGAGGTTGATAGGTATAGGATGGATATCATTCCTCTGCAAGAAATTAGACAGCCGATAAACGGAAAACAAGATATGGATAGTCACTCTCTATACTGTAGTGGTCATCCTTCTCGAAGAGAATTTGGAACTGGCTTTCTTGTTGGTGCACGCATACAAGAAGCCGTGATGAAATTCATCCCCGGCAGTAAGAGGATCTGCTAAACCTACTAAACACGTAGGTGTACGCGGTACATATAACAATATTTCTCTTATTGCCGTGCGAGCACCTACTGAAGCTAAGACTGTCGACGAGAATGATAATTTCTACATAGCACTGGAAGAGGTTATGAAACAAACACCAACACGTGACTTCATTATGGTTCTTGGTGACTTTAATGGACAGAATGTAATTGAATTCGAATGATAATGGTGATAGAATGACTGAAATCCAAAGGTAGGCTACCGCAACGCTGGAAAATAGCACTAATATGGATGAATATTTGTACTTATGTATGTTGTTTATAATTATTTGAAAAATTCCGTAGTATAAAATGTCATTTAAAAAAATTTTTTTGATGTTTTATTCAAATAAAAACAAGAACTGATTGTAGAATTTAACATGTACGTACTTCTAACATATGGAATAATAACATGGACTTCTGATTATAATAATCAATCTGCACTTCTGATTCTGGTTGTGTATATATGTATCAATTTTTGATATTAGATTATTGTATTATTTTCTTTAATTTCCTCTAATTTATTTAGAAGAATTATTATTTTTTGTTTTAATATTTTCAAGTATTAGGTTTCAATCATATAATAAAATTGAAACATTGGAGAACATATTAAAATTAAAAACGAAAAATTTAAAATTTTATCGGAAAAATTAGATTCTCAAGATGTATTACAATTCAAAAAATTGATTCTACAAGTACAAAACACTGTTTAATAGAAGTAGTTTAACTTTCGGTTAAATTTAACTCCAGATTTTTTGTTGCGAAGAAACCTAATTTCTTAATTAAACTTAGTTTAAACTCGAGTTAGATTTAACCAAGGTTTAACTTTGTGTGAAGAAATTGGGAATTAGTAGTGTAGGATGCTATACTGCGTCGAATGATTTTGATGGGTCGAGTGCAACTAGTATTGTTCTAGCACAGGGTTGTTTTTGGTTCAGAGAATCACAGATTTGATGTTGAATCTTGTGAAGAGCGGTGGTTGTACTATGTGCTGTCCCAAAGCCATGTTGGTTTGTCGCCAAATTGCAAAATCCAGTTAACCAAGGTAACAGAAGTGTATGGTGGGGTTACCTCGAATCACTAAACGTCTAAGAAAAAACACTGCCCATGTTTTATAAATTCATTTATTTATTATTAAAAAACACTTTACTTGATCACACGTTTAATTTGAAATAAAAATTAAATTATGTGTGCAGCTCTAGGCTGCCCATTCCGATATATATTTTATATTATATTTTTCTTTCTTTTATGAACCTTTTCAGTTCTATTCTATTCGAATTATCATCACATTCCTTCGTTTACAATTACTTATGAGAAAATAATTGTAATAGAATATTTTTATTTATTTAAACTATTTGTGAGAAAATAAATGTAATGTAATATTTTATTCATTAGAAATATTCTAGTTAGAAAATGTTAATTTGATATAAAACTTAATTCTGCAAATTTAAGTATTTTTATTTGAGTAAGTAACAATGTACGATGGTAAGTACTTAAACTTATTATAGAGTTTAAATATACAAGGGTAAGTATTTAAGATCACTACACCCTCACCGTTTAAAAAAAAATTTATTTATATGAGAAAGAAAAATCATTTATGAGTTTTGTTTTAAATTTAAAGAAATTTTTGTGATGACTCAGTGGAATATTTATATTTATATAATACATTTTTAGTTGTTTCATGTCTTATTATTAAAATTTATTGAATTCTAATCATATTTATTAATTATTCTTTTAAAATTATTTATTTTGAAAAATTTAAATCATTGAATTTAAAATCAATTAAGTAACTTAAATCTATTAAATTTTAATTATATTTATTACTTTTAATTCATTTGGAATTATTTATCATTTGATTATAAAATCATATTTTATTTGTTTCTTAATGTATTTGTATTTTTAAAATTTGATTAAATCTATAATATTGGAATGTATATCTGTAGATGCGGATTATACAATAGTTATAAAACTTAAAATTTAACAATAGTTATTTTAATGAATGTATTTAATGAAGTTACTTATCATCTATTTTTACTATCTTAAAATTTTAATGTTTATGCGCGTTTAAACATTTTTAGTCTATTATTATGAATTTCGATTAATTTTCCCCTTCTATCTAATGTGCTATTTACATCATTAGAAATTATTATTTTGAAAGGACCTGTATAAGGGCTTTCGTTTTTAAGTTTATTTTCTCTTCTCAAAAGAACGAGATCACCTAGTTTAAATTTATTTATGTTAATGCTTTTATCGTAATATTCTTTATTCTTAATCTTTGCATTATTTAAAAGTTCTCTTATTTGAGTATATACTGTTTCTAGTTTATGTTCAATTTCTTTTGCGTAATTTTCATAATTGTATAAAGGAGTAATGTTACCTTTATTGAAAGTTTCGTTAGGGAAGGTAGCTAATCTTCCAAAAACCAGTTCATATGGTGTATAACCTGTACTTGTGTGAGGAGTGGTATTATAACAAAATGTAAAATATGGGATCCAATTATCCCAGTCTACAAAATTTGGAGCAAATGTTAGAAGATATTCATTCAGTGCTCTGTGATTTCTCTCAATTCCACCTAAAGTCTCGTGATGGTACGGAGTTGAGTGAATTTTATTAATATTTAGAGTAGAACAAACTTCATTTAGAATTTCATTTAAAAATTCTGTTCCCTTATCTGATTTTAGATTAGTCATGCAGCCATATTTTAAAATAAAATTGTCAATTAGACATTTCGCTATTGTTTTGGCTTTTTTATTTTGCATTGGATAATAATCTATGTATTTAGTCAATTCGCATTGTAAGGACAGTATGTATTTATTACCGTTAGACGTCATAGGCAATGGTCCAATGGTGTCAACTGAGACAGTTTGAAATGCGAAATAGGAAGTTTCTGTAATTTTTAAGGGCATTTTGGTATGTTTTGTTATTTTGTTTCTTGCACAAGTTTCACAATTACGTATATACTGTTTTACTAGTTTGGACATATTTTTAAATATATATTTTTGTTTCATTTTTAAAATTGTACGTCTAACACCCTGGTGTCCACCAATAGGAGTGTTATGAAAATCTTTAATTATTTCTATCATTTTGTCAGTATCAACTATTCTTTTTACGGGTTCATATATTAATATTATTAATTTTTGTGCCTTATTATCATTTTTATTTTTATCATTATCGTACCTATTATTTTCATTAAATTCTTGCTGCAGCTTATTATATAACATTTTTAAATTATCTGACGTCATTATCTTGAATATATTATCATCATTAGCAATTGCGATTTTATATATATTATTCCTGGTTAGTATACAGATCAGCTTCTTCAGTTGCGATTCTAGAATGCGCACTGAATTATCACCATTCTGATATAACTCTAAAATTATTTCCCCGTTATTTATTATTATATTATTTCTATTATTCTTGGCACTTAATATAGTCTTTAATTTCGGTACGTTTTTTATTTCTGAAATAGATATTGCATTCCTAATGTACAGTTGATCAGGCCGTACTTGAATGTCTAACTTATCGTTGTCTGCTATTTTAGTTATTTTTGATTTATTACTCATCGAACGAGTAATAGCTAAAATAGTTTTTTCATCTTTGTCGCAATCTTTTGGAATTAGTTTTTTAAGATACTCAGTATTAATTCTTATCCTTGATAGTGCATCAGCGTTTGCATTTAGTTTACCCTGCTTGTATTTGATTTCAAAATTGTACTCAAGAAGTTTTAGTCTTATTCTCGTTAATTTAGAAGAAGGGTTTTTGTGTGAGAACAGATGAACTAGTGGTTTGTGATCTGTTATTACTGTAAAATTTGTACCATATAAATAAGGTCGGAAATATTATATGGCCCAGTGTATGGCTAATAATTCTTTAAGAATTATGGGTTTATTCAGATCATGTTTTTGCAAGGATTTGCTTGCATAAGCAATTGGTAAATCAAAGCCGATTTCACCTTGAGAAAGGACGGCACCTAAAGCATAGTTCGATGCGTCTGTGGTGAGAATAAATTCTTTATCAAAATTGGGATATTGAAGTATTGGAGAGGAAATTAATTTACTCTTCAAATTTTGAAATGCTTCCTCACATTGAGATGTCCAAGCAAAATCTACCTTCTTTTTATTTAAATGATTTAGCGGTTGAGCAATTTGAGCGAAGTTTTTTATAAAACGCCTATAATAATTACAAAAAGCTGTAAAGCGCACTATTTCTTCTTTAGATTTTGGAGTAGGATAGTCTTTAGCTACGTCAAATTTTTTGGGATCTGGTTTAACACCATCTTTACTAATTAAATGACCTAAAAAAATGACTTCTTGTCTGAAAAAATTACATTTTTCTGGGTTGAGTTTTATATTGCATTCCCTGAACCTGTTAAATGTTTCAATTAAATTTTTATTATGATGTTCTATCGAACATCCAAATACTATAACATCATCTATATACATAAATGCTCGATCACTTAGTCCTGAAAGAGCTATTGATAACATTCGTTGAAATGAATTTGTGGCTATTTTTAAGCCGAAAGATAATCTTGTAAATTGAAAGTGACCTTCATTCGTCGAGAAAGCTGTACATGGTCTTGAGTTTCTTTCAATTTCTATCTGGTGAAATGAGTTTGCTAGATCCATTGTTGAAAAATATTTAGCTCTACCTAATTTGTCCAAAATGTCTTCTAATCTGGTAAGTGGGAATTTGTCATTTCTAATTTTTTTTGTTAAGTGCTCTATAGTCTATCACCATTCTAAATCTTTTAGTTCCATCAGAACTGCGCTTAGGAGTCAAGAGTAGTGGTGAATTGTAAGGACTTACTGAATCTTCAATAATTCCTTGAGACTTAAGTTGATGTACTTGTCTATCTATCTCTTCTAATTGTGAATGAGCTAATCTATAATTCTTTATATATGTTGGATTTCTGTCTTCTAAAACTATATTCTGTTTGTAAAAATTATTTTTAGTCAATTCTTCACCAGGTAAAAGAAATATATCTTCGTAATTTCTTATCATTGTTTTAATTGTTTCCCTAATGATTGGATCTTTTATGTTATCAATCTTTATATATTGAAGAATTTGGTGTACCCTTTTCTCATTTGTAGATATCTTAAGTTTATAAATTTCATTATTTGTATGTATATCATAATACGACAACGACTCTATTTCTAGTTTTAAATTATTCATATTAATTTCTTTATCTTCTTCGTTACAATTTATTAATCTTATGTGAGCTGTACCATTTTTCGGTATTATGGTATTTGCAATAAAAATACCATCAGCTAATTCTTTATTAAGGACAATACAGTCTTCTGTCCTAGCAATTTCAATAGGATGAATTATTTCAGTACGGGCAGGTATTAAAATTGTGTTAATATCTATTGGTTTTGATTTCATTTGAATAATGTGTTCTCTGTCATGTACTTGCAATCCAATTGTAAAATCTTTGTAATTTAAATTAGCATAGTGTTCTATTAAAAAATCTCGTCCAATTATTCCATCAAATGGTATTTGAAAATTTTTACTTACTAGCGAAAATTGATGAGAAAATTCATCACCATTTATTAAAAATTTTAATTCAATTTTTCCTAATGTAAAACTAGGAGTGTCAGATATGCCTGTTAAACGATTGGTTTCATTTGTATTATAATTTAAATTTGATTTTAAGTTATTAGGTTTTACTAGAGAAATATCTGCTCCAGAATCAATTAGAAAATTTAATGTATTGGATTCAGATTGATTTGACATGAGAGTTATGTAATTGGTGACATTTTCGAAATCACCTAATTTAAAAATATTTATATTTTCAAATTCTGTAGTTGAGCTGCCATCTGCTCCTGCTCTACAGATGCCAGCTGAGTTGAGTTTCCCGACTCGAATGTATTAATTCGTTTTTCAAATCTATTATTTTTATTGGATTTATTAAATCCATGCATTGCATTACGGTTTTTATTGCGATAATTATATTTATTATTATATTTAGAAAAATTATTTTTATTAGATTGGGATTGATAATTATAATTGTAGTTTGAATCATAATTATTTGGTCTAAGCCTGTAATTGTTTTGATTTCTAAAAAATTGACTTTTATTATTTCGATAATATTTATTTTGTCCTTGGAATTTACGTGTATTCCCTTGTGAATATCGTTTCATATAGAAAATTTCATTATGGCTAACACTTGAACTGCTAGCCCCAGCTTGTTCAAATTGAATAGCAATTGTTTTTGCTTCTTGTAAAGTTTTGGGTTTTGCAGCAAATACAACTAATTTTACTTCTGGTTTTAGTCCATTTTTGAAGCTGTTGAGCACAATCTCCTCATTGAGCTGAGTTATTAATTCTTTTTCGGATTCTGTTCTACCGTTGGATTGAAGTTGATTAAGTTTAAGAAGAAGTTCTTCTAAAGCGTTTGTATATTTTTCAACCGACGATACATGCTTGGTAGCATTTATCGCATTTACGATTTCTAGGCTAGTCTGTTTGTTTTTAAAAACATCCTCAAGGGCTGTTTTGAAATTTTCAAAAGTATCTTCATATTTTAGTCCAACTAATTTTGTTTTTACACGGTCGCTTAGTTTCGCGGCAACTATGAATTTAAGTAATGTCTTTTTATTTGGTTTGTCTTTAAGTGTGTCACTATATAGACTTACTAAATTTATGAAATTATTTAAATGTTTTGTATCCCCATCAAATATGGGTAACAACTTATTGGCAGTTATTAAATCGAATTCCATTGTAAAAAAAAATTTTCAATTAAAAGTATTTATATTTGGTATACAGCAAAAGTTTGTAAATAATTTAGAGTTCTAATTATTTAAAATATTTTTTAATTAGTAAACATTGATCAAGAAAAATTTTATTATTAAACATTTTATTATTCTTCAGCAAAATTTATTTTTACTACTATTATTAGAATTTTAATATTACACGTTTACAGCTGTTACTGCTGTATTAACTATATTGGCTTTTAATTTGAGCCATATCTTTTTTATTATGAAGTATAAAATTATTGTAAATAGTATTATTATAAAAAAATCTATGACAATGTACGAAAAAATTGAGTTACCTTTATTTTCTTCTTCTACAATGATTTGTTGCTGTTGTTGCTGAGCTGAATCCTTTGAGCTGGATCCTCCCATTGTATTTCTTTGAAGTTTCCCAAATTTTATAATTTGTTTCTGTTCGATGTTCAATTCATCAAAATTCAGTCAATGCACCCAAAATTCGTAAATAATAATTTATAATATGCCACTTCGTTTTAATATTTTATGTTCTGTTTTGGTATAATACAACAGTGTTCATTTTTATGAACAATCAAGTTCACTATGTTTAAATACTTTTATTTAACTACATATATTTAAACACTCAATATTTGCTTTTAATTGAATAAAAATTTTATGCTCAAATATCAAACATAAATTAACTGTCTAAAAACACATTTTTTGTTTTATAAATTGGTTTTTAATTCAATATGCACTTTCAAAAAAAATCTTTCATTTTCACTGAAAAATGTTTCATTTTTTATTCTCTTTCAAAAAAATGTTTCATTTCACAAAAAACTGTTTTATTTTTTAATTTCACGGCACTTGTTTTTAAAAACTATTTCTTTATTCAGTTTTTTAATTTAACCGAAATTTTGGCAAAGTCGCCATATGGTGGGGTTACCTCGAATCACTAAACGTCTAAGAAAAAACACTGCCCATGTTTTATAAATTCATTTATTTATTATTAAAAAACACTTTACTTGATCACACGATTAATTTGAAATAAAAATTAAATTATGTGTGCAGCTCTAGGCTGCCCATTCCGATATATATTTTATATTATATTTTTCTTTCTTTTATGAACCTTTTCAGTTCTATTCTATTCGAATCATCATCACATTCCTTCGTTTACAATTACTTATGAGAAAATAATTGTAATAGAATATTTTTATTTATTTAAACTATTTGTGAGAAAATAAATGTAATGTAATATTTTATTCATTAGAAATATTCTAGTTAGAAAATGTTAATTTGATATAAAACTTAATTCTGCAAATTTAAGTATTTTTATTTGAGTAAGTAACAATGTACGATGGTAAGTACTTAAACTTATTATAGAGTTTAAATATACAAGGGTAAGTATTTAAGATCACTACAAGTGCTTCAATTAGTTTTGCAGCCGATGAAAGGATGGAGATCGGTCTGTAAGATTCTCGCCTTTTCTTCAGGTTTTCCAAGTTTCAAGATGGAGCTTATTCTTGCTGTTTTCCAGTTATTTGGTCCCTGGAAAGTATTTAGCGATGTGTTGAGTGTGGTAGTGAGATAGTTCAATCCTTTGGGTTCAATGTGTTTTAGCATGATGACTCAGAAGCCGTCGGGTCCAATAGTTTGGATGACTTAGTTTTCTTTAAAGCATTCCCAACTTCTTTTTTGGAAAATGTGATATCCTCTAAATTTTCAGTATTTAGTGTGCCCAGATGTCTCAATACTGACCTTGTTTTCTTTTCATGTTTACAGCTTGGCTTTTCTGTAAACTGTGTGTTAAATTTAGTTGCGCATATCCTATGGTTTTTGGATGGGATATCATCTAAGGTGGTCATGCAGTTATTTCCCGGTTGTCGAGGATGAGTTAAGCTTTTTATGACCTTTCAGAGACCAAAACTTGACTTGCCTTGGACCAAAACTTGACTTACTCACTAGCTCTTTCTATTTAATACGTTTGTGTTCCGTAACTAACTTATTAAATTGATTATTTAGGTCCTTATTCTAGTGTCAGCTGGATCTGCCTTGCGGCTGTCATCTTTTCGAGTGGGAAGAACACAAGCTTCCTGTGGAACGTTTTTTTCATCTTTTGTATTCTGCCGGCTGGAAGGAAGCGATATCTAGCTTTATTAAAAATGTCTGAATTTTTTTCCACCAGAGAGGGTGTTGTTCAGCAATGCTTTCGCCTCGTGAATCGGTGTTCAAGTGTGAGTGCCCTAGATCGAGGTGGGCGTTCCCATCTCCGAGAATTAGACAGTCTTTTGTATAAAACAAATGTCCTATGGACGGTTCACAGCTGCTTACTGGTGGTATATAAATATTGACTAGAGTTATCTCTGTATTTCCGGATTTTATTATTAACAACCTAGGTGATTATTAGTTCCCGGTACTGATGGCAATGGGCGGAAGCTAACGGTTTTGTGAATGATAAAGGCAAGGCCACCTTTGTCCATCCCTCTATCTAGCCTTAAAATTCTATAATCACAGATATTATTAATAATCTTAGATCTAAAATTTAGTTTGGTTTCTTGCAAAACCGCGACTATTATGTCATCTATCTTGTTTATGAGGCCATTGCAATTTAGTTGCATTATTTTCACATCGCTTGGGGTTTCTGGGTGTGTGTTCATTCCCTTTGTGTTCTGGTGCGAGATCATGCTTGAATGTTGACTTGATACATGGCAACAGGGCGCTATATAATTTTTGGTCTATCCATTGCTTATGTGTGGCAAGGCCTGAGCAGTTCTTGAGATGACACCATTCCTTACAGCTGTTACACTGGACGGATGTAGTGTTTGCCTTAAAATGTTTTTACATATTGTACAGTGCCATTTAGTTGGTTCAGAATTTCTTTCAATACCAGCCATGACGAGGAAGCGAGTTTGAAGCAGCGAGACCAGTGACAGCTGCTTCTTTATCCAAAAATTGGAGCGACGGAGTTGCACCTTCCGTTAGAATTGTTGTGATGGACCTGGGTCGAAACTGCGTTCCGAGTACTTCTGGGGCTTCCGTTCATCTTGAGAAGCGCTAATATTGTCACTGGTATGGCCCCTTATTGACTATGGTCTTGAGATTGTTTCGGGTTCTATGAATGATACCTTTATAGTGCAGCGGAGAGCCTTTAATTATGCTACTAAATTTGTATATTTTTTTTTTTTTTTTTTTTTTAATAAAATGTGTTGTGTAATAGGGTTTAGAATATGTGTCACAACAACACATAAATACCTTTTAAGACCTAGGTCTAGACCTGGGTCCCACAACAACCGGCGTTCTGAGGTGTAGATTAACGCTTTTTTTAAACATCTGTGGGTTGAAGCCACCTGAGACTAAGTGTTCCGGCAAACTATTCCATTTGTACGCAGTTCGGACAAAGAAGTCTCTCTGCGATCTGCCAGTATGACAGCGCGGGATCTTTACCGTTTCACTGGTTGCGGCAGCCGATTGCCGAGTGGAACGGGGGTAAGAATAAGTTTGAGGCATGATGCCGCTGATTTCATCTGAGCACTGCTGATGACGATATTTGTAAAAAACAACGAGGTCAGCAACAGTGCGACGATGTTGTAGGGAATCAAGTTTTGATGTCAAAGTTCGATCACCTACAATTCGTATAGCTCGCTTTTGAACAGAGTCCAAGAGGGCCAAGATGGAAACAGAGGCAGCACCCCAAACTTGACAGCAGTACTCCAGACAGGGACGAATATAGGACTTATAAACATGGAGCAATTGGTATGGAGTGAAAAATTTTTTGCATCTATTTAGGAGGCCGAGTTTTTTAGACGCGCTTTTTGCCATCGCCATTACATGATCGTTCCAGAGTAGGTCATTTGAAACTGTGACACCCAATAAACGAATGTTTTTACATTCACCTATTGGTTCATCACACATACTAAATAAAATATCTTTGGGGAACTCGGTCTTTAATCTGGAAACAATCAACAGCTGTGTTTTGGTGGAGTTGAAATTGACAAGGTTTTGGTCACCCCAGTCGGCGACTTTATTCAGGTCATAGCTTAAAACCTAGAGATCATATATCCCCTTTTGTCCCTGATCTTAGCATACAGAAGTTGGATATTATCAGCAAAAAGATGAACCATAGAAAAGCGACAAACTTTGGAAATATCATTGATAAACATTGAAAACAACAAAGGTCCCAAAATATATATATTTTGTCTTGACTGTGCCATTTCAAAATCTGGTTCCCTGTTCATCATTGATGTATTGTAAATGCGACATTATCAGTTCGGGAGAGATCACATTCAACCATAGTTTTTAGAAGTTTGAAAACGAGCTTCATTAGTCCATAATCCTCAACAATTTTTTTAACTATAGTTGGAAAAAGACTTGCAGTTCAATTTTCTTCAAGTAATATATAAATTCTATTTGCTACTGCTACTGAGTGTGGATTCTGATCGGTTTTGTGACTTTTTTGTCTAATTCTACAAAAACTTTTGTCAATTCTGCAAAAAACCCCGCAATATATATAACTAAAACATTTAAATTGCATGAATTTCTTTCAGACAAACGTTTATCGTTTAGTTTTTTTCTTGTGTAAATTTGGCAAAAACAAAATTTTATTATGTCTTATTTTTGTCTAGACGTTGAAAAAAAATTGACAAAGTCGATTAGAAACACTCTGCTGCATGCTCGTAATTTTGTAGAATTTGTAAAAAGTTGGAAGTTCATGTCGAGTCATGATAATATTTTTTAATTGCTATACCTAAAATTTAAAAAATATATAGTTTTTTGTTTGTTTTATTATGCCCTTGTCCGATAATATAGGCTGGAAAAAATTGAAAATCATATTTGATTTTAATTTATTCCAAATTACTCTGTAAATTGTTCTTCGGCAACCGGTTTATCCCAAGGTGAAGTAAACGGTATTTGAAACATATTGAAGATTTGAACGAAACCAGGATACGTTTCGGGGGATATTACTTCTACTTAGGCGCCGAGATTTTTATTTGATATAGAAATCACTCACTGATCAAGATCAAAACTGTCCCTTTTACTTCATTTACGGGCCTCCGAAATTATAATTATTATTTTTTAATTTATTCATGTGGATTCTTTGAAATTGTATAATGTATATCAAAAATAACATTAAACGTCATTTGAATTGCAACATATGCAAAAGTGTATTTTTGTACGGTTTTTTCTACGGTCTTTATCTTAGTCCCGGGACCTGATTTTCAAAAAAAATTTTGTAATTTGCTTCTCAAGCTATCCTAAAAAAAACAATCCGCTTGCTCCTTAAAGTTCAAGTAATCGTGCCCACATATACAAGCTTGTAATCTAGATTACCTTTTGTCATATACATATGATTTTAATATATGGCATGCACATAGCATAAACATTGACATTTTTGTCATATTTAACACAAAATTCATCGTTTAAGCCGGGCATTCACATAAAACAACAAACAGAATTTCATACAAATTTGACAGCAAAAAATTCTGTTTCAGTAAAATTTGTATGGAATTCATTGTTTTTGTGAATTTTAGCCTTTACAATGCTTTCTTCCACAAACTTTATTTTTTTTTTTTTTTAGGATGATGCTTCGGAGTATTTTATTTATTTTATTTATTTATTTATTTATTTGACAGTAAGTAAGCTATGAAAGCTTCTATTTACAGTATATTACATCACAAATGTCACTTAATATATACAACTTAATAATATAATAATTTATATAAATTTTTACTTTAAGTTAAGGGAGGAAAACAATTACATCAGAATAATGACTAGAATCATGAAAGATACTTAAACTAATGTGTGATTTGACTAGAAATATGAATTAATATAAACGAAATACCACTAAGTAACAAAAATAAAAAATGAATCATTGCCTATAGATCAATAAAAATATGATTATACTTATAACACTATTACCAAACTACTTAAAAACAGATCAACACGGATCAACACTATATTAGTTCATATCGTCGCTTCAATAATGAAACAACGTATGCCATCTATACGTTGCTTTTATATAATAGGCGCGCTGCATTCCCCACAAGGGCATCTCTGAATTGGCGCTTTTACACTTTCGAACCATTCTATGACTGGGGGTAAGAATTAATAAATTACAAATTAACGTCCATGCAAATGCATGCGCAATCAAACTTTAAACTCAAACATCTCGAAACTACACCTCTGCGTATACGTCATTTCATCATTAAAACGACGATATATAAGTTCAATACTCACTGATCGCAATTATATACATTTTTCAAATTCAAAATGTCTTTTACATGAATTGCTAAACTTTTCTAAAGATAAACAAGATCGGATCGAATTAGGAAGTTCATTGTATTTTTTAATACCAAGGACAAAGAAGGAGTAATTCATGATCCGATATGTATTACAAGGTAGCTTAATATGATTTGTGCGTTCAGAGTTAAAAAATTCAATTTTATTAAATAGATATGGGGGGGAATGACTAGATATCAACTTTTTAATAAACAAACATATGCGCAAATCGTAGAATTTGTCAATGTCACATCCAAGAACTGTTTTATTAACAGACGAGATATGATCAAACTTACGAAGGGAATATATAAATCTTACGCAGGAATTGAATAGCATTCTCAACATATCCATACAATACCCATGCATACCATACATAACGACATCACAATATAGAAAGTGCTGCAGAATGAACGTCATAAATAATTTATGTCTCAGTTTAATGCTTGCAAAACCCGTTAGTTTCCAAAATACGCGTAATATATTATAGACTCTGGTGCAAATTTTAGATATATGGTCATCCCAAGTTAAGGTACAGTTTATGAGTAATCCCAAATCAAGGACACTATCGGAATAAGGAATTTTTACATTATTTAAAATCAACTCAGGGAATTCATTACTCGGTAGCTTATTCTTATAGATTAAAATAGCTTGGGTTTTCTTAGCGTTCAAAATCAAATCGTTTTCTATGGACCACTCAAGTATTTTTTGCAAATCCTCATTTAGCTTACGAACACATAACAACTTATTACTTAATTTGTCGCAAATGTACACCTGCACATCATCAGCGTAGATGTGAAATTCGGAATTCCTTATGCAATTGGCTATGTCATTTATGAAAAGCGAGAACAAGATAGGTCCTAGGACGGATCCTTGAGGAACTCCACAGTGCAGTGACATTATTTCAGATAGAACATTATCAATTACAACAATTTGCGATCTGCCAGTTAAGTACGAATAAATGAGCCTGCAAGCAGAAGGTGAAAAATTAAAAAGAGATGAAAGTTTACGACAAAGTTTTTTATGGTTAATTGAATCAAATGCCTTCGAAAAATCAAGCAGCGCGAGTACCGTGAACTTATTTGCGTCAGCATTACGACGTATATCGTCTACAATATGTAGTAGAGCTGTAGCTGTACTATGACTAATCCTATACGCTGATTGATGTTTACAAAGCAGTTTGTATCTGTTCAAATATTGTACAATTTGGGTTTTAATTACTATCTCAAAAGCTTTAGAGAGAGTAGGCAAGGCACTTATTGGTCTAAGGTCAGACATAGACCGAGGATTTTTAACTTTAGGAATTGGTGTTATCTTAGCTGTTTTCCAACAAGTCGGAAAAAACGATTTAGTAATAATGTTATTGAAAATATACAAAAGAAAAGAAGAAATTTCGGGAAGAATTAATTTGATGAATTTTAATGAGATATTATCAAGACCAGTCGCGTTAGATTTAATTGAATTGACAGCAAAGAACAATTGTTCATGTGTTATATGTTCAAAGGCAAGATTTGGAGTGTTAGCATCAATTTCCGGAAAAACAGGGTCAATATGCGAATCGTGCGAAGGTTGGATAGGAACAGCAGAGCAGTAATAGCTATTTAAATCATTAGGCTTAAAAGGAATTACCTGGTGTTCATTATCTTTACCAATACCAAGGCTTTTTACATTGTTCCAGAACATCTTAGGTGGCAGCTCCGGGTTTAGTTTTTTATTCAAATGTTCATTTTTCGACTTCCGGATTAATGCGGTAACAATATTTCTCAGCCGTACATAGTTTATCCGATTTTGATCAGAGCGAGTTCTGACCCACTTATTGTATGCCCTATTTCGTTCTGTAATTTTTATTTTGATGTTAGTAGTGAACCATTCTGGTTCCTTTAAATTAACACATATTTTCCTAATCGGGACGAATTTCTCGAACATATCAATTACTAGCATATTGAAATGCTCAAGTTGGCTGTCAATATCAGTTAAATCATAAATAATATTCCACGGTAATCTTGTACAGTATGAGATGAGTTCATCAATATTAACATTTTTATAATCACGGAAAGTTATTATCCTCTGGGATTGATTTGGCGTAGCATCATATGAGAAGAATACAAGATCATGATGAGATATTCCGGGGAGAGATATTTGATTAAGAAAGTTTACTTTGTTAGTATTACATAACACAAGATCCAGCAAGGATGAGCTAGTTGACGAGAAGTGCGTGGGTTCAGAATTAATTAGACTTACAGAGAATCTATCTAGAATGCTTTTAAATAATCCACATCCAGGTTTAGAAGAAAGCATATCATAATTAAAATCACCAACTAAAATGAAATCGGAATAAATTATTGAAAATTCATTAAGTATTTTTTCCAATTCAGTTGTAAAATTGATTCTGGGTGGGTTGTATGCAACACCCAACAAGATTTTATCATTAGGAAATGACAGTTCAATGCATATAACATCAAAGTCCTTATTTGTCGACTCATAAATCATTCTTGCTGGAATAGTACACCTAACATATATGCAGACACCGCCACCCCGTTTGCGTAATCTGTCATTACGAAAAATATTGAATCCTTCTAAACTCACAGCCTTGTTCGTTATGTATGATTTAAGCCATGTCTCAGAGACACATATTGCATCAACATTTACATTCGCAAAGATTGATCTTATCTCGTCGATCTTAGGTAATATACTCGCGGAATTTAGATGACAAATGTTTATGTTTTTTCGATGATTTAAAGTAGATTTTAATACGATATTGGGGATACACACTTCACAGGATAAGTTATTTTGCTTAGCCAAAGTGATATTATTTTGATCTAATGAAAAACCGCGATCAGAGAGCGCAATTAGTTACTAAATTTGTATAATCCGTATTGTTCTGAATTTTTTTAATTTTACCAAGTAAAATCGGACAGGAAGAGCTATCTGCCCTATAACTTATCGAATTACTTAGATTGAACTTATTATTAAGATATATACAATTATTACATTTGATTACATTGCTGTTACATTCCCGGAATGGATGATAACCACCACATTTAGCACAAATAGCAACATTAATGCAGTCTTTTGAATTGTGGTGATATCGTTGACAGTTATAGCATCGTAAAACATAAACGTCCTCTTTGACATAGATTGAGTCCCAACCGATATTAATGTATCTATTCACTAATTTATTAAAAGCATTACCTGACACCTCAACAGACATCATCCATTTCTGCGTTGTTTTATTCATCTTTGAAAACAAAATTTTCATTTCATCAGCGTCGTCAATGAAATGATTAACCTCTTTTAACTCCTTTAATAACTCCAGAGCATCATTATATTGTCTCGCCAGTCCTTGTAGGAATAATCGTGGGCGCCGGATTTTTGTGCGAGAAATTTCATACGAATTACTCAGCTTACTCTTCGCCTCATCTTCGAAACGTTGATTTTCTTGTTCACTATTTGTTTTGACAAGGACGGAACCATTGGAGATGTTTTTTACTAATGATACTCCGACATTAATTGTGTTAGGAATAATTTTGGATTTTATATCATTCCTGGTGGTGTCGATGTCCTGTCGAGCCTTAGGCTTGATTATAATGCCTTGTAGATTGGTAGCAGATACACTTTTCCTGCTACTTATGATGCCAGATTTAACCGCATCAGCATACGACTTGTTGTCTCCAGAGCAACATACACCAGACACTAACTTATTTTCAATTCCTTGTATTTTTTCATTAATGTTACTAATAGCACCCAGAATATTTGCCTCAGCATCGTACACAATACTAGATTGAACCCCGGCAGCATTTAAATTAGATTTGATCCACGTGTCAAAAATTGTTCTATCATCATCACATAACCACAAAACCGAACTACCTAGTTCTTCAATTTTTTTATATTTTGCGTCAGAAATCCCAATGCATTTTCTGTGATACCACTCACCACACCTTCCTTCACATTGTAAGGCTTTGCATACGTCCGTTACTTCTTTTTCACATTTTTTACATAAACATTTTTCAACATTGACATTTCCACAAACTTTATTATCCGCCATCTTAACTTACCGTGAGTATCTTCAGTACCTTCAGTGAATCTTCTACTACCTTATTAAAAATAATCAACCACAGCATATATTAAATCTTAAATTGGGTTTTTGACCCAATAAAAGTCCCACAAATTGAATAATAAATTATTAAACAGAATAGAATTGCAAATTTTTTTCCATTATAAAAATTGTCAATAAATTCTATTGTCTACTTATCAAAGCCTGTGTTTGTTGATATGATAGTCGATGCGGTACACCGTATTACTATAGCGATGCAATGCGTTAATATATTAGAGCCCGCATTAATAGTGCGGTGTACCGCGTTATTATTGCGGTATACCGCATTATTATTGCGACATATCGCCTTATTATTGCGGTACACCACGCATATACCGCGGACCGTGTAGATAGTCACAGCCATGAATTACTTGCAACTAGGAAATTACGCATATGTCAACATTTTAAATTTATGTTTTGTGATGTTTATTAAACAATTTAAAGTAAAAAACAATGTTCAATTCAAGGCAACTGAAAAAAAGAAGTTTCGCAGTAAAATACTAGCAGAGTTTTCTTCATTGTCAGAAGAACTTTTAAATATTATAATACCAACGAAAGCAAGCGTTTACTTAATAAAATTAATCACTTACAATGGCACACAAGTGACAGTTTACTCTGTAGATAAAAGACCTATGTTTTTTGAAATTGATAACAAACTGTTCCCAACTGTTTACACACTGTGGTTAGCATGCGATATAATCCCAGTATTCACCACACATTCTGCCGTATTTCCAAAACTGGCAAATGGAGCAGATTTGATGATTCCTGGTGTTGTTAAACAAGAAACAACATTAGCATCATGGGGTAGATTTGTGAAAGGTGAAGCAGTATTTATCAATTTGACATCCAATAAAGCTGCAATTGCTGTTGGAACGCTGGCAAATTCCAGTGAGGATTTGTACATGTCAGGAGGCCATGGAATATGTGTAAAAGTTTTGCATGTTTTTGGAGATAAGCTTTGGAGTTTAGACCCTACCGTAACAATACAAGTTCCTAGTCAAGATGCAGTTTTCTCTGTTCCGAAAAAGGACGACTTTCCATCATTAGAGCAATCAATGAAAAAGCTCAAAATTCACGAGAAGAAATCTGAAGACGACATCGCACAGCAATCAACTTTAATCGCTGAGACAGAAGCGATTTACGAGTCCGAATTAGAAAGTGAAGAAACTAAATTATCACCAAACGAAAAAATGGATCTCTGTTTAAAACACGCTTTCCTAACAGCAGTTATAAAATTAACTAAAGATAAAATACAACTCCCAATACTAGCCAGTAATTTTTATCGGCTTCATATTTTACCATCGTCTACATCCAACATCGATATAAAATTGTCGTCTTTTAAAAAAGTTTCAAAGTTCTTAGATAAAATGTCCAATGACGGTTTAATTGTAGTGAAAGAAGAGACAAAGGGAGTTGAAAAAATTACAGAAATTGATTTTAGCCATCCGGAAATTTTATCATTTAAACCAGATTGGAAAGGCTTAGCGGATAAAATCAGCAACGAAAATGCTCCGGAAGAAGTAACACCGTTATTTCAATCAACGGTTACCGAACTGTTTGTTATAACAGAAGAAGTTCTACCATTTTTTTGCTATTTCAAATCTTTAAATGTATCCAATCCGTTAGAAAAAAACGATGTTTTAAAATATATCAAAGATTATTTAGGACAACATAAAATCAAACCAAATGTAATAACTAGAAATTTAGTTTTAAATGAAGTTTTACAGAAAATCTGTGAAACAACAGAAGCAAAAGATGTAAATGAACTACATTCAATAATCTTATCACGAATGGAACTATGTTATGAGATGCGAAATCAAACTCAACCGAAATTAGCTTCAGGTAAACAAGTTCCGATTCAAATGACGCTAGCAACAAGATCCGGTAACAAAAAAGTTACTTTAATTAATAATCTTGAACTGTATGGGATTATAGTAACTGAATTTGCAAAAGTTTGTAAAGTTGGTGTAGCCGCTAGTACTTCAATTACACGAACTCCAGGGTCAAAAACTGACCAACTTCTTGTTCAAGGCAATCAAATAAAATTCGTGTATGATCTATTGACACAAACATACAAAATAGCACCGAAAAATATTCAAGGCCTTGAGTTAGCAAAAAAAGAGAAAAAGAAAAAATAACCATCTATATACATACATACTTGTAAAGAAAATATGAGTTATTTAAAATAAATAAACAAAATTTTTAGATTAACAAATTATAACTAATTTATTTTCAATTGTATTAAATTACACAATAAGTATATATGCTTACTTCCGAAATCCAAATTTGGAAATAGATTTCTAACATTTGTTGAACTAAAGTTGTTAATTTCGACAAAGGAAACCGTCGAAAGCAACGCAATATATAGAAAAATTTTCGTAGTGGAAAACTATATGCAAAGTAAATTTTAACTCTCGTTCCCGCCGTCCGAATCGCTATCCGTAGGTTTTTTATTTGCAGCCAGAATCGAACCAGGGTTAGGATATGGCCGCATTTGATATAATGCCCCAGATGCAGTAGTATCAGCGCCCGTTTGACGCTCTTCATTATTTAAACCTGAGGACCATGTTCCTCTAGGAATATCTGAATAAGCTGCAGGATCCATTGGATCTAATTTATCCGCTTCCTCTCGTTTTTGCCTTCGCTCTTTTTTGGTACGTAACAATGCTTTATCCAAATCTCGCGATTTTTGTTTTCTTGGATATGAGTTTGATTTTTCAATTTGTGAATAATTTTCAATTAAAGGTGGTACGCTGATTGCAACAGGTAATTTTAAATTTTCATCTTCACTTCCTGCACCTGCATCGTCCATGTCAATCGGGACAGATTCTTCCAGTTCCCGGCGTAAGCAACCAGCGCTTTTTGAAATATGAGATTTTGAATGCGTTGGTGGTAACCACGAAACTGTGTCATCTGTTTGACACCAATAATAATGTGTACCACATCCAACATCATACACTTCCACCCAATCCTTGGGAAGGGGGAATCTTTTTAATAGCCGTTTTTTTCTTTTGATGTATTCTGGTGATGGTTCTATCATTCCGTCACCCCATTTATTTACACAAAATAATGTACATTTATGAAAAACATTATATTTATTTGGGCAGCATTTGTACCCAGACATACCACCTTCGGTCATTCTTGTTTTCATTCTTTCTTTCCATAAGTTTTCTTCCGGTTTTCTAATATATTCAAAATCATATTGATTTGGCTCTTCAACTTCATCATAATCTTCAGCTATTATTTCTTCTTTGTCCACCTTTTCACGTTTTTCGGCACTTTCAATCAACTTCTTTGCTTTATTTTTTTCAATTATTCCACGTTTCGCTAGTCGTTTTAGTAGTGCTGATGGAAGGGTTGAGGGCTTCCTATCTTTTAAAATCAGAGTATCAACAATTTCCATTTCGGTAGTACTTGATAGAGATTAATTTTATATTTAGTAATAGTATATTATGTTATGGACTAGACATGTTAGATCACACACAAAATAAGTGTTTCTTTTTCTTAATTGAAGTTTATTAAAGCACTATAATGGTAAATGATAAGAGATGGCGTCACTTTCGCTTAATTTCGTATTGACGACTGGTAAAGTGATAACAGCGCACTCTCTTAGCAAAATTTAAAAACTATTTAAACATATCAAAATTCAAACGAACAGTAAATAAAATATTAAAATTTATTCTTTTTGATTTGTTTCGGATAAATAATTTAAAAAATATTAGTATAAAAGATTTAAATCAAAGTAACAATTAAAATTGTGTAGGTAAACTGTGATTAAAAATTAAAATAATAAAATATAATGGATGTGCGATCGCAAGAAAATTATTTGAAACTATGTTTCGTGATATAGCTGAGTATTTTAAAAATACTATAAGGCCACTGTCAGAAGGCAAAAGCCTTAGTCCCGCTATACACTTGAGCTAAACTATGCGAACTATGTTTTTAAAAAATGTTTTAACGCGAATAATATTTTTTAAACAAAATGTAATGAATGTAATGTTTCCTATTTTATTTCATTTTTTTGAATGTTTTGTTTCCGTAATGTTTTTTCGTATAATTACGTTGTATACAAAAAACATAGTTCGCATAGTTCACATAGTTTAGCTCAAGTGTATAGCGGGCCTTATGGACGCTGGCTGGATTCATAGCTTGGCAGTTGCTCCATCACCATCGTCAAATTTAATAATAGGCCTTGTAGTCCAAACTTCTAAAATGTCTGAAGCACCTCATGAGGTGAAATTGGAAAAAATATGATTTTCAATTAAATTTATTTATTTATTTGATTTATTTTTTCAATTTCCATTATACATATTTAAGCTTTCGCTTATTATTCATATGCTATAATAACAACAACTTAAAGGCAAAAAAGAAATAGAAGACGCTTATATTAATCTAAAAATACATAGTTTAAAAAGTTTAATCTAATTTAAATGTAATGATAAGTACAATTTAAACATAAATAATTTATTCATTTTCCTACTTTTATTTTTATTTATATTTTTATTTTTGTTTTTATTTTTGTATTGGAGACAAATATAGATAAAGAAATCCTAATATACGATAACTAGGAATAATTAAAATGCGTAAAATACCTTCTTTTAAATCCGGATGGCGACATTGATGTTTTGATACTCAAGGGTAAGGAATTCCAGACGCTGACTCCTCGAACGAAAAAGGAAGAATTTAAAATTAACGAGGAATTACGAGGAATCAAAAGATTGTTTGATCGTGCAAAAGTTAAATTTGTAATTTTTCACGGAGGTAAATAGGTTCACCATCTCTTAAAATTTTAAAAATATAAGAGCACATACGAAAATCATAAAAATCTTTAATATTGCAAACTAAAATTGATTTCGCATAGTCTGAAATCCTGTCATATTTCTTTTTGCGATAAATGAAACGGGCGCAAGCATTAAATGTCAGTTGAATTTTGTTAAAAATATAACCAAGCATACCAAAAAGAGCCGTATCACAATACAAAAAGTATGGCAGAATATAAGACATAAACCATTTCTTTTTAAGAAGAACGTCAGCATCTTTAGCTACTGTCCAAAGTGTACGTAATATATTACAAATCTTCTTTCTCATTGAGTTAACTTGATCAATCCATGATAAGTCGTGGCTGATTAATATACCCAGGTTTTTTACTTTATTTGTAAAGGGAATAATCTCTCCATTTACTCTGATATTAGAAACATTATCCGTATTTACTGGCTTAGAAAAAATAATTATGGATTGCGTTTTCTTCGCATTTAGCGATAGAAAATTTCTGTTTGACCATTCGCAAATTAGAGTAATATCCTTGTTTACCCTTTCAATGCATGAGTTTATATTTTCTTTATCGGCACTCAGATAAACTTGCACATCATCCGCAAACATATGATATATACAATTTATAATTACCGATGGGAGATCATTTATATAAAGCGAAAAAAGTAGAGGTCCCAAGACGGATCCTTGTGGAACCCCAAACCAAACATTATAAGGATCAGATAAGTTATTATTCAAAAATACCCGTTGGGATCTATTAGAAAGATATGATTCTATTAAAAGACAAGCTAATACCGCATTCACAGCGACATAGCAAATTAGTAGATGTAATTTAAATCTGTGCTGTAAACACTTTTTATTTTAAAATCTTGCAACTAATTTGATATCTAGGCTTACTACAATTACAAACGATTCAAATACTTACGATTCAAATTACAATCTACGTTTTAAACTCATATTAAATATGCCAAGATGCAAATTATAATTTACTATCTACTAATTTGCTATGTCGCTGTGAATGCAGTATGACTTACTGAATTTAAAATTATAAAAAAGCTTTTTGATCAGCAGTCCATGATCAATTAGATCAAAAGCTTTACTGAAATCTAAGAGTACTAAAACAGTTAGCAATTTCTTATCCATATTCTTACGTATATCATCCACAATATTTAATATCGCTGAATTAGTGCTGTAAGCTGATTGATAACAATTTAACAATTTCTTTACATCCAGATAGTTTGAAATTTGTGACTTAAGCACTCTTTCAAAAACTTTCGATAGTACTGGCAAAATACTTATAGGTCTAAAACCGGAAGTGGATACTGGATTAGGAATTTTAGCAATAGGAATTACCTTAGCACACTTCCAACATTTTGGAAAAGTCGATTTCGTTAAAATACAATTAAATAAAAATAGAATGTATTTATAAATGAACGGAAATATGAGTTTGATAAACTTTAAAGAAATACCATCCAATCCCTCTGCATTAGAAGTAATAGAATTTAGGGCTCGTGCGAGCTCTTCAAGGCCTATATTCACAAACGAAAAATCATTTACTCTTGCATCATATTCCGTAAAATCTTGGCGATTTGAATTATTTAATACTAGACTTTGATTATTAAATTCCTTTGAAAATTCAGAAGCAGTAAATACTGAAGAAGAAGAGCTTTTTGATTCATTGATACCCAAAGAGTTAATGCGTTTCCAGAATTCAGTTTGAGGTAGATTAGGATCTAGTACACTATTCAAAAATGCCTTTTTCTTGTTACGAATTAAGGATGTGACTCTGTTTCTCAAATACTTATAAGATGTAAGGGATTCCTCAGTTCTCAATAATTTCCACCGTCGATAAGAAGAATCACGCAGCATAATCTCATCGACAATATCATCACTAAACCACCCTGTTCGGATGCCTTTAGTTCTTACAGTACGAATGGGAACACATTTGTTATAGGCACTCAAAATAAGAGTTTGTAAAATCCATTTGACTATCAATATCAGTCATTGTAAAAATATTATCCCATGGTAGCGAAGTAGTATAAAGCCTCAATAACTCACAGTCAACATTCTTAAAATCTCTAAATGTTTTCATTGTTGGATGCGCACTAGTCTGAATATCATATGTAAAAAACAAAATATCGTGATCAAAACACCCGATTCCTAACTGGTCGATGAAGTTTATTCTATCTCTGTTAGTTATTATTAAATCCAGAAGAGAACACGAAGTACCATAAACATACGTTGGCTGTGAGTTATGAACCTTTAATGAGAATCTATCAAGCAGTTTATGGAATTTAACACCATTTATGTCTTTACGCAGAAGATTATGATTAAAATCCCCACATAAAATAATATCACTAAAAAGAGTTGTATAGTTATTAAAAATATCTTCAATCTCATTTAACCCATCAACCCGCGAGGGCTTATAAGATGCTCCCAAAAGAATTTTACTATTATTTATTTTTAATTCAATTAAAATAATTTCGAAACTCGGACTGTCTGATTGAAATATAACTTTAGAGAAAATTGAAGATCGTATATACACACATACACCCCCACCCCGTTGTCCCATTCTATCCTCTCTAAAAAGCTTATACCCTGGTATTAAACTGCAGAATTAGATATATGATCCTTTAACCAACTTTCTGAGATACAGATAACATCCACACCATCCAGCAACGTTCTAATCTCATCAATCTTAGGAAAAATACTACGTGCATTACAATAACATACCTTTAGTCCATGTTTTTTATTCAGTGATTCCCGTAAAACAACATTGGAAGTAACTATGTCCAGAGGGTCAGCGTGTAAAACTACACCCTGAATAACTTAACACACTCGATCACCACCAAATTCAAAAGAAAGTATAATAATAACTTAATAAAAAACCACGAAAAACATTTAACAATTTGTCTGCAATTAAAACTACGAAGCTTAGCTACAAAAAACTCAAAACAAATAATTAGTAAATCAAAATTTATAATCATACTGAAAAATATTAAACACATGAAAAATTTATGAAAACGTAACAGGAATTCAAAAATATGAAAAGAAGAAGAAGAAAAAATTAATATATAAAAACCTCATCCAGTTATACATAATAAATAATAATCACAATTTATATATTTGATGATGACGACATCGTTTTAGAACGTGTTAAAATCGTTGCCTGACTGCAATGTAATACAACTGTTCCAGATTCTAAAATTTCATTTTCACTGATAGCCGCAATCTTCGATACTGTCAATTCTGGCTCCGATAATCGTGGTTCATTCTCCTACAATAATTGCTCCAACTGGATTATATTAATAATTTGTGTTGCTTTTGCACCTGCGTAAGGTATGACATGTACAAGGCCGTATTTCGTATATGCTTTTACGATCTTATTTGATTTTTGATGTAACTTTGCTTGATGAAAAATATCGGAATTTCTTTTTGTCAAAAGATCGTTACAAAAAATTCTGACGGTAGAATCTATATTAATATGATTCAAAGTTAAATCACCTCTTTTTTTATATTTTGAGAAGAAATCTGATTTATACCTTCTATATAGAAATCTAACAATAATTGGGGCATTCAGCACTTTTTTCCTTTGAGGTTTTTTATGATGTTTTATTTGAGAAACACTAATTACAGCATTTGAGTTAAGCACAGAAAAACCAATCGCTCCACAAATACCATCGAAAATATCATAAGCTGTACGATCCCTTATCAATGGAATGCCCGTGATTATAATTTCAGTCGACCTCTGTTCTCTCTCTAAGTAATCAATCCGCCAGGTGAAATTATCAACTTGTGCACACACATGATTTACTTGCTCACACCAATTTTTTAGATCATTTTTGATATTATTTTTAAAATCAGAAAAATTCGAATTTATAATATTAAATTGTGAATTCATATTATCAAGTTTCTCATTAAATGAGTCAATAATTGTTTTAAACTTGTAGACCTCAACAACGGCACCCATGACGTAAGTTTTTTGGTCTATTCAATCACTGCCATACTGATATATAATCATCTAAAATTGGTGAACGATGATGATGTGAAAGATGATATCATCATCTAAAATTGGTGAACTTAAATTACACATAGCTGATACTACAATTGTTATCCCTTATAAAAAAAATCGAAAGAAACCGATAGAAAACGATTGAAAACGAATAGTTTTCTATCGTTTGCTATCCGTTTCTATCGGATTTAATCATTTTAAACGCATAGACTATATCTGCCAGATAGAAAACGCACCGTAATCTATCGTAACCTATAGGATTTTTCAGTTTTCGGTTTCAATGGTTTTTCTCCGATAGAATTTCTATCATAGTTAATCGTTTTGATTCAGAACATCACGATTGAAATTTTTTTGGTGAAATTGAAAAAGTTTTGAATCGTTTTCTATCCGACATTACATATATAGCACCAATCGTAACTTATGGTATTTGCCCGTCATTAGATTTCTATCGGGCTGAATCTGAAATTTACGATTGAGATGTTTTCAGGAGAAATCAACCAATCGTAATCTATCGTTATCTATAGGATTTTTTACTTTTCGGTTTCAATGGTTTTTTTACGATGGAATTTATATCGTTGTTAATTGTTTTAAATCTGAAGATCACGACTTGAAATTTTTTGGTAAAACTGAACAAGTTTTGAATAGTTTTTTATCGTACATTCCATATGTAGCACCAATCGTAACCTATCGTATTTTTCCGCCTTCAGATTTCTATCGGCTGGAATCTGAAATTTACGATTGAAATTTTTTCAAGAAAAACAAACCAATCGGCATCATTCGTCACCTATGGGATATTTCAGATTTGGTTTCAATGGGTTTTTTACGATAGAATTTCTATCGTTGTTAATCGTTCTGAATCTGAAATTTTTGATTGAAATTTTTTGGGAAAACTAAACAAGTTTTTAAACGTTTTCTATCGTACATTCCATATGTAGCACCAATTGTAACCTATCGTATTTTTCCGCCATCAGATTCCTATCGGTTTGAATCTGAAATTTACGATTGAAATTTTTTCAAGAAAAACAAACCAATCGGCATCATTCGTCACCTATGGGATATTTCAGATTTGGTTTCAATGGGTTTTTTACGATAGAATTTCTATCGTAGTTAATCGCTCTGAATCTGAAGTTTTTGATTGAAATTTTTTGGTAAAACTAAACAAGTTTTTAAACGTTTTCTATCGTACATTCCATATGTAAAACTAATCGTAACCTATCGTATTTTTCCGCCATCAGATTCCTATCGGTTTGAATCTGAAATTTACGATTGAAATTTTTTCAAGAAAAACAAACCAATCGGCATCATTCGTCACCTATGGGATATTTCAGATTTGGTTTCAATGGGTTTTTTTACGATAGAATTTCTATCGTTGTTAATCGTTCTGAATCTGAAGTTTTCGATTGAATTTTTTTGGTAAAACTAAACAAGTTTCTAAACTGTTTTTCTATCGTACATTCCATATGTAAAACCAATCGTAACCTATCGTATTTTTCCGCCACCAGATTCCTATCGGTTTGAATCTGAAATTTACGATTGAAATTTTTTCAAGAAAAACAGACCAAACAGCATCATTTGTCACCTATGGGATATTTCAGATTTGGTTTCAATGGGTTTTTTCCGATAGAATTTCTATCGTTGTTAATCGTTCTGAATCTGAAGTTTTTGATTGAAATTTTTTGGTAAAACTAAACAAGTTTTTAAACGTTTTCTATCGTACATTCCATATGTAAAACTAATCGTAACCTATCGTATTTTTCCGCCATCAGATTCCTATCGGTTTGAATCTGAAATTTAAGATTGAAATTTTTTCAAGAAAAACAAACCAATCGGCATCTACCGTCACCTATGGGATATTACTTCGGTTTTTCGGTCCCCCCTTTTTTTGGCATTTCTCGACGTTTTAGGACCTACTAATTCTAAAAAAGCAACAAAAAAAAATGTATGTCTGTCTGCCGGCCGGCCGACGAAATCTAGAAAACGGCTGGACGGATTCCAAAATTTTTTTCTAAAAATAGGTTTACTCAATGGGAAGAGCCGAAAGGACGATGTGTTCGATAACTGTACCGGAATTGTGTCAATAAATCGTCGAGTGTATCAAAACAAGGATATTTGCATATTTTTTGCTTAAAAAACGTTCATTTTATGTGATTACGAATAGAAACATTGAATTTGAAGAAATCTTGATGGTTGGGATTGGTAAGCGAGACCAAAAACTAAATTATTGCATTATAAGTTTGTTAAAAAAATATTATGAAGTATGTCAAAAAAATGATTTTCATTTACTTCTTTAGCCAATTTTTTGGAAAAAAAATTTAGCTGTTTGTATGACGTAAATGTGACATGGAAATTTTTGAATTTGTTATAGTTTTTGAAATATTTTTGGAATTTTGAAAAAAGTTTCAATCTTTGATTTTGTAAGAATTTTTGGAATATTTTTAGAATTTTGGAAAAAGTTTGAATTTTTGAATTTTTAAGAATTTTTTGAATATTATTTAAATTTAGAAAAAGTTCAAATATTTGATTTTATTCCAATTTTTGGAATAATTTTGGAATTTTGAAATAAGTTTCAATTTTTGGTTTTGTTATAATTTTTGCAATATTTTCAGAATTTTTGAAAAAAGTTTAATCTTTGGTTTTGTAATAATTTTCGGAATGTTTTTAGAATTTTGGAAAAAGTTTGATTTTATTTAATTTTTACAATGTTTTTGGAATTTCGAAAGAAATATGAATTTGTGATTTTTTAATATTTTCTCGAAACGCTAAATGGAGAGGTTTTTTGAGTACTTTGCTGATTATATCATCTTTTCACTAAATTATATTAATTTATGATCTGTTATGATTTTCCGGCAACGTATTGATGCTTCGTGTTGGTTTTGTAATAAATTTCTAACCAGAAAAAAAAATAATGTGAAAAAACCCATTGAAAACGATTCAAAACGATAGGATATTGCACTTAAATTCGGCTTTTACGATAAGAAACAATTAAAACGGATAGGAATAAAGAAAAAAAAAATAATGTGAAAAAACCCATTGAAAACGATTCAAAACGATAGGATATTGCACTTAAATTTGGCTTTTACGATAAGAAACGATTAAAACGGATAGGAATTAACAGAAAAAAAAATAATGTGGAAAAACCCATTGAAAACGATTCAAAACGATAGGATATTGCACTGAAATTCGGCTTTTACGAAAAGAAACAATTAAAACGGATAGGAATAAACAAAAAAAAATAATGTGAAAAAACCCATTGAAAACGATTCAAAACGATAGGATATTGCACTGAAATTCGGCTTTTACGATAAGAAACGATTAAAACGGATAGGAATTAACAGAAAAAAAAATAATGTGAAAAAACCCATTGAAAACGATTCAAAACGATAGGATATTGCACTGAAATTCGGCTTTTACGATAAGAAACGATTAAAACGAATAGGAATTAACGGAAAAAAAATAATGTGAAAAAACCCATTGAAAACGATTCAAAACGATAGGATATTGCACTGAAATTCGGCTTTTACGATAAGAAACGATTAAAACGGATAGGAATTAACAGAAAAAAAATAAGGTGAAAAAGCCCATTGCAAACGATTCAAAACGATAGGATATTGCACTGAAATTCGCCTTTTACGATAAGAAACGATTAAAACGGATAGGAATTGACAGAAAAAAAAATAATGTGAAATAACCCATTGAAAACGATTCAGATAATCTACCAAAAAACGATAGGAAACGATTAAAGCGATACAAACATTCTATCGGAAAAAAACGATACAACCCCATTCATTTTCATTCAAAAAACGCATAGGAAACGATAGAAAACGGTTCCATTTTTTTACTTTTTTTACTTTTCATTTCTATCAGAAAATAACGATAAGAAACACCCAAAAACGATAGAAATTGCGTCCGCCACAAAAGGCAAAACGTAAGAGTCCGCATCCGTTTCTATGGGAAAAAACGATTCCAACCCATTAATTCTCATTCAAAAACCGCATAGGAAACGATAGAAAACGGTCTATCGGTTTCTATCGTTTTCTATCAATTTTTTTACAAGGGATGTCATCCAAGTATGGTAGAATAGAGCCGAAAATCTTTTCAGACAACATTTTAAAAATTTTTAACCTGGCTATTCGTCTCTCCACATGAACTCGAGCAGACGCAATAAGACAATCCCGGTCAATAGACTCTTTGGTTCTATTCATATTTATGAAACTGGGTCGACTCATTTCCACACCGGCTTCTGCAAGTTCGTTACCGATCATAAAACCTTTATCCACCATAACTGCATCCCCCGGTTCTAATTTTTTTATCAGGTTGGTTAAATTAAAAATGGCTTTATCAGATGTTCGCCCAGCTACAGCGGTACTAATATAATTGATAAGACCCGATGGTGAAATTCCAACTAAAACTTTGACCGTGTGTGTACCTTTATATAGTAATAGTATATAGTAATGAGAATATGTGCATGTTCTGCAACTTAAACATCGAAATGTTATTGTTTTTATTTCAGTGCAATCTAATACTGTTATTGTATTAGGAAACTGTTCGAAACATTTTGGTAAATTTTTTAGGTTTTCTTCTCGAGTCTGCCAATATATGCAACATTTCAAAACTTTTGCTAAGAGCTGCACACAATCGGTAAAATAGTTTTTAGCACATCTTGAGGAGATATTAGATAGTATAGCGGTTTGTATATTGTTCATATTCATCTTTATGCGACACATTGTCAATATTATACGATTTTTTAGAGACAACCCAATATTATAGGGCTCTTCTGACCTTATTAATAAACAGCATTTATGTAACCGTTCTAACAAAGTTAGAGTTGGAATTCCAGTCATGGAATCTAATTTTTCGTCAGTATCAATAAGGAACGGTAGATTAAGTTTTGCTGGTTCACCATTAACTTGCACAGATACGTCGCGCTTGTGAATGTTGAATTGAGTACCTATGCAAACTTGGTGTTTGGGTGCCACAACTTCATCTTCCTTGCTGTTAGTGGGATAAATATTTCCAAAGCCATCTTCTGTTCTACTGGACGTATCAATTGATAAACTAAAAACAAAATATAATTACATACAAGATTTACAATTACACATTAAGTAAGTTTCAAAAGTGTAGTACATACTTGTTAATTATATTTAACCTAACATTTCTTGCCTTTGGCTTCCTCGTCATTATGCTTGATTGTGGTAAATTTTCTGAAGGAAAAGCATTTGATGTAAGTGATGCCCCTTTTCGTATATTCGCCCGTGGTAATGGGATTAGAATATGTTCTTTCTTAAAATGCTTGCTACAGATCCTAAAGTATTTGGGAATCTTTTTTCCCATCCTTAGAACATGTTTCCATTCCTTTAATGCTATTTTATTTAGCATGACCTTAGGGGGAATACGAAACATGGACACTCCGTCAACATCATGTTTTGCACTGTGGTACGCCACAATAGCGATTCGTTGTTTTACGATTATTTTCCATTTTGCTATTTAAAATTATAAAATTGCGATTAAATTATAATAGGCAATAGTGTTGTAACTTACATTTGAATAAACAAATACACAAATTGTTGCACAAATTTTAAAAATATTAAATTTAATACGGTTTAAATATGTTTTTGAGTAAATATATATGGTATTTGACATTATGTTTACAATTTGATGTGTTTAAGGAGTTTAACATAAAATCCGCTAGAGCACATGGTGTATGTCGTCAATACAATTTTTTCGATTCAACTTTCAAGTATTTGAAAGCACACACAACTTCAATATTTATTTATTATATTGACGACTACATAGTAAAGTGATAACAGCGCACCCTCTTAGTGAAATATAAAAGCTCAAAAATTAGACAAAAATTCAAACGAAAAGTAAGTTAAATATTAAAATTTTGGTTTTTATTTGTTTTGGATAAATTTTTTAAAAAATATTAGAACAAAAGATTTAAATCATACGACCTCAGGGGTCGCTGGTCTGATTAGACCGTGATACGGGACCTGGCGAACCCGAGGTACCTGAGCTATAGTAGGCTCTGGCCTGCTATTGCAAACCGTAAACCTGTTGTCATGTCTAGCGGGAACGGGGACCTTGGCTTAGCCGCCCGGGTTGCGGGAAGGTGCTCCCTTATTAGCACCCCTAGTGGGTACACACTAGAGAGGACTCATGTGGGGTCAAACCATGAAAAGTACCAACCTCTGGGCACCTGTCGCCCCCAGTTGTATATAGACTTCTAACAGGTATAGACGAAGGCCTGTTGGTGACCTTTATTGCGTCTAAACTCGTGGGAACAAGAGGGATAAATATTTTAGTAACATTTCAAATTTTTTAAAAATTTTGTTTTCACATTATTATTTCATACATTCTATCATGAAATATTGGCCTATGTCATATTTTGTTATATGATAGGATTTATTGTTTAGTTACCCATTTATAAAATTATATTTTGATCAAATGATTACATTTGACAAACAATTCAAAATACACATCCAAAATATTTGTGGATTGAATGCCAACCGAGACGCCGTGCAACATCATCTTGAGCACGATAAGCTACATATTCTTTTTCTTACAGAAACACAAGTTTCTGAAAACTATCCTTATGACGTAACACTAAATCCCAAATATAGGCTTGAATCAGCTTTTAAACTTCATCAAGGTGTATGTGCGTACATTCATGAGAGTGTTGCGTATAAACGCTTTTCAAATTTTGAACTACGTGGTTATGGCTACAACACAGTAGTGTTAAAGGTTTGTCTACCTGAAATTTCTTTTTTCACAATAGCTCTATACCGGTCCCCAAATAAGCATAGTCCTAATTGTTTTAATGACTTGACTAATGTTGTGGACAAAATTAGAGCACAATTTTATAATTGTGAGGTTATCGTTACCGGTGACTTCAACGTCCACAACAAATCGTGGTTAGAATTCTCCAAAACGACCGACGACGACAACAATGGAAGGCAGGCAGAAATATTTGCCGCATCGCACGACCTGACGCAGATTGTAAAAAACCCAACTTTCACTCCTCATAATGGCGGTGACAATAGTTTTCTCTTAGAACTCTATCTCACATCTATGCCAGATATTACGAGTGTCGATGTCAATAAGGGTAGTATTGGAAATTCTGACCATTATCTAATCACATTAGTTATCAAAACTGATTTACTACAAACTTGAGTTCCCAAACCCCGTAAAATGTTTCACTTTCCAAAAATGGACGCTATTGGTCTCCAAAGTTTTTTTCAAGGTTTCCCTTTTGATCGTCATTGTTTTTATACTGACGATGTAAATGTTTCTGCTCAAAACTTTACTGAAACCATTCAATTCGGTATTAACAAATTCGTTTCCTTTTCAATAATGAAACTCCAACAAAAATATTTGTTTTCGAAGGCAGCCAAATTGGCTCTTAGAAACAAACGTAGACTATTTGATATTTGGATTCATAAAAAGAATTCTGTTAATCGATCCCAATATTTAAAGGCCAACAAAATATCAAACCAGATAATTGAAAACGAAAAGGCAGAGATTGACAGAGCGAAAGCGGCAAAACTTTCGAGTATGTCAATTTCTGACAAAGGTTTTTAAAATTCATGTTGCACGATATTGATAATATCCTTCTTATATGCGTTCGTGAATGAATCACCCACTTCACAATAAAATAAAAAACAAAATAAGTAATGCAAATATTTTGTGTAATTTTTTTAATGTTTTATTAATAAAATAATATTATTAATAAATTAAAATAAAAGTAAAAGTAATTTAAATTCCCTTAATGTAGTCTAATGTTAATACATGTAGAACTACAAATTGACCAAGTGTCAGCCATTGATTTCACATTGATTGGAAACAATCAATAATGACTATACAATCGTGACTTAGGATGTTAATTAGAATAGAAATGTTCCCCATTCTATGAATTCACACAAAGTATTGTCTAGAAATTTAATGCAAAAAATCCCATATAATGTAAAAGCATTTTCCATAATATGGAGTCTAATGACAGTGGAAAAATTCAACTTAAGTAAAATAAATAAGTGATGAAGAAGTTTCAACTTTGAAATTGTCATCGCCTCAACGGCGTAATCGATAGCGTGTCTGCCCAAAGATTCGAGCCGGGCACTGACGAGGGTAGGTTCGAATCCGATCCGAAACACGTAAAATGTGAATTGTAGTTTTTTTCTGAGAAACTTCAAAAACCATAACTTTGAATTGAAAATATTCCAATTACTTCTTTACTTACTTGAGTTTAATTGATCTCAAAAATCCAAAATAAAAGTAAAAGGTTTTTACAGTGCCAATAATTCTTTAAATTCTGGTACTAAATCTTCTATCCCAAAATTGTCGAAAAACTTTTAAGGGGATTAAACAATAACAAAGCCTCCGGTCTGGACAACATTCCTCCTGTTATTCTAAAAACATTTTCAAAAGAACTTGCATCAACTCTCACCAAAATATTTTATAAATCCTATAAATCTGGTATTTTTCCATCCTGCTGGAAGTTGGCCAATGTCCAGCCTGTCCCAAAAAAAGGAACGAAATGTAATATTTCAAGTTATAGACCAATAGTCTTACTCCCAGTCCTGTCTAAAATATACGAGCAATATATTAATTCACACATATTCAAATTTTTGGAGGTCAACTATTTGATATCTGACAGCCAATGCGGTTTTAGAAACAAAAGATCAACAACCGATCTACTGAACTATGTAGCACATCTTTGGAATAGCATACTTGAGAAAGGTGGTGAAACGTACGTAATCGCATTAGACATCTCAAAAGCATTTGATCGAATCTGACATGCCAACTTGATCAACAAGCTCATTGCGTACGGTTTTCATCCCGCAGTCGTGAAGTTGATTCAAAATTTTCTGTTTAACCGATACATTTTGGTATCTATAGATGGCTTCTCTTCTGAGTTCAAATTAATTAACGCTGGTGTACCCCAAGGCTCAGTTTTATCTCCCACTTTATTCCTAACTTATATCAACGAGCTGTTGAAAATCACCAGTAACCCAACAAATAGTTTTGCAGATGATAGTACACTGCACAAGTCATTCGTCCCCCTATCTTCAAAGGGTAAAATGCATGAACGAATAAATCCCGCCCGGAGAGACGCTACCATAAATGTAAACGAGGATCTAAAAAAAATCGCCGATTGGGGTGACAAAAATTTGGTCAATTTTAATTCCACCAAAACACAGCTGTTGATTGTTTCCAGATCAAAGACCGAGTTTCCCAACGATATTTCAATTAATATGTGTGACGACCAAATAGACGAATGTGAAAGCATTCGTTTACTGGGAGTCACAATATCCAATGACTTACTCTGGAACGATCATATAATGGCCATGGCAAAGAGCGCGTCAAGAAAACCCTCCTCAATAGATGTAAAAAATATTTTACTTCGCATCAATTACTCCACATTTATAAGTCCTATATTCGTCCCTGTATGGAGTATTGTTGTCAAGTTTGGGGCGCTGCATCTGTTACTATCCTAGCTCTTTTGGACTCTGTTCAAAAGCGTGCTATACGAATTGTTGGTGATCGAGATTTAACATTAGATCTTGATTCCCTACAACATCGTCGCACTGTTGCTGATCTCGTTGTTTTTTATAAATATCGTCACCAGCAGTGCTCGGATAAAATCAGGTCCATAATGCCTCAGACATATGTTTTTCCCCATTTGACTCGTCAATCGGTTTGTGCAGGTGGTCGGACTGTCGATATTACTCACTGTCATAGTAATAGAATGCAAAGGGATTTCTTTGTACGTACATCGTACAAATGGAATGCTTTGCCCGAATCAATAGTCTCGAGTGCCTTCAATCCACAAAGATTTAAAAAAAGCGTCCACCTATACCTCAAAACGCATGTTGTTGTGGGACCTGAGTCTTAAAAGGTATCTATGTGTTGTTGTGACACATTTTGTAATTCCTACTGCACAACACTTTTTATTAAAAAATTGAAGTAATAATTAAAATTTTTTAGGTGAATAGTGATTTAATAATCACAGTTGAAATAAATGATGGATGTGCCATTCCAAGTCCAAATGAAGTCGATTATTGTAAACTGCTTTTAATGTCGAATTCTTTTCACTCAAATCCATCAAAAAAAATTGATGCAAATCAAAAATTTTGTTCTTTTCACCCAAAAACATCAATTTTTTTTCCGATTTACATCAAAAAAAAAAATGTGAATTCTTTCGTAAACTTTTTTGACATTACTAATATCAACAAAGGAAATTTAAAAAATAAACGTTTTGTTAACGAAAATTTTTATATAACTATGAATTGTTTAATTTTGAAGAATTAATTATTGTATTTTGTATTATATATATACAATATAATGTAACTAACATTTAATAAAATAACTCCTAATAAATAATAAAAACTCTAAAATGGATTTATTAGAATTAAAATATTATTTTTCATTGGGTGGATGAAAAAAGATGCATCAGAAAAAACGAAGACGCTTTTCTCTAAAATGAAGTAATTTAAATTAAAAACAAATATGAATGAATAAAACAAAATTATTTTATTTACAAATTAATTGAAACTAATATAAATATTTCAATACGCAATTGCAGAATATGCTATTATATGAAATTTTTCAAATTTAAAAGTAGACAACCGCCATTTAAATATCACTAATACAAACATATTTCACATCAACTTTTGTTTTTTGTTGTTTTCAGACCCAAATTTATAAATTGATTTAGAAAAGTGAAAAGAACACAACATAAGTGATATCGCAGATAATTTTAGAAACACTGTAAGGCCACTCCAAGGACGAAAGTCTTTTGGGCACTATTTGGATCCATACAAATTAAATAATTGGCCTTGTAATCCAAACATCAACAATTTTCGAAGCTCCTTATGAGATTTTTGTATATTTTTTATGTGAAAAATTAAAAATTATATTTTGTATATGTTCATGAAATAATAGCTTTAAAATTTGATTCATTCTAAAAATTTATCATTATCCAAAATTGGTGAGCTTAAATTACACATAGCTGAGATAACAATAATTATGTCATCCAAAAATGGCAAGTAGAAGCGGAAATCTTTTTAAACATGATTTTAAAATTCTTTAAGATGCAATAAGACCATCCCATTCAATACACTCTTTGGTTCTCTTCATATTTATAAAACTTGGTCGAATCATAAAGCCTTTATCCATGTGATGTATTGAGGTGGTTGTAACCAATGAAACATGGATATTATGTCGTTATAATATTTAATATTTATTATAAAGATAAACTAATGTTACTTGTATACAAAGCACTATAATGACTTATCTCTATGTAATATAATATCCGTATGTAACATTTTCATATGTCACACGTAGGGCTGCCATACGTCTCTAAATTGTAAGTTCAGTACATAGTAGTCTTCCCCGCAAAAGAAATTCAATTATACAATGTAATTGCGTAGGGAGTTCGAATTTATATTAAATGTAATGAAAAGAAATTAATTGTAATATTGTTATAAATTCAACTTTTTTGGTGGTCGACGAATTCGATTTGAATATTATCTTGTGTTACGACTTTTTGTATGTTTGAAGATGATGTAGAAACTTTCGGTGAAACTAATGATTGTCGGTGCAAAATTGTATTTGATGGCGTAGCACTTAATTCTTGTAGAGACGTTGGTACTTCACAAGTTTCTGTCGAAGTTGTAATACATTCGTTTGAAAGTTCTTCTTGTTGTTCATTTTCATCGTTTGTAGTAGGAACACCACCCGGCGGTACATCACTTTTCGTAATAAGTTGCACCTTTGTAGTATAACTGTCAGTATTACCTTCTACTAATGTATTGCGAATTTGATCTATGTGGCGCCGTTGAATTTGTCCATCGATATCAACCAAATAATGTAGAATACCATCTTTTTTGATGACCTTGCCAAATTTCCATTTGCAAGTTTTATTTTGATAGTATCGAATTTGAACGTTATCGCCTACACTAAGCTCATGAATAGAATAATTTAATGGATTAGTATTTGTAATTACCTTATCTGATGGTTTAATAAAGTCGATTCGAGATCGAAGATTAAATCTTAACAATTGCTCAGCCGGGCTTTTTCCAATTGACGAACTTGGAATCTTTCTGTATTGTAGCAAAAATCTTTGCAATTTCAAGTGAAGATCACCAGAATCATTCATTGCTGATCGAAATGAAAATTTCAAAGATTGAACACTTCTTTCCGCTTGTCCGTTTGTAGATGGATGTGCAGGGGCTGTTCTTTTATGTGTGATGCCGTTTGATTTTAAAAAGTCTTGAAATTCTTTGGACGTGAAGTTGGTACCGTTGTTTGTAACAACTATTGTAGGTATGCCAAAACGTGCAAATATTTCACGCAATGATTTGATTGTATAAAAACTTGTAATGCTTTTCTTTGGTACCACTTCATGCCATTTTGCTCTTGCATCAACCACAATCATTAAAGTAATGTTCCATAAATGGGCCAGCGTAATCTATGTGGATACGCTGCCATGGCATTGTAGGTAAGTCCCATGTGTGTAACGGGACTTTTGCTGGTTCCTTTGCCACACGGGCGCAGTCACGACAACTTTTAACCATCAATTCAATATCGTTGTCCATGCCGATCCAGTAACAGTAGCTGCGGGCAAGAGCTTTCATTTTGACGATACCAATATGTGCGGTGTGTAATTCGTCAAGAATTTGCTTACGTAAATCAGCCGGAATTAAAACTCGAATGCCTTTGTAAATACATCCGTCTTGTAACATTAATTCAGCTTCTTGTCCTTTGAATGGTGTGCCATCCAAACTACTGCCCGTTTGTAAACGATTGTATAGATCGCATAAAATGTTGTCCGTTTTCATTGCCTTTGATATTATACAAATACAATATTATACCACGTGTTGCCATATCTGGGATAAAACTATTGTAAAATACAACCATTCCGATGAATTGACGTAATTCAGAGACATCTTTTGGTCGCTGAATGCTTGTTATTGCTTTTGTTTTATCAGCATTTTTTTGTAAACCGGCCTTGCTGATTGTATATCCCAAATATGTAACGGATTCTCTAAATAATTTGCATTTGTTTTTATTGAGATGTAAGTTGTATTTTTGTAATTTACGTAATAATGCATGTACCAGATCCATTGTTTCTGGCAATGTACGACCTGTAACAATTACATCGTCGAAAAAACATTGTGTACCTTTTAAATCATTGGTTATCTATTCTCCATAAATCTTTGCCAGATATTTGGTGCTGTTTTAACACCAAACATCAATTTTCGAACTTTGTAAAGTCCTTTGTGCGTGCTAACTGTTTGTAACAATGCACTTTCTTCATCCATTGCCATGTGTAAATAGGGTTTATGTATATCAAAAACGCAGTAAAATTCACTGTTATCGAAGTTTCACATCATATCTTCGATTTTTGGTATTGGGTACTTGTCCTCGAAAATTACTCGATTAAGTGTTACTTTGTAATCTGCACATAATCTGATTTGATTTTCTGATTTGAGAATTGGCACAATTGGTGTTCCCCAGTTCGAATGTTCTACTTTTTCTAACGTTCCAGATGTTTCCAATCTATCAATTTCATCTTCAATTAATTGACGAATAGCATTCGGAACTGGACGTGGTTTGATATAGATTGGTGAAACACCCTCACGTAATTGTATCGTTGAATAAATCTTCATATTGTGTAAAAATATCATTTTCCAGTTTTGATATATCAGTTGTATTAATGCTTTTTATCTCTACTGGTGGTAACAATTGTAATGATTTTATCCACTCACGAACCAAAACTGAATCAAATTTGTCATCAACGACATATAAATCACCTGTAGTTGTTTTATTGTCATGTGTGACTGACACTTTAGCAACACCTAATACCGGAAAAATGTTGCCATTGTATGCCTTTAATTGTATATTCGTTGGAAAAATTTTAACTGTTGGCAATACTGTGTGTAATAACTGTCTGCTAATTGTAGATATTGCAGAACCTGTATCGAATTCCATTGTAATTGGCTTACCTTCAATTGCCACTTGAATTAAAAATTTTCCGCGATCATGTATACTTGTATGTAGTTGTAATGCTTTAATTTCGCAAAAATCATTGTTGTAATTCTCATCAATTGTAATTGCATTTGTGGATTTTATATTACGACGTGATTTTTGTTGGCGTCTTGCTTTTATACATACCTTCGTAATATGGCCTTTTTCTTTACAAAATTCGCAGTACAACTTATCTTTATTTTTGCATTCATTCCATTGAATAAATATATAAGCAAGTGTCGCTACGTGTACGTACACAAATAATCGGTGAAGCATTTTTTTTTTAATTTTTTGTTAAGTTTGCCAATCTGTCAATGTCATTTCATTTGTTTACGTCGTATTTCAAAACAAACTAAAGAGTTTTTTTCTGTATTTTGTTCTTAAAGTATTGAATTTTAATTCAGTTTTATACTAATTAGCATTTAAACTGTTTTTTACAACAATTAATTGTGTTTATACAGTTATTTATTCATAAAAATGGCGTGCGGCATCAAAACATGTAAAAAAATTGTCAACATTCCAAAGCATTTTGCTGCTAAAATTACAATTATCAGATAAGGATATTTTTATAAAAAATGTTAAAAAAAACAATTTAGTATATATTTTTAATATATTTACAATAAGTTTGTGTCACAAAATTAATTATTTTCTAATTTAATTTTTTACTTAATTTCTCAAATGTAAGTTTGCCAAAATGTCAAAACAATTTTGTTAGACACGCCCATTCACAGGGATTGTATAAAGTTATTGTTTGTTATGAAAAATGTGTGTAAAAAATATAAATTTGAATATGATTTAAAGTTTAAACGGATTTGATCTATAATTTTTAATAGTGAAATATATTGTTCAAACATATATAACCATAAGGATTTTCAATTTATCTACGATGTTTAAACATTTATTATTAGTTTATTAGTCGAAGTATGGTTATAAACATAAATTAAAATCGAATTTTTAAACCAATAGACAGTTCAAGCTAATTTCGTCAATAATTAGGAACAGTCATCTTTTAAAGTGGGTTTTAAGGTACTTTGGAGTATTTTCAACCTATGCCAATTTATAGGTTATATATATAGGTTTATAGTTATATTCAAAAAATGGCAACTGTTAGAAAAAACTGAGTACGATAGAGATTTTAGATAAGTTTTTTTATAGAAGTTAGTTCATAAAAGTTTTGTAGTTAAATAAAAATATTTGCTTAGAGGACAGCTTTACAAATCTGTATTCGTAAAGATTGTTCATTTGTATTGCTGGTAATGATGTTAGACTGTTGTTAGTGTGATACTATTGCTGAAGATGATGGCACACAATTTTGTTTTTATGTATTTAATGTTTAAAAATATCGAGAAAAAAATTATTAAAATAAAATCAACAAAATATATAACTTATTCATTATCTTTTATTTAAGTGGGAAACGGGCAAAAATACATTTTAAGACAAATTTTTCCTAAAATAACGATTAGTTTAAACGAGAAATAAATAAAATTTTGAATAAAATCTACTTATTTCAAAGAACAGTTCATGCTGCCACCTAAGTTTTGTTTGTGTAACTATATACAAATTATACACAGTACCACCCTACGATTAAATACAAACACCATCAAACGCACCAATACTACAAATTAGATGCTTCACTCAAAAAGTCTAGTTACTCTTCCTTAGATATTTATTCAATGTACATGACGATCCGCCATTATGTAATACACAGAGAGTTAAATAACATCTTAAATGAAAGTGAATAAAGATATTTATAAATGACATATCAAAAAGCGTTATTTCTATCAAATTTTATTTACGTATGTTATAAACCTAACAAATAACATCAGCGCTTTCCATTTAGTCAACGATTACAGAATACTGTAAATCATTATTAACAAATAAAGCAACTCCCCCTGCACTATAATTATTGTTACAGTTGGCGTATAACTTGTGATTCTGCAAAACATCATATGTTGGGACTTAATGGTCATATATCCAGATTTCAGATAGGAACATTATATCTGAACTAAGGAAATGAAACTACTGTATATATACACAAAAATATTTGAAGCCGTTTTTCTCTTTTCTCCTCTCTTTTTTATCTTCAATAAGTTGGTCTAAGTTGTCAAAAACAAAATTTGTAAACATTACTTAGCTTGGTTATAATTTGGTTTTAATAAAATTGTTTTTAATATTTATCGTGGTGATATTTTGACGAATTTATAATAAATATAAGAAATACTAGTGACTTTATTATAATTTAAAAATAATTTTACAAAAAAATTAAATATGTTAAGTGAAAATTTTGAATGAAACATTAAATATGAATAGGGTTACCAACTGAGTATTTTTCACCCGGAGACTCAGGGGTTGCCGGCAAATCTCCGGGCTCAGGGTTTAGAAGGTAAATCTCCGGGCGAAATAATAATTACATAAAAAATAAAAAAATGTCAAATTTCTTTCAATTCAAATAAACAGAATTCGTTTGAAAACAAAAAAACGAAACTCTGTGTATTAGAAAACGGCCGAGTTTAGTTTTGCAATGAGTTTTTTGGTTATTTATGTTGGTTCATTGGATATTTTGTTTTTCCATATTACGTATAAGCTAATTGATGTTTTATGTCTATATTGGGTTGATGTTAATAGTTTTTTGTTGTTAATTTTGAATGGTTTTGACATTTGAATTTAATTAGTTGCCCATATAAAACTGCGTATGTTAATTTTACTATTAAATAATAAATGTAAGTCAAATGAAAATAATCCCAAGCAAAACAATGACAATGAAAGAAAATGTTATTACGTCTAGTTCAATAACGAATGGTTGAAAAATCATAACTATGAGGGGCTCGAAAAATTTAACGAGTTTACAGGAAAATGCAGATTATGCTGTATTAATTTCATTATAAAGCATGATGGAGAATAAATTAAATTAAATTTTTATCATATATATAATACACAAGCCCCGAAAAATCGTAGCCATAGGAAAGAAGAGAATACAGAAGAGAAAGAGGAGAATTCAAAAAGGTATAAAAAATCAAAAAAGACTAAAATAAACGAAACAAATAAACGAAATTTTTTGAATTTCTTCAAAACCCCCGATATAGAAGCCTAACTCATTTTTAGCACAAACAAAATCGTGAACTTGTAGCGCAATTTTAAAATTAAAACTCAATATAAAAAAAATTCCAAAAAATCGCCATAACGCCAACTGGAAAAATAAAACTCCATATAAAAAAAAATTCAAAAGGATTTAATCAAAGACACCAGTTTTCTGCATATGGCAATGTTAATTGTTTATTGCAAATAGCTTGAATCAGTAGGGCTATGATTTAGGAGGTTTTGATTTCTTCCAAATTTTATCTCATTTCAATTTCAATTTATGCTTTGCTTGCGGATAGACGTATTATTTTCGATTGTGATTTTATTTCAGGCTTAAAAAAATACTTGTTTTAAAATTTGTGCAAATGCATCGGGGTCGCCTAGTTGAACTATATTTTTGTATATTATAAAATCTCCGGGTCGCGCGCTTTCAAGAGTTGGTAGCCCTAAATATGAAGATTATGATATTGACGTGTAAAAATTACCAAAAACACATGCAGGATGGGATTTCTTATCATAAGTAATAATATTAATATTATAATTTACTTTTCGATTAATAAGTGTTAAGTTTTTTAAACATTTTCGAGAAAAAAATGTAATCTAAAATCAATGTAAACAATAATAGAATGCTTCGGGTCTCTTATGTCAAAATTTTTTTTATGTTGTTTTTCTATTTGTTGTTTTCTTTTCTATGTAATGGCGTCTCTTTTTTTTATATTAATTTTGGGGGCAAAAATACGCTTAAATTTGGAATTCAATGCAATTATAGAAATATTTACGGCGCCTCTACTAAAACGCAAGTGTGTTAGTAACAATTTATTGGTGTGCAAAAATTGCTTCAACTTTTAAAATCAATTTCACTTCCTCTATTCTCTTAATTCTTTGGTTCTGATGCACCGCCATAATACTGTTCTGATTATTAGTATTGATCAACACAGAATCATCACTATATACCTCCACAAAATTACCTGTTAAAAGACTAGACATTGTCACTTATGAAAATAAATTTAAAATTAAAAAAAAATTAATAAAATTAATTAATAAGATTAATAAACTAACTCTTAGGTAGGTTGACTATTAGGCTTTTTTAACGGTTGGAGCCAGATTGCTCGTTTGAGGTGCTCTTCTCGACGTTTTATCCAACTTAGGTGCTGTTTTCAACAGAACTGTTGTAAGTGATGGGACCGGTGATGGAAATCCCAAAAATCGTCCGTTTGAAGTAAACTATCATTTTCAGGTGTTGTAACTGTAGGCTGTACATTGGTCGGCTACTCATTAGATGTTGGGTTTGTGTTCGCTGTAATACGAAAAGCTGATCCAGAGCTACATGGCAGAGCTACTGCTTCGTTAACATTAGTGGTTCCTGTCACATTTGTAGGCTTATTTAATGACCTAGCAAATGGTTTTGTACTGAGAGTCTGTAAAGACTGGCTGGCAACACTAGATTATGTAATATTACTAGTAGACAGAATTCTAGGAGCTATTATAATGTTTTTTGGACACTCATTTTTTTGTGTGAATCTGATTTGCACAAAAAACAACACTCTTTCAATCCATTATAGTGAACCCCAGCTCGAAAACGCTGAATATAGATGAAATTGGGAACTGTATGCTTCATTTCTATAAATGCTCCTTTTACTCCAGTAAAAACATCTAAACCCAAATTTATGGGATATTTTTATTTTTCTCTGGTTAATGATTTAATTGTACCGTATTTTTTAGCACGTCTCCAATATCCCTATCTTCAATTTCTGGAGGTAGATTAAATATACGAACGTAGAGGTACTCAACATTAGCATCGGTTATTATGACGGTGACATCTGTGTTATTACAATACTTAAAGGTTATGTTTTCAGACGCTATTTTTGACAGAAAAGCTGCCAAAAAATTTTCTGCATGAAACTTTATATAAACACAAAAGTTAGTTGTATCTTTGTATACGGAATGTATTTCCGTCGGTTAATTTATACTACGTTCATATTACGATGAAATCAAGCTCGAAATCACCCAAAATTAAAGATTTCAAAAAACTGTTAACATTATCATTAACATGATTAAGTTTGAAATCTATTTGCACATATTCCAAATCTGTGAAAAAATTTTTAATTTCAGCTACGTTAAAGATATCCAAATTGATTTGTCTGTTTTTTTTTGGCTTTTTTTTTGAGTTTAAACCTCCATCTAAAGAAAAATTTTTTTGTATGATTCAAAATTTTATTGAAATTTTGCAATAGCCATCTTTTTATTTGAATTCAAAACAAAATGTTTGATTTATTAAATGTCACTTTTGAAATAGGGCTGTATTTTTTTTTCGAAAATCAAATATTCAGGGGTGCTTAGCGTGATTTAGAATGGATTTGATTTAAATCAACTTTCGACATGATTTTAGTTTTGTATGGAAAAATTAATCAAAACAAGCTGATAATCGAGCTGAAATCAAAAATTGTTTAAAATCATGGCAATGTGAACGTAGTATTAGTTGAATAATAAAATCGATCATCTCCTTGTCTGTTGGTTGGCTCGAACCTGCTGGAAATTGTACCTTTGTGGTATTTATCCTTGCGAATCTAGTGGCACTCATTATTATAGCTTTAAAAACACTGGTACACAGATCTTAATTCCGGTTAAAACAATAGATAATACCACTCTTACAGTCAGAGGCGTAGCTAGGGGGGGGGCGGGGGGGGGGGCGGTCCGCCCCGGGTGTCACCCGTTTTGGGGTGACACCCGAACGTAAAAACTTAAACAAACCATCACAATGTTTTCAACGATAAATCACTTCGAAACCGTTTTGGGGTGACACCCGAACGTAAACAACTTAAACAAGCCATAACAATGTTTTCAATGATAAATCACTTCGAAACCGTTTTGGGGTGACACCCGAACGTAAAAAACATAAACAAACCATCACAATGTTTCCAACGATAAATCACTTCGAAACCGTTTTGGGGTGACACCCGAACGTAAAAAACTTAAACAAACCATCACAATGTTTTCAACGATAAATCACCTCGAAACCGTTTTGGGGTGACACCCGAACGTAAACAACTTAAACAAACCATCACATGTTTTCAACGATAAATCACTTCGAAACCGTTTTGGGGTGACACCCGAACGTAAACAACTTAAACAAACCATCACAATGTTTTCAATGATAAATCACTTCGAAACCGTTTTGGGGTGACACCCGAACGTAAAAAACTTAAACAAACCATCACAATGTTTTCAACGATAAATCACTTCGAAACCGTTTTGTGGTGACACCCGAACGTAAAAAACTTAAACAAATCATCACAATGTTTTCAACGATAAATCACTTCGAAACCGTTTTGGGGTGACACCCGAACGTAAAAAACTTAAACAAACCATCACATGTTTTCAACGATAAATCACTTAGAAACCATTTTAACCAGGTTATCCATATAATTTTAATTTATAAATTGTGATAACTTATAAATGTGTCCTATAAATGTGTTATTGGTTCAAAAAGAATCTATTCTACTTTTTAAAATTTTTGAGTTATTACGTGAAATAAAATTTTAACAATATTAATCGAATCAACATGTTGAGCATTGAATCCCATCACCACAATTACTCAATAGCTTTGAATATTCCTATAGATACCATATTGACCGTTTTTACGATATATTATTTAGTATGCAAGCATGATTATTCAATGACCTGCAGCCAAATTCTGTAATTGTGAAGCGGTGAAGTGATAAGTTTTTTAATGAAAAGAAACGAAGAAATTTTTATCACTTCACCGCTTCACAGTTACAGAATTTGGCTGCAGGTCTGAAAACACATATGCTGAATAATGTATAGGAAAAGTGGTTTACGTCGATAATGTGGCACCCTTTGTCGATAGGGTGGCATCCTTGAGTTACAATGTCTCTATTCCAAAATTATTTCTAAAATATCCGCTTAACCTTACTACCTAATATATGTTTTACATTTCAAACAAATTAATTGCAAACACCTAAGGAAACTAACAAACAATCAAATTACCGTGTTTGTAAATGATCTCAAAATAATTTTTTTTCCTTTATCTTGAAACTCAAAGAATAAATTGAAATAGATCGTTTTTCAATGGACACAAAAATAATTACTGTGGAATAAAATGGCAGTTATGCAATTACTGCAGTTTTGCAAATTTTTGTAGGTTGATACATACTCATACTGTTTGTTTCCAGTTTTATATATTTATATATTTGAATTAAATGAAAGTTTATCATTTAAAATTACATTTTGTTGGGTTTTAAATCCCTTGGAAATTTCAAACTCATCAAGTGATTCTTTTAAAGATCCTTGGCTACATAAATGTAAAGCCTTCAATTTTTTTTTAAAAGTGGTGTAGCTATTGTTATTAACTATGTAAATGGTTTGCAAAAACAAATTTTAAATTTTGTTTGTCCTTAAATCAGTCTTTAAAACATTTCCCGGTTTTCCCGATGTATAATTTTTTACAAAAATCACATTCAATTTTGTAAATTATTGAGCATGATTCTAATTGGATATTTAATTTTGGTTTCAATTCTTTATATAAAATATCTTTTAGGATTTCATACTTATATTTTTTTAAATAGTTCCTTATAATATTAGGCTATGATTTGTATATTCCATTTTATCAAATACTATTTAATATAAGTTGTTACAAGGAAATTTAAATAAATTAATTTTCTTGGCGGTGTATTTAGTCGTTAACACAGTGTACTTATTATGAACTATCTACCTATTATGTATTCTACAAATATAATTAGAATTAATGCTTTGCTGATACCTATACTATAATTAAAAATACTTTTTTTAGATTTCGTTTAGCAAATATCCCAAAAAATAAATATGCCACGAGGAGTTCATACTTTTTAAAGAAAAAGTTGGTTCCAGCAGAGAAAGACCAAATCTATAAATATGTTACAAAACCCGATGATATCCAAGGTTCATCAAAAGAAACTGATTATCACGTTGATGCAACGAATGTTTCAGAGAATATTGGCTCATCTTCGGAAAGTAACAGCAAAAATACAGAATTAATAATGATAACCTATGATGACGAATTAGAAAGGAATAATGAAAATGACAGTGATAAGGCCGCTAATGCTTCTACTATCGAAGACAGTATTTGCATGGGTGAATCACTTCAGGACTTAAGAGATGTATCACATTGGAATATACTCGTCTCTGGTAATGTTGGCATTGAAATCATAAAAAAAGAAAGTGAACATTTTCAAAATAGAGAAGGATCGTTTGTTACTGTATCTAGACACGGGTTAGACATAAAAGGTGATGTTCGCCATCTTTCTAAAGAATGGTTTTATAAAATGATGAATAATGGTGAAAAAATTCTACGGCCATGGATTGTTTATTCTCCTGCAAATAATAACTTGCGTCCTGTATTGCTTCTGTTGTCGTGTATTTGCTGTCACCAATAATAATAATACAAAATCAACATTTACTACTGGATATCAGCAGCGGTGGAAACTAAATCCCAAAGTGGCCGAGCATGAAACTTCAAATGAACATCTGGAGAATTTTGAAAAGTGGAAAACTTTGGAAATGAGGTTAAAAATTCATAAAACGATACGAGACGCAGCCTTGCAATTAATATACATATAATAAAAAACAGAAGTGGAAACATCTTTTATCAAGATTATTGGATATAACTTTGTTTTTATCTAAACAAAACCCAGCATTTCATGGACATGATGAAGGACAAAGTTCGTCAAATAAAGGCAATTTCTTAGAACTAACCAAACTATTGTCAAAGTATGATGTAGTGTTAAAAGAACACATTTTGAATTTGGAGCATGGTAAATCACCAAAAGTATCATATTTGTCACCAGATATACAAAATGAGTTCATAAATGTTTTAGCGATCCACGTAAAGTTTAAGCTTGTCAACGAAATTAAATCGGTTAAATATTTTGGAATTATGTTTGATAGCACTCCTGACATTTCACATATTGATCAAATTTCAGAAGTGATTCGTTATGTGAAAATTGATGGTAGTAAAGTGGAAATCAAGGAAGCATTCCTTGGATTTTTTCCTTTACGTGGAAAAAAGCCGCTGATTTAAGCGATGAAATTCTTACACTGAAAAAAAATTGAAGTAATGATAACCTCATCTCGAAGATGGCAGTTTATTATTCATGCAAGGAAAAGATATTTACAAACAATTTCACCGTGATTGGGACAACTACTCAGTACTCAGTAACATTTTCCTGATAACAGAATGAGGTGTAATTAAAATATAAAGTGCTATCCAATATAAAAGTAGTTGAATAAAGTTAATAACTATTTCCATGAAAACATATTTCTTTGGCCTTATATCATGAATTTGTCATTTTAAAATTTAAGTTTTTGAGATTAATTGAACTATATTTTATTTTCACATAAATATTTCATGTGATTGTCTCAACTGCATCGGCTTATCATTGTACGGTTGTTGAATCAATCTCGTATTTCGATTCGCCATATCTGCCCGCATGGTGAGGTTGAGACAACTGCATTTCGATTGGAAATAGGACATGTTTTTTTCAGTGTAAAAATCTTGAAAATGATGGTATAGATGTTATGAATTGTCGCTCCCAAAGGTTATGATAATGCAGCTGTTATGAGTAGTATACATGGAGAAGTGCAAGCTATTATTAAAGCAAAAAATAACAAAGCAATTTTTGTGGGCTGCAAAGATCATTCAATTAATTTATACGGCCAACACTCGTCAGTGGAAGCCATTTTTACATATTTTTCTGCTTCGACTAGCCGCTGGGAAGTACTTGCTAAACACAACAAAGCAACTGTTAAAATATTCTTAACAGCGCATTGGAGTGCTCATTATGCTGCAGTAAAAGTATTGGCCGAAAACTTTGATGGGATTGTGGCTGAAATTGAGAAGTTAAGTGATCAACAAGAAAATGTAGACACTAGAGGCGCTGCACAGAACCTTATCAATGCAGCATGTGATTTTTCATTTCTTTGCTATCTTTTGTTTTGGAATGATATTCTAAGAGAAATAACATCTGTGCTCAGATTGGATTGCAAAGCACGGGCTTGAATATTGATCAATTAGCTACAAAAATAGAGTGAATTCATAACGAAGTCTCATTGTAGAAGAGGCAATAGATCTTGCTGCGAAAAAATCGGAGGACTATGACATTCCAATGGAAAGCCGAATTCGTCATAAAAACGCAAAAAACGAACGGGTGGTGAGTTTGCACCTGATGTTGGACTGACACTGAGAGCTCAACTTAAAAAGGACATGTTGGAATGTCTTGACCGATTCAGTGTTGAACTCCGAACTAGACTGAAGTAAGTTCAGGATTTAGCTTCATTGTTCGAGGCTGTGCAGACAAACACTTAGCTTTTGGCAAACAGTGAAGAGTTAAAATTATCGGTATCAAAATTTGCTGGTTTTTATGATGCGGTATTGGCAACAGAACTCCTCATAGAGATACAAAGGGTGAGGAGGCATTTAAAAGCGGCCAATGTTACAGTTTCTAACTGGGTGTACCTCGACTTTTTGAAATTCATGGTAGAATGGGATTTTTTAGAATTTCTTCCGAATCTTACGGTCGCATTAAAGTTATTTATGACTATTTGCGTATTAGTGGCTTCGTGTGAGAGGAGTTTCAGCAAATTAAAATTAGTTAAAAATTACTTGCGGGCTTATAATAATAATGCTCATTTGTATTAATTAAAAAAAATTATAAATTACGTTTATCGGTTTTTTGTTACTATTGACAGTTTTTATTTTTGGGGTGACACCACAATATCCGCCCCGGGTGCCACCCATGCTAGCTACGCCACTGCTTACAGTTTATTACGAATTAAAAGTGTATATTTAAAACTGAGAGAATAAAAACATTATTTTTCTGCATCGAAAATAGCAAAAAAAAAAAAAAAAAGAAACATAAACAAATAAAATAATGCACAGAAAATAATTAAAAATGTTTTTATCTTGAAAAATAGTTCTTTATACTTTGACTTTTGACGAACAATTGACATATATGGAAATTATTTTTTTCTAACCAAAAAATTAACAATGAAAAGGACGCGCTAAAAATTAATATGTCATACCTAATTAATAAAGTTTACATCACCGTATCAAATTTAAAATGTATGATGGTGAAAATCAGGCTGATTCTGACATACCCTCACAGATGTAAAAATAGTCATAGCAAAGACTTTTCTCTTAGCTAAGACTAAAACCTCTTAAATGCGATTCTGTATGTAGTCACAACTGTGAGATGTCAAAAAAAAACCTCTTAACGTAAGGCCATCAAACATGGTCATCTTCATGGTATAACGAATATAAGGTATTCTTGACAGCTAAACGAAAATTTTGTGTGACGTCATTCGGCGTAAATATAAAGAAACAAAAAATGTTTTAATTTGAAAATTAGAGAAAACATAATTTTTACGATATGGTTTTCCTTATTTTTTTCATTAACAATTTGTTTATTAAGTTTTCTAACTCTAAAGAACATTTTGCAGGGTAGGAAATTCGACGTCCACGCCATGCTGCAGAGGTAATGCAGACAGAATTAGGTTGGTGTATCGGAGACAAGCAGAGAAAAACTGCTTAATCTATTACGCTACATCACCGCGAATTGGCGCCTTAAAACTTCTTATAACCTTAACATCATAACAGAACCATTAACGAAAATTTGGGTTGGGACTGAGGTTAATACCATCACTCCGAAAAAAAAGCTTTGTTAAATTTGATAACCACAAAAAGAATACCAGACACTAACAAAACAACAGAAGTTTTACCTGGACGTGAGAAAGAACCAAACTACCGAATCGGAACGTGAAACGTGTGCAGCCTGATCGCTCATGATGCTTTAATAAGCCTAGAAACAGAGGCTGAGAGGTATAGAATGGATATCATTTCTCTGCAAGAAATTAGACAGCCAATAATCGGAAAACAAAACTCGAATAGTCACTCTTTATGCAGTAGTGGTCATTCTTCTCGAAATGAATTTAGTACTGGTTTCCTTGTTGGTGCACGCATACAAGAAGCCGTGTTGAAATTCATCCTGGTCAATGAGAGGATTTGCTACTTAGGGGTACGCGGTACATAAAACAATATTTCTCTTATTGCCTTGCATGCACCTACTGAAGCTAAGACCGTCAATATTTTCTACATAGCACTAGAGGAGGTTATGAAATCAACACCAACAATGATAATGGTGAGAGAATGACTGAGTTTGCATTATCAAATAATTTGAGAATTGCCAGTACTTTCTTTTCGCATCGATCGATTCATAAGCAGACTTATGTTTTTAAACCGATTTTAAACCGTTCCTTTATATGTGCAAATATTGGAAGTAACCACTTCCTTGTATGTTCTAAGATAAGGTTCTACTTTCAACGATCAATTCAACGATCTTTTACTCATTAGAGTATTTAAAAGTTTGTCTTTTAAAGTCCAATCATTTTCAGTGAAGTGTAAGGAACAAATTATTTTATAATAAATACGAACATTTTCTTTTTCCACGTGATTCTGTCCACTACAAATTGATTTATTTTTCTGGAAATTAAAAAACCTTATGTTTTGAGTATGATTTTTCACATTTGTTGAAAACTTTTGGTTTTAACGTAGTTCGGCATTTAAATTTATATATGTTTTAATAGTAAAACAAATACTAAAGTTCATTAATTAATGAATGAATTAATTTCAATCATTTCATTAACTAATAAATTAATTTATAAATCATACTAAATATATTTTTAATTTAAAAACAATAGCTTTTCTCATTGATAATAACAACAAACGTATTATATAAAACTCTGAGTGACGTCAGTCAAAATCAAAATGGCATCGCTGTCACTCTAGTGAGAATACCTTATTTTCATTTTACCATGGTCATCTTAAGCATCATAACTTAAAGTTTCATATTTTTTATTGGAATTCTTGTATGAAAAATTATATTAATAAAGGATAAAATATTAATTATAAATTATTTATGTAATTATTATAAAATTTATAATAATTATCTATATTTTATTTTAGTTTGAATCAAAAATATAAAACAAAATATATATGGATATATCACTGGCGGGCGGTACGAAGAAAGCAGGGTCATACCTGCTTACCCAAACAAAATTTAAAATAGTCTTAACAAAAATTTAAATTAATTAAATAATATAAAAACAGTCTAAATCCATTATTAATATCATTTATTTATTAACGATTATTCTAATATCTAATATTCCAAAATCTATACTTACATGTCTGCCTAAAATGAAAATGAACATTTAAATAAAATATAAAAAAATTTTGTTTTTTGGCAGATTTTATCTATTCTTTGTCCTTTGGTCATCAGTAAAATTTCTGCTTTCAATCGCTATGTATTCCTTAAAAGTTGTATTGAAAAACAAACAATTAAAGTCCCAATAAAATGTGTGAAAATAAGCAGAAGATAATTCTGCTTTTAAAGTTTTTTCTTTCCTTTCCTTTTGTCATTTCACATTTCTGTACATTTTGTAACACAAGTTTTTTGGTTTTGTCGTATGAGCGAATATAAAGAAATTGTTTGTTAGTTTTTTCCTGATAAGATTGAAATTATTTTTAATCTATTTGTTGTGTTATTAAAATTAATAACATTATTAATTTATAGTTTTGATGGGTGTAATATTTCGTTTATTAAAATGGTGCAACCATTAAATAATATAGTTTCCAGTGGTTTAAAATTTAAATGATGAAATTATTCGATCTTTCATTGAAGGTTTTTTATGTATGGTTCTTGGAAACGGCTCATTAGATTTGGATGATTTAAATTGAATTCTGTTAAGGTAGACTCCCAAGTGGACCATTTTTTTATGACGTGAAAAATACCGTTTTTCTATGATAGCAGAGGAAAAGTTTATTTTCAAGCAGACTTAATCCCCTGTGAGAATGGTTTTTTTTTCTCTAGTGTAAAAAGAATAAATTGTAGTTGCTATGGTATTTTCATATAATTTTAAAACAAAGCAACCATATGTAAAAATAGAATATGAATTTTGAATGTTATTTTGTCGATTTCTAATTTAATAAATTCTAATAAATATCGTTTATATATTTACTATCGTAATTAAAATTTACGTAATAAAATTTTACGTTCGTGAAATTGTCCCACTGGACGTTAACGACTCGTGAACAAATTTTCACTCACGAAAAAGCAGCGTTTTCATCTCTTGTAGCAAAATGTACTATTTTCAGAAAATTGTAAAAACTATATTTTTTTATGTATTTTCGCCGATTTCTCGAAAACAGCTCACTCGATTTGGATGGTTTAAATGTTTTCTATTAAGATAGATGCCGAGGTGGTCCCATATTTTTTATATTACGTGGAAAACGGTCGTTGTTTAGGAAATTGAAAAAAAATATATTTTTCATGTATTTTCGCCGATTTCTTTGAAACAGCTTAATCTATTTGGACTGTTTGAGTTGTATTTAATTGATATAAATGCCGAAATGGTCCTAAATTCCCTTCTATGACTGAATATATCCCCTTTTTCAAAAATATTATAAAACCATGTTTGTTAGATTTTCATCGATGAATGCTTGCCGCGATTTTAAGTTATTACTTCAAAAACACTTTCTTAGCCGCCTTTTGATTTTATGACTACACAAAATGAAAAAATAAATAAACTTTTTTAAAAAATAAAACCGACTTCAGAGAAAACAAAAGAGACACAAAAAAGTGAAAAATAATTCAATTGTGCCTTTTAGAGACAAAAATACGTATAAATTTTGATTAATTTAATTTAATTTTGATAACACTTTCAACATTATAATACTACCGAATAATATGAAAAAAAGCCAAAGCAACAATTGAGATATTTTTCATTTTTTTCTGCCTTTTTTGTTGTTTCTGAAGTCTGTTTCATTTTTTTTTATATGTTTATTTTATTTTCTAAAGAAAAGGGTATTTAAACCTACGATGCGGTTATCATAATTTCAATAATTTTTTTAATGCCGTTAGTAAACGCAAAGCCATATTATATTAATCAATCAATTTTTTCATATTATTCGGTAGTGTTATAATGTTGAAAGTGTTATCAATATATGATCAAGAATTGGCCACATTTTTATAGGAATCAATAGGTGTTGATCTGAAAAACTCAAATTTTTTAGAAATCAAAAATTGTTTATTAATTGCTCTTGATGAAACATCAGATATATCTTATAAGTCGCAGTTGTCAACAAAAGGACGGTTTGTAACAAAAACAGAAGAAGTTCTTGAAAGACTCTTAGCTTTTACAGATATCAGTGCAGACTGATCTGCCAAAGCCTTATCACGTCATTCAATCACTACAATGGAAGAACTATCATGTGGCGATAAATTGAAAAATGTTCTGTTTTTTTTATATAATCTGCTTACCGTCTATCGAAACCCACTGCACGCCACTGGGATATATATTGATTTTAAATAAAATGGCGATTGAAAATTTCATATTTGCAATATCAAACTTTTACGTCTCATGTTGTTTTATGAAAATTTTGCAAATTTTATATAAACTAAGAAAAAACAGTAATTCTTTTCTCACAAATTTATTGCAAAATAATTAATATATGGTATAATTCTATATTAATTGAATATAAATAAATTATTATAAAATAAAATACATTTTTGATTATTGAAAATTGCATTTGGTATTTTCACAAACAAAAATTATTGATATCTTAAAAAATTTTAATAAACATAAACTTGATTTTTATAAAAAATTATTATATAATATACCATAATTCTTAAAAATGATTTATATGGTATTTTAATTTGTATTTAAATTATTTAAAAAGAAAATATGACATTTTATAATACTTTTGTTTATAAAAATAGCCGTTTGAAAGATCTCCAAAATATATTTGTAGAGTTATTATGAGGTTTTTTATGACAACGTTCACAGAATCGCAATTAAGATATTCCTCTTAAGTCGTTGCCACATGACAAAAATTTTTGCCGGATTGCTAGCAATGATTTTCTAATTTTTGATTAATCGAAAACTTGCTTTATTTGGATATTATGCCAAATGTATGGTAAATTAGAATACCTATCGATTAAAATAAACAGAGCTTATTATTAAATTAATTTTAATTGATGAATTTTCCAAAAATCATTTTGCACGATTTCTACCGCCGATAGAAATAAAAAATCGTTCATAAATCTCCACAGATGTTTTGGAGAATTATGAACGATTTTTGTAGAATTTTGACCGAATTTTTTTATCGTTCGGATTTAACCTCACATCGTGGTATTTTTCATTTTGAAAGTTTATGTTGTTGTGATTCATGATAATTTACGTTGACTTTGTTTTAAATTAAAATTTTAGAAATATAATAACATTCATAATAAACATTTTCATTTCAAATTCAATATAACAATTTATATTTTTTTTTGCAAACTGTCATTTTTAGTGTTGTTGTTGTTGTAAATGTCGCCGATAAATGTTTTGTTCATGTGGCATATTTTACTTAAAACGACCGAATTCGTTCGTTTATATTTTGCATGTGGCATGGCTTTTAAAAAATTGTCATAACAAAAATAATCATAGCTAAGACCTCTTAACTCAGAATCAGCCTGAATGGCTAACAAATTTGATACGTAGCAAATTAGATACTGGTGTAAACTCAGTATATTCTTCACTTTAATAAAATATCTAAAACTTAGAATTAAATTTTAAAACTTTTTATTTTTTATTTTTCGTACTACCGGTTTCAATCTTCTAAAGATCATCTACAGGTACTATACAGCACAAGGACAAGTTCAACAAATACTTTATTAGGTATATGCTATTTGACATATGTTTAAAATTTTATTTCACATTCGAGCTTAACATCAAATCCGCTAGAGTATATATAAACCGTCAATATAAACTACTTTTCAGTGCCATCTACACTTATATAATCGTTGTTGCAGAATGAGCAAAAAAGCATATTTTAAAGCAACGGTTAACAAAAATGTAATAAACTATAGAGCAATAAATCTTTAATCATACACGCGCGTCTGGTTTCCTTGTCGAGAATAAAATTTTATTATTTTAATACATAAATATTATAATTAAAGCAATATTCATTGCTTTTAGTGAATATTTTCGTTTGTGTTTTGTCTAAAGTGGAATTGAATATATTGATATAAAAACTTAACAGATTTATACAAAAATGGATCCAACCAAATTAAAAGTTGTCGAACTGAGGGCTGAATTGGCAGCTCGCGGCTTAGATCAAAAAGGTGTTAAAGCAGTTTTAGTAGATCGCTTACAACAAGCTCTTGATGAAGAAGGTGGAGCAGGTAATTCAATTGTCTATTGTTTTCTAGCGGGAACAATTATGAAGTTCACAATACACAAGTATTTGACGCATTTAACACTGATGTTTTAATGACGCCATATTGTGATACTTTTGTTTTCCCCCATCTTTTTTATTTTAAGAAATAGTATTATAGATGTGTAAGAAAACATAAAGCAGATTATTATGATGTTCTTTAAATTGCTTTATTATAAAATTGCAAAGTTGTAATTATAGACCAACATCATAATAGTCCTGCGAACTCATAAAATACCGGTACTTTTGGCAAGTAATAATTATTCACATAGTTATTATAATCGCTCTCCAAAGGGAGGTTACTGGAGAAATTTGAGAATTGGCATTCTTACTTCAATTATACGTGTCTTCTACAAACGTAATATTGATTGTAACTTTATTTTTGTTATAAACATTTTATCTTCTAATGTAATATAACAAGAATAGATTTTACAAAAGAATTATTTATTTTAGAAGAATTGTTAGAATCAATTGGTTTTGAAGAAAAAAATCAATCAACTAATCGGGCTCCACCTGATGATAACGAAGAAGATCCTAATGATAACGAAGAAGATCATAATGATGATGAAGATGATATAGAAAATGAAGAAGCGATAAGTGAAAATGTTGAAAATATGGAAATGTATGAAATTAAAGATGAAACCGAAATTGAAGAAGTTCTAGATGAAGAGAAGGAAGAAGTAAAAGAAGAGGTGGATGAAACCGAAGCTAAGGAAGAACCTGAAGAAAAGAAAGTTGAAGTTGATGAATCACTTGATAACGAAAAGGATGAGGTACGATTATTACATAACCACATTTTTATAATGTATTTTTATTGTTTTTATTTATTTATTTTATTTATGATTTCAGGATAAATCCACTACAGATAAGGATGCATCTAAAAATGATCGTAGACGAAGCACTCAGGATGATAAAAAAAATAGAAAACGACAAAGATCTCGTTCGCCTCAAAATCGTAGAGATAGAGATCGTCGATCACCACAAGCTCCTCAAGTCCGCAACCCTCCAGCACAGAATAACGATGATTTTACAAAGGAGGAGGAAGAACCTACAATTGACGATAAGGCCGTTTTACTTAGTTGGTGTAAGTATATATTCTATGGAAATATGTATGTTTAGTATATTTTACATCACATGTACATACATCTTAAAGTACATATAATGAAATGTGTAAGATATTCAACAATAGATTTTTATAACGCTATGCATTCGAAAAGGCAATGATTTGATTATTTTTGTGACACATCTCAAACCTAATAATATTCTTACGAAGGAAAAAGTATGAAACTAAAAAACACATCACTCTCTCTCTCTCTGGCGTTTACATCCCATGGAGGGATTTTGCCGTCTGTGCAATCAGCTTCCAATCGTCTCGTTTCATGACCAGTTGACCCCAGTTTCGACATCCTATATCACGAAGGTCTTGGATGATGTCATCACGCCAGCGTTGTCTAGGTCTTCCTCTTCGACGAACACCAGCTGGCTGTTGTTGGGGCGCTTTTTAATCATTCTATCTAATGGTGACCTTTCTACATGACCAAACCATCTAATCCGGTTGGATTTAATGAATCCGATTACATCGCAGCCTCCAAGAAGCTGTCTGATTTCATGATTCATTCGGATTCTATACTGATTTTCAGCAACTTTACATGGACCATAAATTGTTCGTATGACTTTCCTCTCGAATGTTGATAGAATTCTACAATCGGAGGAAGTCATTGTCCAGCTTTCGCTTCCAAAGGTAAGCACAGGTCGAATTAATGCTTTGTAAAGTGTGAGTTGGCACGACTGCGAAAGATGTTTGGATCGCAAAAGTTTTGAGTATGCGTAGAAAACTCTATGCGGCTGAGACATGGGCTTTAATATCTGCCTGCATGTCATTTGACGATGTTATTACAGACCCGAGGTATTTGAAGTTTTCTACACGTTCCACTTCATAGTCGCCAGTATTCAGATTGCCGGGAGGTATATTCTTGGATGTTGTTAAAAGTTTTGTCTTGCCGGTGTTAATGCATAATCCAAGTCGTTTAGCATTTCTTTCAAGCTGAGAGAGACTATCCTTGATATCGCTTGTTCTACGTCCGAGAAGTACAATATCATCTGCGTAGCCAAGAATTTGACTAGATTTGTTAAATATACAGTTTTGTGTCTCAATGCGGCTTTTTCTTATCGCGTACTCAAGCGCCAAATTAAATAGTACAGGCGCGAGTGCATCACCTTGTCGAACACCTGATGTTATATCAAAAGAGTCAGAAACTGACCCTTCGATTACTATTCTACAGTTTGATCCCGATGTTGTGAGTTTGCACAGAGAAACAAGTTTCGCTGGAATACCAAGGCATATGAGTGCAGACCAGAGGTTGTCGCGGATGATGCTATCATATGCTTGCTTGAAATCAACGTAGAGCTGGTGAATGCTGATGTTGTACTCCCAACATTTTTCCAGAATCATCCTTAAGGTAAAACATTGATCTGTGGTTGAACGGTTGGGACGAAAACCACACTGATAGTCGCCGATGATAGATTCGGCGAACGGGATGAGCCGAGCGAGTACGACATTAGCTAGTATTTTATATGCAGTGTTCAACAGTGCGATTCCACGATAATTCGCACACTTTAGGCGGTCACCTTTTTTATGTAGCGGAACAATGAGAGCTGTTTTCCATTCAGCAGGTAGTTCTTCTTGGTCCCAGATTGCAAGAATCAGATCATATATACGTGAGACCAGACCTGCTCCTCCATTCTTAAATAGTTCTGCAGGGATTCCATCGATACCTGGTGATTTGCCATTTTTTAATTTTTTGATGGCAGCTTCCACTTCTTCTATTGTTGGGTAAGGGACAAAAATCTCCTCACTTGACGGAGCAATTGCTCGAATAGGATGAACTTCATTCGTCCTATTCAGTAGGTCTTGAAAGTGGGATCGCCATACTTCCAGCACATCACGTTCACTTGTTGTAAGCTCGTTGTTTCCATTTTTGATGGCTGTAGATTTTGGGTGGAAATCTTTGGTCAAATTCCGCGCATTGGCAAAACACTCTTTCGAATTTCCATTAGCCGCATGTTGGTTGATGTTTTCGATACAGCTCTTCATGTGTTCGCGTTTCTTTTAGATAATCGCATAGATAATCAGTTTGGAAGCTTCGGGTGTTTCTTGTTAACCATTTTTCTCGCAGTTTTTGTTTGTGCTCAATGCTTTCGCGGCACTCGTCATCAAACCATTCGTTACGTGATTTCGGTGGTCGTTTTCCGATTGTAGTTTGTGCTGCGGATATGATGGTTGATTGAAGCGTTTGCCATTCTTCTTGTATGTTTAATGGCATCTCAGATGGGATGTCATGCTCTTCTATGCTTTGCGTTACAATTTCCTGATATCTATTCAGTGTTTCCACGTGTTTAAATGCTTCGACATTCCAGCGCACGGTCTTTTTTGCTTGCCTATTAAATGTAGATGATAATTTGCACTTATACTTAAAGATGACAAGCATATGATCGGTGTCCATATCAGCACCTCTGTATGATCGAACGTCAGTTACACTTGTAGAGTGTCTCTTAGAAATCATGACGTGATCGATTTGATTTTCAGTTCTTCCATCGTTTGATTTTTAGTTCTTCCATCGTTTGATTTCCACGTTGCTTTGTGGATTCTCTTATGAGGAAAGAAAGTGCTAGAAATTACTAGATCATACATCATAGCCAGTTCAGCTGCGCGAAAGCCGTTATTGTTACTAGTATGATGCAAGCTGTTAGGGTCGACATGTGTTTTAAGTTCTGCACTTCTACCAATTTGCGCATTGAAGTCACCTACCACGATTTTTATATCGTGCCGCGGGATGTTATTGATGACTTCTTCGAGTTCTAGAAAGAACAGGTCTTTTATGTCATCTGCTTTGTCTTCAGTAGGTGCATGAACATTGATGATCGTTACATTAAATTTTTGCGTACGGATTCTCATTGTGCATATCCGCATATTAATTGGGCGAAAGTCGATAACATGTTGATTCACGCGACGATGTATGAGAAAGCCAACTCCAAATTCTCCTCCGTTTTCATGACCACAATAGTAGAGAGTGTATGCCTTGGCTGTTTCGTGGATTCCACTCCCTGACCATCTTAGTTCTTGTAACGCCACTATATCCAGTGTATAGCTATTGATTTGGTTTGTGAGTTTTAGTAGATCTCCTGGTCTTCTAAGGCTTAGCACGTTCCAGGTTCCCATTTTTAAATCGTAGTCCCGGTACAGTTTCCGAGGTCGTTCTAATAATGAATCCGAGATAATCCGAGGCCTGTGTACAGAATTCATGACAAGCAATTTTTTACGGAAATGGGGTGTTAGTCCTTCGCCCAACCCAAATTTTCGTGAATGGGTTCGTTCTGCATCTTAAGGTCACCAGAAACAACCTTTTTACATGTTTATATAGCGAGCCGCTTTATCCAAGACAGACGCCCGCTACAAACCGCCCCTAACATGGAGAACAGACGCTTGCTACACGTTTATATAGCGAGCCGCTTGATCCAAGACAGACGTCCGCTCCAAGTCGCATCTAACATGGAGAACAGACGCTTGAGTTCCATTGGTTTTGTGGCGCCAATGACTCGCCATGGTGCAGAATCATTGAGATAAGCAGTATTTACTCTGCCCCTCTCAACTACACCAACCTAATTCTGTTAGCATTGCCCAGGTAGCACGGCGTGGACGTAGAATTTCGGATTTCACTACCCAAAACACATCACACCTTATATAAAATATGTGCTTTCATAAATTTTTACGTAAGAACATGAAACTAATATTGATAAAACTATGACATGTGCTATACACATGACATTAAATATTTGATGTCATTTAAACACCCTGTAACTGACACTGAAATGTGACTTTCCTAACCTGTATCCTAAGAAGGATTCTAAGCGATCACTATACACACAAACTTTTCACCATGGCAATTTAAACATGGAATCATATCACAGTCAAATATTAGGTCTGTATGATGGCATGAAAGCATCACATTAAGGTCATAACGATGTCAGTTTTATTATAAATTTACGATAAACTACATTAACTAGGAAATAGCTATGGAAACAATCAAATGACCCCAACACTCGACTAAAAATTATTGAAATTGTTGCAACAATTGAATTATTTTTTTAGGGTTCCGTTTTTTATACGGAACACTATTGGTGAGAGTAAAACGAGTTTTTCACATTATATCGATTATCTCGTAAACTATAAATGCTATGGACTTGAAATTTGAGGTGCGTATAAAACTAACCTGTCCACATGAAATGACGAATACAAATAAAACTAAAGTGGTTTTCGTTTGGTTTACAGGGGTTCGATGTGAGACCTTTGAGAAAATAGATTTTTTTATAGATTCAAGTAGGGTATCATATGAAAGGGCTTCATTTCAGTATTCCTTAAAAATTTATCTTGGAATTTTACACCTCACCATTTTTTTGTATAATTCTGAATAATGACGTTTTTTTCGTGTTTTCTTAACTCGATTAGCTCCGAACCTAACTGATCGAAAATTTGAACTGATCGAAAATTTGCAAATGTATTTGGAATGATAGAAAAATTAGTACAGTTTTAATAAAAAATATATAAAAGTGTCATATTCTCATAATTAGATTTATTAAGGGGGTGGAAATGAGGAGTCTCAAATAATTATATTTTTGTGTGTTTAGGGCACCGGGGTAGAGAGGGTAAAAAAAAACTTTTTTTGACCCAAGCGAATGGAGTGTCATTTGAAAGAGCACCTAATTTAAAAATCATTGCAATTTTTTTTATAATTTTGCGGTGCACAGTTTTTGAGTTATGATCAAAAATGTTCAAAATTCAGACCGTCCCCCCGTGTATCAAATATTTATTAATCGTTTTGAAAGGGTAGGAATGGTAAGGTGAAATAAAGCTTTTTTAAGCCCGAATAGCAATATCGAGTGGGACTGGCGTGTACATTTTTAGTCATGTCATCCTTTATACTGATTCTTAGAGCAATTCTTAGTTTTGCAACTCTTTTAGAGTGAATATAACCAGTTATCCAAAAGAAAGAAGACTTTATTTCAAAATTATCACGGTCCTTTACTATCTATTGTATATTGTACTGTATTGTATGCCATAAGTGGGCCCAAAAGGTGGCGTAAATTCTCAAGGTTCAAATCAGATTGATGTGATTTGTTAGTTTGTGTTAAGATCCACGTTTGTAATCCATTCATAATTACTGGTTTAATAAATTTCTTGTATAACTTTAGAAAATGTTGAGTTTTAATTGAATGGTAAGTTCGATAACCTGCAATTATTTTAGGGTTAATATTTGTTTAATATGCTATTGTTTAAGTCAAACATTAATCTTTTGTTAATTTTAAATATTGTTAAAATTATACGTTGTTTTTCAAGCACCGACCTAAATGTCGAACTTATGTAATCTAACACAAAAAAATTGTTGCTATAGAAAGAACTGAAAATTTTAGTAAAGCGATGAGCCATGAGCCTATAATTCTATGGAACACGAAAAATATAGCGAAGCTTCAAATGATTTTATTTCTATGTGTTTAGGGGATTGGAGTGGGGAAGGGTGAAAAATCGGTTTTTGACCCGCATGAGTGGGATGTCATTTGATAGAGCACCAAAATTAAAAAACAATACAGTTTTTTTAGAATTTTGCGATGCACCGTTTTTGAATTATTCTCAAAAAAGTGCAACGAAAAGTTGGTCCCTCCCCCCCCCCCCCCCCCCCCCTATACGTTTCTTCGTTGATTGACAGAAAAATTTGAAAAAATTCATAGAGATAGGAAATTTGATAAACCCTTAACGAAAAATATAGCGAAGCCTCAAGTAGTTTTAATTCTACGTGTTTAGGGGATAGGAGTGGGGGAAAAAGGGGTTTTTTGGCTCGCATGAGTGTCATTTGAAAGAACACCAAAATTAAGAAACATTACAATTATTTTAGAATCTTGCGATGCACAGTTTTTGAATTATTGTCAAAAAAGTCCTATTTTTAGCGTTAACACCACTGCACCCCTAAATTTCGTCGTTGTTTAACAGAATTGAGTCGTGCCTTAGCTACCATAAATAGCTATGGATATCATTTAACCTAAAGTAATATTTTTTATATCATTTCGATCAATTTAGATGAGATTGACATTAACTATTGATATTTACGATGAACCATTTAGTTTTTATGTGTCTATGGTCTGGCAATATAAACCCTTTACAACACAATTTATGTAAATTATTTTGATATTGTTTTCTTTACATTCACGGAACCCTTGACGAGCGAATTTTATTCGCACTTGTCTGACTTTTTTTACAATGGAAATAATTCGGTCGTCAAAAATTTTTCATGTATGTACCAGTTTTGGTTTTTTAAAATTTAAACTTAAACATTCGAATTTATTTCTGTTCCTTTTTTGTCCTTACAATCCATATATGTACCCACCCAACTACTTTATAACTTTATGAATTGTCACATTGTGTCACATTGATAAATGCTAACGTTAATAATGTTATTCCTAAAAATCATAAATATGTTGTTTGCATTTCAACCTTTGTCCTAGTTTGTTAACATTTATTGTAAATCTCGAGTACTGGTTACTGCTAATACACCATGTGGTTTCAAGTTGTTGTTGTAGCGACGAGATGTGGTGCTATTCTTCCGGCTCCAAGTCCAGATTCAGGAACCCTGCTACTTGGGCGGTACCACAGATCTTCCTTCGTTGTTGTTGTTGTAGCGACGAGTTGTGGTGCTATTCTTCCGGCTCCAAGTCCAGATTCAGGAACTCTGCTACTCTGTTTCTCTGGACAATTGAAAAGGTGGTTAGCATCATGTGGCGTGCCCTCACATATGGGACACTTGTCAACAATTTCATGGTCAATTCTACTCATGTAGTTATTTAAGATGCGTGACCAACCGGATCTTAACTGCGCTAGGATGGTTCTGGTGCTGCGTGGCAGTTTTGCCTCTTCAGCAGCCACTTGTGGTGGTTTGCTATTAAGAACTCGATTCGGGGCGTAGTTCTTTATTGTGTCTTCAACGGTTTTGGTATGTATATTTTTCAACCCCCTCTTATACGTAGGCTCGTCGATGTTATTTATGTCTTCATTGCTTCTAACATCTTGTAGGTAGCATTTCGCAGTTCTTCTTATGTCTCTAGGTGGTGTGGTCATGGATAAGGTGTCATTGCAGGGATGCTGCTCTCTATGACAGGACCAAAGATATTGTTTGGTAAGCATTTCGTTGTGTTCACGGACCGGCAATATGTTACATTCCTCGTGCAGGTGATCTCGGTGGGCCATCAAGTGACATCCGGTTGCTGTACGCAAGGCTGCGTTCTGTGTTATCTGTAACTTATTCCAGTGGGTGTCAGCGACTTGGGGAGTCCATATGGGAGCAGCATAATTTATGAAAGGCCTTCCTATTGCTTTATATGCCGTTATTATTGTGTATTTATCCTTACCCCACGAACTACCCGCTAGAGCTTTCAGTGCGTTATTCCTGTTTTTAAGTTTTGTATTTACTTGCTGAGCATGAGCGTTGAATTTAAGTAGTGGGTCGAATGTTACCCCCAGCAGTTTTGGATTTTTCACAGTAGGAATTAGTATGTTGTCAATGCAGATATTGAGTGTTGTATTTACCTCCTTCGTCCATGTGGTGAAAAGTGTAGAAGTGGACTTTTTAGTGGACAATTTCAATTTTTTGGTTTTAAACCAGGGCTGGAAACCATAAATTATTTGTAATGGTTTGGTTTTTGGTTTTTCTCAATGGCCAATTATGGTTTTGGTTTCGATATTGGTTTTTCTAGATAATAAATATTGGTTTTGGTTTCGGTTTTGGTTTTAATATGCAACATTTTTTGGTTTTGGTTTCGGTTTCGGTTTTGGTTTTTCTAAACGTCAAAATTTAGTTTCGGTTTTGGTTTATAGCTAAAAAATGTTTGTTTGAGTATTCGTCAGAGAATTGATTAAAAATTACAACATTTGTCAACAATGCGAATGCCAATGCTCAGTAAAAAAATGAAGAGTAGTTTAAGATACATTACATGCCCAGGGGAAAGTGTTTCATTTCTGCGTAGCCCCTACAGCATTTAAATATATGACAAGGCGAACTTGCTACCGTGGTTTGTTTACTATTTTATTCATTGCTATTCAAATAAAAGAATTTAAAGTAAATTTAAAACTTTAAATTTATATTCGAAATGTTATTTCTATCAACAATAATTTCCAAAGCCAAATTAATGAAATTTTAAGAAAAATCACACTAAAAACATAATCACTAAATCATTTTTATTCGCCTACATATTAAAGTGTTACTTTATTACCGTGATTTGCGGCCTTAAAGCTTCACTTTTTAATTATTTATTTTGTTGTAATAGTTACGTCCAAAAAAGTAAAAAGCATTTGAATTTGTTTAAATTCCATGAAAAATAGAATTTTTTATCAAAGCAACCCTTAAATTCAAAATTTCATTATCCAATTAAAATAGTTGTTATCATTTGTTGTCATAGCTATATGATAATTTGGAAAAAATAACAAATATTTTGTCAAAGGTTACTTGTTCCACATATTTTTATTTTAAAATTTATGCAATATTATAATTTTAAATTGGAATAAACAAATTTTTTTTAAATATTTTGCTTGCGGTGAATAAAATAGTACATTTCGTAACAAGTGGAGAAAGTAAGTTATTTCAGCATTGGTGAAAGTTTGTGCACGAGCGATAGCGAGTGCAAACAATTCACCAATTCTGAAATAACTTACTTTCTCCACGAGTTACGAACAGTGCTTTTCATAATTTCTCACCAAATTCATTAGGTCCACCATCACTCAAGTCACTTCCATTTGTGTTTTGTTTCTGTTTCTGCTCTGAATCAATTTACAAGGAAGTTGAACAATGAACTGAAATAGTTTGTTTGACAGGAATCACTCGCGTACTTTGATTTCAAAAAGAAAATTTGAGGCCAAAACTTCAGCAGTTACGATAAGTAATTGACAGCGGTTACGATATGAACTTATCTAAACTGCTTTGATATTGACAGCTTTCGCAACGCTGGACAATTAAAGCAAAGTGTACTTTTTAGAGAGAAATTATGAAATAGTACATTTCGTAACAAGTGGAGAAAGTAAGTTATTTCAGCATTGGTGAAAGTTTGTGCACGAGCGAAAGCGAGTGCAAACAATTCACCAATTCTGAAATAACTTACTTTCTCCACGAGTTACGAACAGTGCTTTTCATAATTTCTCTCATTTTCCGACGGTGATTGAGCTTTTTTCTCTTTCATCCAAGAGCAAAACGTGTTGTATGTTGCTATATATTTGTCTCTAGACTTGTCCGGTAGAAGCTCTAAATGAATATTTGCAGCAGCTTCATTAAATTCATTAGGTCCACCATCACTCAAGTCACTTGTAGGATCTTCCATTTGTGTTTTGTTTCTGTTTCTGCTCTGAATCAATTTACAAGGAAGTTGAACAATGAACTGAAATAGTTTGTTTGACAGGAATCACTCGCGTACTTTGATTTCAAAAAGAAAATTTGAGGCCAAAACTTCAGCAGTTACGATAAGTAATTGACAGCGGTTACGATATGAACGTATCTAAACTGCTTTGATATTGACAGCTTTCGCAACGCTGGACAATTAAAGCAAAGTGTACTTTTTAGAGAGAAATTATGAAAAATAGTATATGATGCACGGACGTAAGCTATTTTGAACTTAATGTGGGTGCATATCTCGGCTAGCGCCTCGATTTGCAAACTCCACATCCGTCAAAAATCTTTAGCTTTACGTCCTAGCATCATAATGTACTATTTTCCTGTCCAACTGATCGGGAAGTCATATTTTGGGTTGGAAAGTTATTGAAAGACAGTATAATAACTGTAAGACAGTAAAGTTACGACTGAAATAGCTTAGGAATTGATAGATACAGCTATTTGTTATAATAATTGACAAATATTAATATACGACATCTTTATAGAGTAATTTTTTAATGAAAAAAGAAAAACAATGTTTTAATTATATGAAAAAAATATCCATTGGCTATTTTTATATCATATTAGGTTCGTAACTGATTGTTGACAAAAAATTAAGTTACCACCTCTGTGTTTAGAACGGCAGTATTTGTTGTTGCATTTTATTGTTGTCTTAAATTTTTAACAATATTATTGAACTTGACTAAATTGTCAGGTTTGATTTTGGTTTCGTTTATTTTAGAATTTGGTTTTTGGTTCGGTTTTGGTTTGATGATTTTTAAAATTGGGTTTTGGTTATGGTTTTAGTTTTGATAATTTTTAAAATGTGGTTTTGGTTCCGGTTTTGATTTTTTTTAGAATGTGGTTATGGTTTCGGTTTTGGTTTTTCTGATTCGGTGTGATTTTCTGGTTTTGCGGTTTTGGTTTTGGTTTTCAAAAACCGGTTTCCAGCCCTGTTTTAAACCATTCATTCAAGGTGTTGAGGTAGGTGTTTAGGACATTGGTAAGTTGTTCCAGGTTGTTTCCTGTTGCAAGCACCGTGCAGTCGTCTGCATATGACGTGATAGTTATTCCTTCCGGTGGTGCAGGTAAACTACTTAAGTAGAGGTTGAATAATGAAGGCGAGAGAACTCCACCTTGTGGAACTCCTTTTCTGAGCACTCTCATCTTAGATCTAGAGTTACGGAACTCAACGTATGTTTGGCGGCCTCTTAGATAGTTGCACAACCAGCGTTTAATTAGACCTGGCAGATTGGTGTTGAATATGTCGTTCAGTAGTGCAGCATGTGACACTGTGTCGAAAGCTTTTGACAGGTCAAGTGCAACTAAAATGGTTCTAGCACAAGGTTGTTTTTGGTTTAGACCATCGCTGATTTGGTTTTGAATTCTATGAAGCGCGGTGGTTGTACTGTGTGCTTTCCTAAAGCCATGCTGATGTGACGCCAAATTGCAGGATTCTGTTAACCGAGGTAGTAGTAGTGCTTCTATCAATTTTGCAACTGATGAGAGGATAGAGATCGGTCTATAGGATTCTCCCTTTTCTTCAGGCTTGCCAGGTTTCAAAATGGAACTTATTCTAGCCGTTTTCCAGATATTTGGTATCTGGAGCGTATTTAGAGATGTGTTGAGTATGGTAGTGAGAAAGTTCAATCCTTTGGGTCCAATGTGTTTTAGCATGATGGCTGAGATGCCATCTGGTCCAATAGCTTTAGATGGTTTGGATTTCTTTATTGCGTTTCCAACATCTTCTTCGGAAAATATGATATCCTCGAAATTTTCAGTATTGAGTTTGCGCATATGTCTTAATACTGACCTAGTTTCTTTTTCATGTTTACTTTGCTTTTCTGTAAACTGTGTGTTGAATTTTGTTGCGCATTTTCTATGGTTTTCGGTTGGGATATCATCGAAGGAGATCATGCAGTTGTTATGCGATTGACGCGGATGTGTTAAACCCTTTATCACCTTCCACAGACTTTTATTTGTGCCAAAGTTTGACCTACTCACTAAATCTTTCCAGTTGTTGCGTTTATGTTCCATTACTAGTTTGTTTATCTGCTTGTTCAGGCCCGGAATTCTAGAATCAGTTGGATCTGCCTTACGGATGTCATCTCTTTGGGAGGAAAGTACACAGGCTTCTTGTGGGAAGTTTGGTTTAATATTTTGTATTCTGCCGGCTAGAATGAAGCGGGATCTGGCTTTGTTAAAAATTTCTCTGAATTTTCTTTCCCCAGAGAGGGCGTCAATTGTTAAAATTTGCTTACTGAATTCAAATTCAGTAAAATTGGTAAAATTGTCCCAGTCTGCTTTGTTAAAATTAATGTAAGTCTTCTTCTCGGATTTCATTTCGTTTAAGGAACGGCTTAAGGTGACTATGATGGGCACATGGTCTGATCCCAATGCAATTTCAGTTTTCCATTCAGCGATTGGCAGACATGCTGGCAAGTGAAACATCTGGAGACGAGTATGAGTTGTTTGTTACTCTTGTTGGTTGTGGTTCATTTAGGACTCCAAAGTTTGAGCCGTCAATTTGATCAGCAATATTTTCACCTCTTGAGTCAGTGTTCAAGTGTGAGTGCCATAGATCGTGGTGAGCATTTATATCTCCAAGAATTAGACAGTCTTTGGTGTAAAATAAATGTCCTATGGACCGTTCATAACCTATATCACAGCTGCTTACTGGTGGAATATAAATATTGACTAGATTTATCTCCGTATTTCCGGATTTTATTGTAATACCTAGTTGTTCTAGGTGTTTATCAGTTCCTGGTACTGCTGGTAATGTGGTTGTACGGTAGATAATGGTTTTGTGTATGATAAAGGCAAGGCCACCACCTTTGTCCTTCCCTCTATCCAGTCTTATAATTCTATAATCACAGATACTATCACTAATCTTAGATGTAACATTTAATTTGGTTTCTTGCAAAACCGCGACTAGAATATTGTTTTTATACATAAAGTTGATGATATCATCGATTTTGTTTAAGAGACCGTTACAATTTAGCTGCATTATTTTCACATCACTTGGGGTTTCCGGATGTGTGCTCATTCGCATTGTGTTCTGTTGAGCTCGTATTTATATGTTGACTTGATGCATAGCAACATGGCGCTATGTAGTTTTTGGTCCATTGCTTATGTGTTGCAAGGCCTGAGCAGTTCTTAAGATGACACCATTCTTTACAGCTATTACACTGGACGGATGTAGTGTTTGCCCTTAAAATGTTTTTGAATATTGCACAATGCCATATTTTAGTTGGTCCAGGATTTCTTTCAATACCGGCCATGACGAGGAGGATCTGAAGCAGTGAGGCCAGTGACAACTGCTTCTTTATCCAAAAAATGGAGCGTCGGAGTAGCACCTTTCGTCGAAATTTTTGTGATGGTCCTTGGTCGGAACTGGGTTCCGAGTACTTCTGGGGCGTAGACCCGTCCATCTTGAGAAGCATCTTCCTTCGTCAGGTCGGTTGGTTTCTCTGGACAATTGAAAAGGTGGTTAGCATGCATCATGTGGCGTGCGTTCACATGTGGGACACTTGTCAACAATTTCCTGGTCAATTCTAATCGTATGTATAGTACCTCTTCGGCCGCGACTTGTGGTGGTTTGCTATAGAACTCGATTCGGGGCGTAGTTCTTTATTGGTCTTCAACGGCTTTGGTATGTATATATTTTTTTTTAACCTCGTGTTATACGTATGCTCGTCGATGTTACCGATGTCTTGATTGTTTTGAACATCTTGTAGGAAGCATTTCGCAGTTCATATGTCTCTAGGTGGTGTTTTCATGGATAAGGTGTCATTGCAGGGATGTTGCTCTTTATGACAGGACCAAAGATAAGACAGGACCTTTAAGACAGGACCTTGTTTGGTAAGCATTTCGTTGTGTTCACGGACCGGCAATATGTTACATGCCTCGTGTAGGTGATCTCGGTGGGCCATCAAATGACATCCGATTCCTGTACGCAAGGCTGCGTTTTGTGTTATTTGTAACTTGTTCCAGTCGGTGTCAGCGACTTGGGGTGTCCATATAGGAGCGTCGTAATTTATGAAAGGCCTTCCTATTGCCTTATATGCTGTTATTATAGTGTTTTTATCCTTACCCCACGAACTACCCGCTAGAGCTTTTAGTACATTATTTCCGTTTTTTAGTTTTGTATTCACTTGTTGAGCATGAGCGTTGAATTTAAGTAGTGGATCAAATATTACCCCCAGCAGTTATGGATTTTTGACCGTAGGAATTAGTATATTGTCAATGCAGATGTTAAGTGTTGTATTTACCTCCTTCGTCCGTGTGGTGAAAAGTGTGGAAGTGGACTTTTCGGTGGACAGTTTCAATTTTTTGGTTTTAAATTCATTCAATTTTATTAGTCATTCAAGGCGTTAAGGTAGATATTTAGGACATTATTGTGTTGTTCCAGGTTATTTTCTGTCGCAAGAACCGTGCAGTCGTCTGCATATGACGTGATGGTTATTCCTTCCGGTGGTGCCGGTAGACTACTTAGGTAAAGGTTGAATAATGCCTTGTCTTGAAAGAAATGTTGTTTCATCGACGAGTGCGGTGCTACTCCTCTGGTTTCGTATCTAAATTCTGGAAATCTGTTACTGTCATTGTGCGGTCCCACAAATCTTCTTTCGTCATGTCCGTTAATTTCAGAAATTTTTAAATGGTGATTTGGTTTACATTATACACGGCTCCCGCTGAATCAATTTTTTTCCACACAATCTTCCGTTTTAACAACTATTATTCAATTTGTTTAAATTTATTTAAAATACATACAAATATTTTATATACCAACTACAAAATTTAATTGTTTTTGAAAGCCTTAACTTATTTATAGCCCTAACCCTGAACTGCAAAGCGTTAGCAAGAAAATTTGTTAAAAAAATTACAAAGAAAACAACAGAAGCCTATATAGTTTCAGTAATAATAATAACATTTACATATCCTAATTAGGCAATTATTCATTTTACTCTTTTTATCCTTACACTTTATGTATGAATTTAATACTTTGTGTACAACACATTTCATATAATTTTATTTGTTTGCCGTTGATGCTGCATATAGAAGCGTAGGTTATCCTCACCCGTAGTAATTTGAATAATTCAATTTATTTTTAGTTTCACTCAGACCTAATTTAATCGATTATTTTTATATAATTACTCAACCCACTTTTCCAATTTTCGGCATTGACTGACTTTCCCGGAGTGTTGATAGTTATTATATTTTAAAGAAAACCAATTGAACCGGGAAGGCAAACGAACCCAGGTCGTGTGAGTTTAAATCCATCCTCTTATTGAAAAGTAATTATTCCGGTCTGAAATTTTTCAAAATCTTACCCCACCTTTTTTTTTTTTTGCATTTCTCGACGTTTTGGGTTATAACAAGTTTAAATAAGCAAAAAATGTCTAGCTGTTTCCTGGCCGAGCAACGAATGTGCGAAAGTTACTGAGCGAGTTTTAAAAATGGTTGATTCTAAAAATAAAGTTGATTGATGCGATGGGCTTGAAAACTGTACCGAAAGTGTCAAAACATCCAAGTGTGTCAAAAAGTATTTGCATATTTTTGGTCTTCAAAACGTTAAGTTTGAGTGATAATAAGGAGTAATTTTGAATATAGGATCATGTTGATAGTTGGCTTCTCTATGTGAGATGAAAGTTTGTCAAAGTATGGCAAAAGAATGATGTCCATACAGGTTGTTATCCAATTTTCGACAAACATAATGTACAAGATTTTTGTCTAAACATTTTGTGTTGTTCAATAGTAATTACAATATGTGTAACAACTATACATAAAAACTTCAAAGACCTGGATATCGATAGGTAATTATTTGGATGACATTAAATATAATTGACGAGTATTTTTCTGAGTGAATCCCGCTTCAGCTACTTCAAACTAATAGGGATTGAAAAATATTAGGTTTTTATGTATTAAATTTCGTTTTTCACAAATTTGCAAAAAATTGAACAGAAGAATTAAGCTACACAATTTCTGAGAAGTTTTTTGGTCTTATAGGAATATAAAGATTAGAAAATATTAGGTAAAGTCAGATTAAATGCCTCTTTTTCACAAAAGTTCTAATTATTAAAAAGAAGAGTTTTCGGTAAATCTAGAAGATTTTTCTGTTTTCTAGACTAATGGGGTCAGTTGTATTGAAAAATATAAGCTGGTGTAGTTATTGGAAAGAACCATTTAGCTATATTAATTTAGCTATTAACCAGTTAACTGATAGGAACAGCTGGAAAATATGAGATATTTGCAGATTAAATTTTCGTTTTTTTTAAGTTGAAATTATTAAAAGCTAAATGAAGTTGTTTGAGAAATTTTCTGTGTGTATCCAAAAGGTCACCCAATTCGGAATTAACACAGACCCAAGTCTTGATACCTCAGAGCCTTGAGATTTCAGTACCTTTATATTTTCTTTTATTAGAATAAAAAAAATTAAAATATTAACAAACATTTAATATGTTATAGTATATAACAGAAGTACTTTCGCGGTGCAAGTGTTAGCTTTTCTCTCGTTTTAAAACCGAGTTCCTAGATTCGATTCCCGGCGAAGGCTGGCGTTAATGCATCTAAGTGGAAGCCTCTAAAATTAAGGATCCTATCTTATGGTTTTAAAAGGGTCAGGTATATCCAACCAAACATAGTTTATCCAATTTATTCGACTGCAAATAACTGGGTAGTCGAGTAATTAATTAACATAATGTCAATCTCTTGGTACTTTACACAAATAACTTAACTTACACAAAGTTATTTGCGTAAAGTAACAAGAGATTGACATTATGTTATTTGAAATCTTACGCCAAGTGCCAACGGCAAACAGTGTTAATTATGAGTAATTGATTTCTGAATTACTCGAATTAGCCGTTTATCTGAATATTTGAAAACGAAATAATGATTCCCAAACAAAAAGAGTGTAGCTTTGGTATAAGGTGTAGCCGTGCTGGGTTGATGCATTCAAGATTGTAACACTTAAATTTGTGGTTTTACTATTATGCTAGTAAACAGCTGCGGATCTCCCAGAAACTGCATATGTGGCAATGTATAAACTTGTTCTGAGAAATTTATCCGATAAAAATTTAAATTTAAGTCATTTACATTACCAATATCAACAATATCGTTATTACTGTTAGAACATCGGTATTGAACTGCCCAAATTCAATTCTATTTAAATATTGTAACTTTTTTTGGCCGAGTTACAAATATTCTTTACAAATATATCGTATTCCCTAATCGACACAGTATGTTTTTGCTTCATGTTAAAAATTGCACAAACTAATCACCCATCATAAGAAATAATCCAATTATCTCTTAAGATCGGTGTCAACGATATTTGATGTTGTAGCGACGGTTTTGGTGCTCATCCTCCGGCTCCATGTCCAGGCTCAGGAACTGCTACTGCTCTTGGGCGGGACACTTGTCAATAGTTTTTGAAAATGGAACACTAGTTCTGAGACTTTTGTGTTCGCCCGAACTTTTACAATCAATTTTCTGGGCATCTATAAGTCCAATCGACCTATGGTCTTGGATCGGTCATAAATAAGGCTTGTCTGTAACTGTTAATCCTAATTCTGTTTTGTCCTATTTAAGCAGCTTAAAATCGTATGAAAAAATGTTACCGCTTTTTATGGCACTCAGATAGGAAACGCTAATGAGAGTTTGTTGAGTTTTTTTTTAACATTGAATTCTTTTCTTAATTTTCCTTTGGTGTTTGTTGGCATATAATCAAAAATAATTTTGTGCGTTTCCCTTAACTTAGTGACCGATAAATAAATTTGGTATATTTCAGAATTGTAGAAAACTTAATCAATATACTAGCAATCTTATCTATAAAAAAAACTATAGCAACCTCTTAGAAATTGGATCTGTAACTCTGTGTTTTGAGAGGTAAGGAGTGAAAAAGTAAACATAAATTTGTTTGGAACTGGTCGAGGTGAAGGTCGATTTTTTTTAAAGGAAGATTACAATTTTTGAGGTGTTATAAGTGGCAGTGGAAAAAGAAATTTTGATTGACTTGTTTAAGTGTCAAGAAAGGTTTATTAATTTAAAGATCTAAATTTTAGCTTTAATACTCGGATCCTGAAGTTTTGAAATATCATTGAAATAGCTGTTTCACTAGGACAAAAAATGATGGATTTTAGGACCAGTAAAAATGTTGCGGTGCGACGCGCTAGCGGAGTTTTTGGTTAATTTTTTTCCACTTCTAAAATTATAAATTTCCTTAGTCAACATGATGAATAGGGTTTTATAATTCTTCTTGTTTGTATTAATTTTATTTGCCTCGCTTCTGCGATCTTGCAGATCTTCGATCAAAGATAGCTATCCTCCTACCTCTATATGACATAGGCCAATGTTTCATAATAAGAAGAAATAAAAATAAAATAAAAGTAATGTAGTTTCTTTGTTCAAATGTATTTGTAATTCCTTACACATACACTGAATCTGATCTAACCGATAAATTTGGGTTACCGTCTTTGGTTCTATTTATCTTGATAAATAAAACACCAAGCCTTAGATCATAAATTTATGATCTAAGGCTTGGTGTTTAATTTATCAAGATAAATAGAACCAAAGACGGTAACCCATAAAATAAAAGGTTCAAATAAATTTTTGGGAGATCGCTTCGCTGACCACGACGAATGAATGACCTTAAATTGGCTGGAATGGTAATTATTACTCTGTTGCAAGTGACTGATGAATATTTTAAACTGGTTAGGGTTGCAATAATCCTACTTGAGGCGAGGATAAACCAAAAAAATTGAAGTTAAAAATCCTTTATTTTGAAATAACATAAAAATTTGCCATGTTTCGTAAACATTTTAAACTTTATAATAATATTTGAATTATAATTTCAGATGATTCTGATTTGCACCTAGAAATTGATCCAGATTTTGAGAATGCAAAACCATTATCTGATGCAGCATTGAGCTTAGTGTGGGGTGGTGCCAGATGTACTCATGGTGTAAAAAGTGGTCGTATATTATATGAAGTACAGATCACAGGTCACAATCAGTTTTATAATAATTTTAAAGAAGAAAAAAACGTTTTTGAAATGAGATGTGGTTGGTCAACTTTACAAACTGATTTACAGCTTGGTGAGAGTCCACTTTCGTACGCATACGATTCGATAGCTAAAAAAGCTACAAATAATGAATTTACTGATTATGGTATTCGCTATGGTTTGGATGATATAATAGGAGTTTACTTAGATCTCGATAGTACTCCATGTACAATTGAATATACAGTCAATGGTAAAACTCAAGGAGTTGCGTTCGAATTTGATAAATCCGATTTGAAAGACGAAGCGTTGTTTCCGCATATTATTTCTAAAAACTCAATTTTTCGTGTGAACTTTGGTCAAATCGAAGGAAATATGTTAAAGTTTTATAAGCCAAAAAGTGACAAGAAAAAATCTGAAGGTGGTAGTAGACGTAGTAGACGCGATCAAAGAACGGAATCTAGAAGATCAAAACATGAATCAGATAAAAAATTGAGCACTGAAAAAAAGTCTGAAACTGATAAACTAAATGAAACTAAAAAAGAAGAGGAAGATAAACTCGAGAAAACTGACGACAAACAAACTGATATGGAAGAAAAAGACGAGAGCAAGGACGAAAATAATGCCGATTCTGAAAAAAATGGCGATGAAAAAGTAACAGAGACTCCTGCAGACGAATCCCAAGCTGAAGATGTTGAAATGAAAGAAGTTTCAGAAGAAACAAAAACTGAAACTAAACCAGAAGTTAAAGAGGACGAGAAAGTAGATAATGAAGAAGACAAACTTGGTGAAGAAACTACAAAAGATGAGGAAGCAACTAAAAACGAAGAAGAGAAAAAGGAACCACTGCCTATTTTGGAATTATTGGAAAATTATATTTATATAAATAAAGTACCGGAAGAAGAGTTGGTACCTGGAATAAGGCGTCCAGAGTCTCGTCAAGAATGTGAAGTAATTATGATGGTAGGTTTACCAGGTGCTGGTAAAACATACTGGGCATTAAATCATGCTAAAGAAAATCCTGATAAACATTTCAATATACTTGGAAATCAATCACTGATAGATCGTATGAAGGTAATCCATTTTTAACTTCTTTTGTGTTAGATTTGTATTTTGTTTTATATAAAAAAATACAATTTCAGATATTAGGCGAACCACGCAAAAAATGCCATGTTGGACGTTGGGAACGATTAATTGAATGGTGTACAAGAACATTAATTGTTTTACAAGATATTGCTACAAGACGTAGGAGGAATTTTATTCTTGATCAGGTATTTTATTAGAAATATATTTTCAAATTTCTAAGGATGTCATTTAAACACGGTGGCAATCAAACGCGATTAAAATCTGAAAATCTTAAAAAATGTATGATACAAAAATTCTGCTCTGTTTCATAATGATATCATACGAAAATAATTGATGAAGAATGATGACATATTTTCGCATTCGATAATATTAGTAAGTATGTTTATCATTTATTTACTAAGTAAATTTTCAGAGGCGCATACTTCAAAATGAAAGGTATGTATATTTGTATTAGAATATACTTCATTTTACAACGTTGTTACCCACTTTCTAATACAGTCCCACATTTCGTTTTTATTTCTTTAAAAAAAATTATCTTTTAAAAATAAACAAAAGGTGCGTATATTAAAATAATAATTTTGAAAGATTTGAAAAGAATACAGATTCTTAATACAAATAATAAATCGTAATGAATAAAGCATTGACTAAATATGGATTTCGACATTCGTAAGTAAATAACTGCTCTCAATCTGGCCCTGATGAGATGACTTCAACGAATGAGAAATTATGAAACAATGAGCGAATATTTTATTATTTTTGTATTATTTTAGGGCTGCTAATAAAATGTTGAACTATTTTTATATTCTGTTGATTTTATACTAAGTAGTTGTTGAAAATGGATTCTGTATTAACTAAAGACTGACTATGGATTTCATCATTATATAGAAGACATCTTTACAATATTTATGTATACGTATTTGTAATATATGAGGATCGTGAACATCTTTACATAAATTTAAATGAATTCAACAAAAGGAGGCTATATATTGAGAATCATTAACATTAAAATTCAACAGAATTCAAAATAGTTTCAATATTTTTTTTAGCAAGTTTAATTCAATCATCCCTTACTTCTTCCCAAACATTGTTTATCTTAACCACCGATTCAAAACTTACGCAAGTTATGAAAATGAAAGGTGCAATTATCTATATATTTGCTTATAAATATTTGACCAAACAAACCAATATTAATCAAATATAAGTTAGAAGCTACAATCTGCAATAACTGGATACCATTACCAATCAAAAGCACCATAATAATAAATTAATTAAAACAAATCAGAAAATATCTCGTTATATATTGTATTCATATGTAATAGACAAACGTGTACGCGTCGGCACAGAGACGAAAAATGCGAGGATTTGGCGAGTTCAAACGTACTGCCGTTGTTGTTATACCAGAAGAAGAGGAATATAAACAACGCTTTGATAAAAAAATCGAGAATGATGGCAAAGAAGTGTCGGAAACAACTGTTAATGAGATGAAAGGTGCGTTTTTAATAATTTCAACTGAAAAAAAATCATGTAAAAATATTCTTATATTCTTTAATTTTAAACCATTATTTTTCATTAAAACAAAAAAAATATTTATTTTATATATAAATATTTTTTATTTAAAATGTTTTTTGTTGTATTTTTTAATTTGATGCTATGTTTTTTATGACAAAGACAAAAACTTATGTTTCTATTTTGCGATCATTATCAATTAATTGATACAATTAACTTAAATTGATACAAAGTTCCTTAAATAAATAAAAACATAAACACAAACAACAACGAAATCTATATTGAAAATTATTAAATTTATGCAAATTAAACTAAATCAATTTTTTTTATTATCTACAGCGAATTTCGCGTTGCCAACAACAGAATATGGTTGGTTTACTGAAATCAAATATTCCGATTTAGACGGTGAAGCTGCTCAAAAAGCAGTCGAGGAGTATAATGAAAAAGGAAAAAAAGCATTACCACCACCACAACCAGCTAGTAAACGACGACGTTTTGATGATAGAAATCGTAGAGGTAATAATTTGTAATGTTAAACTTCAGTACCCCGGAGGTAAACTGCACTATGTTACTAGTAAATTACATAGAACATAGTGCAGTTTACCTCCGAGGTATAGACTTATTTTTAGTAGTTCAGTTTTTTTTAATTTTATTGTGTCTATCTTTTTTTTAAAGAATAAAATCCAGGGCTTAAAACGCTCCTTATATCAATCATTTACTCCATTCTTTAGTGCGAGTGATTAAAAAAAGTATAACATCCCCAAATATAGTAAAAATAAAAAATTTCTATCTTACTAAAATCGAAATATAGTATATTTTTCTATATTATTTTCCTCGTGTAGGAAATGCTATTTTTGTATGGTAGTTAATATAAACGATTTTATAAATTATTAAGTTACAAAACAACATAACATTCAAAATGCATATTCTATTTTATCATGATTGCTTTGCTTTGACTTGCAATTTGCTATGTAGCGAAAATGATTTTCCACTAGAGAGAAGAAAATCCACTTTCACAGGGGGTACACCTGCATGAAAATGAATTTTTCACATAATATTTTGTAAACTGTGCTAAAGTCCTGTGCTCAAATTTTAAATTTCTAAATCACGTTATAAAATTAAAATTTCTTTATTATTATTTCTAGTAATTAAATTTAAAAAAAAAAAAAAAATTTTATATTTGAAATTTATATTTAAGGCTTTCCACGTTTATGTTCAAAACTTACTTATAAATTATAAAAGAATATAATTTATAATTAAAACAAGTATAAACTTTTTATTTTAATAACTTGTATTTTGTTAATTATTTTCAGATAATAGACGTGATAATCGATTCCAAAGATGGAGTGGAAATGACAGACGACCAGCCCGTGGAGATCGTTGGGGATCAGGCGGTGGTGTTGATCGTAGAAGCTCTGGCTACGATAGACGTGATCGGTGGGGTGGTAGCGGAGGGGGTAGCAGTTGGTCCTCAAATAGAAGGTTAGTTTTGATTCTGCTGTGTTTCAATTGAATGCGAATGAAAGATTTAAATCGCTAAATTAAACATTTTATCGTTCCAATCGATTTTTTCTTAAGTTAAACCATTGATTAAGTATTATAAGATAATATTACTATGAATTACAACAGCAAAAATTATTTTCTGTTGCTTCTAACACATTACAAAAAAAGAGAATCACTATTTTTTTTCATCGTTATGATGGAGCAGGCTGGATGATTATAAAACTATGATGCGAAAATGAAATAAAACGTTAAATTTTTTTTATTTTTAAAATTTACACACTAAGATAAAACATATAAAAATCATAAACTTCATCTAAAATATTTTCTCTTTTTTTCACAAGATAATTAAGAATGCTATCTTTGTCAAAGAACAACAAAGAAAAGACAATTTTTGATAACAAAAATAAAAACATCAACGGCTTCCGATCTTTCCATCTTCCGATATTCTAACATTAAACTTTAATGATTTATGATATATGGAATTCCCCAAAAACTATAATTGATGAAAGAAAATTTCTCTGTTGAATGAATTGAATCTATTTTCTGTTTAATCAATGTTGATATTTTAAAGCGATTAGTATTGTGATTTGTTTTGAATTTTGATGTATGAACTATTTTGTGTAATTATTATTATTTGTATTAAATATTTGTGTTTTATTTAATTGTTTTAAAATTTTTAAATATGGTGGTATACTGTTCATATTTAAATTGTTTGAATAAAAATCGTATGGAGTTCCAAGATTTTTAGTGCCACAAGACAACCGTAGAGATTTATGGATTGCAAACTCGGGAAAATTTTCAATTTTTCAACTCCCAACTCTCAAAATTTATTTACACGTAAATGCTTTGGAGCCATCGCTATATCAAATCAAGTTTGAATTGATGAATTGAACAAATGTACCACAACTTACTACTATTGCATTTAGCGAAACCAAATTAGGCTTTCTTGCACTTCTTGACGAATCATGCAATTAATATAAAATGTTCACGCAAACAATTTAGTTTCTAAAACACAATTATGGCTTTGGGTTTCATAAATTTAAGTAGAACTTTAATAGTATATTATGCTACGATCATGTAATGACGGTTATTAATACACGAGCATTAACTGGGATATGAAACGAGCCGTAGGCGAGTTTCGTATGGTATATGCGAGTGTATTAATAACCATTACATGAAAGTGGCATACGCTATTTTTTCTACACCCGGTAAATAACGAAGAACGAAAATTACATTGATAATTTTTTTTTGCTGTCAGAAATTTTATTTTTCATTCATACAAACTATGATATTTAAACAGTAGGCTTTGTTTTAACTGTCGGCAATTCTTCTTGTCGTCGATAATTTTGCTTTGTCGTTATGGAAATTCTTTGTTGTCATTTTTTCTTCTAAAAAAATGAAATATAAGTTCATCTTGGTAGGCGCATAAATGCTATAAATTTGTAATTTATTTTTGACAAATAAACATAAACATGCAATCACTTATTATGAATGAAAACGGACATTTTTATTATTTGCAAACTGCATTTTTACATAATTTTGTATTATTGAATATTTTGTAGAAAAATTTTATTTAGAAACTAATACTTATCTTTTAAACAAAATTATAATTTAAAAAAATTATCTCATTAAATACCACTCTTCATTAAAATTTTTGTCTAAAATTTTTCAATTTTACTCATTAAATTATTTTTAAGCAACACTGCTCAATCAAACCACTACTTAAACCACTCGTCCTTCGGACTCGTGGTTTATTGTGCGCTTTGATTCGCAGTGTTGCTAAATAATTTAAATCGTAAAATCAAAAAATTTTCGAAAAAATTTCAATGACTCGTGGTATTACAACCGAAAAAACTAGCATACTACAGTTCATGAATTAAAAAATATTTGAAAAAATTTTCAGTACAACAAAATTTTATTTTACTACTGTACTTGCAAATCCCTTATTTTTTCTAAAATATTATGAATAAAAAAATGTATGTCAATGAATTCAATGTAAAGAAATACGATTTCCTTCTTTAAGCAAAAATAAAAGAAGGATTTTGAATATGAAAGAATTTTAAAAGAAAAGAGAAAAAATAATAAAAAACTAACACTAATACATTTTTTACACAGAAAAAAGCAACAAAACTTAAATTTTGTTAATTTCTTGTTGCCAGAAAAGAAAAACCACTCTTTTAATTGCAAGTGTTATGTTGTCTCTATTCTATTTGACTAGCAGAGCCATAGCTCGATCGTAGCGGCGAAAACTTTAGTAATATTATCTTAATATACTTAATCAATGGTTAAACTCCATGTTGTTGAAAAAGTAAATTATTACTATTTGTAGTTTCTTTTTAGAATATTTATTTATTTGTTTTGAAAATGTTAAATCTTTGCTCCCGTCTCCCTGTTGAACATCATTTTTTGTTGATTTGTAATTGTTTTTATTTTTGGTCTACGGGTGCATTTGAGTTAAAGTTAGATATCACATACCAGTGGCAATAGCTATTGCTTGCTATGATACGACGCTATTCAATTGCTTGCTCGAAAAATCAGCTTCCATATAATCTATGGAATGACGCACAGTCTTGCTCAAAGATTAAAGCCCACCCATAGAATTATACAAAGAAAACAGGCAGTCTTGAGGACCGTCGACAGAAGTGAAAACCTAAAACTGTGAAACAATCGAGATGTATCAAGTATGAATCAAGAAAATTAAAGAATAAAGAAACGAGAATCAGAAAAAAACAACTGATTACAATTTATCTTGCTCTCTTTTAATATCTATAACGCCAGCGTGACGATCACGCAAATACATAAAATTTTCCCCTACTAAAAATCAAAGGGTACAATTTCTAGTTTGGTCGTACATAATGCACAAGAATTGGATAAATAATGCACAAGAATTGGAAATTGTTTGAAATTTGCCAGGCTATAATTAAATATGTTAATTGAATGATGATTTTTATGATTTTTAATCAACTTCAAATTGAACTGAATTGATTTAGTATATGGGGATCATTTAGCATTCAATTGGAATTTAGACTTAACTGTAGTAATTAATTGTTAATCAGGTTTATCAATTTTATCTTTAATTTTATTAATTTTATCACCCTTTTTCAGAGGATTGTCCCGTTATGATGATCGTGATCGTGGTCTTGCAACTAGCAGGGATCGTGATCGTCGGGATTTCCGTGATAGAACCAGAAATCGCAGCCGTAGTATTGGTAGAGATGACAAAAAAAGAGATTCTAGACGTCTTAGTGTTGATCGAAGCCGAAATGGGTCAAGTTCAAATTGGGGATCAGGTAGTGGTGGAAATTGGGGAAGCTCAAATCAATGGGGAAGTAACAACTGGAGCGGCGGTGGTTATGGAAATGGTCAGGGTTATGGTGGAGGAGGACAACCAAATTGGAATAGTGGATGGGGAGGACAAAATTGGAGTGGACAATGGAGTACACCTAATGTTTCAAGTGGTAGTGGTGGTGGCCAATGGAAAAACTACGGAACAAATAGTTCGTCTGTCACACCTGCAAATCAAAATGCACAGTGGATGAATTATTGGCAGGTAATTTAATTTAATTTAATCAAATGTAGGTGTATTTATAAAAGTTACTGCTGCGAAAGATTGAAAGTGATCTTAACTATGTGCAGATTTGAAAAATGAAATATCTTACACTTTATTATTAAATTAGACGCATATTTAAACCACACAAGAAATACAAAATCATGGAATCTAGATTTCAAAAGGTTTCTACGTGTTACGGCATCTATTGTAATTCCTATTACACAACAAATTTTATTGTTATGGAACTTACGTCTTAATAGTTTATTGTATAATGATGCCATACTGATACTGATTTCAGTCTACCGACTTACTGCAGTATATTGTCAATTGTAAGAAACAACATACATGTGAAAGCATTTGAAACATATCTTGTCGCATTAGATATTTCACAAACATTTGTTTGAAGCTCTCACGTCAAATTGATCAACAAACTCGTAGTGGTGAAAATTATTATAAAACGTCAAGTTGTGCAGCCGTTAGTTCAATACACAAGTAATTCGACTCTCTATCTTCAAAGAATAAGTTCTCCAACGGCATTTTAAAAATTATGTGTGGCCAACTAATATCTGAATGTAAAAGCATTCATTTATTGTGTTATTACTTCCAATGGTTCCTGAGAAAACATGCGTCCTGAGATGTTGAACGAAACTTTTGATCCCGACAATTTATTCTATTTATACCCAGGTTTATAAATCAGAAGTTTTTAGAATTAGCTTCACGACATTTCACAAGTATTTGATCCTGGATTCACCACCTTTTTCAAGTCTGCTTTATCTACAATAAACAACTATAGTTCAATAGATTTCGTTAGTGTTATTCAGGATTGTAAAAATGTGTTTTCTTTCGCACAAATCGGATCTTTACATCAACTTTTTTAGAGATGGTTTTCTTCTGGCACAATATCTTAAACTATGGTTATAATTTTCTTCGATTTCAGGATTAATTCTTTATCGATGAGATGATGTTATAAAGTTTTCGAATTGTGCTCGGTAAGTGTAACCTTTAGTGGTATGTGTGGTACATTTATCGCAGTCATTTTTCAGGAAATAAAGTAGCATTTTGCTAACACAAAGATACCGTACTATCGCCTGTCGGCGGTCACTTCCTATATATTTTAAATGTATTTAAATGTTTGAAAATACAAATGCGATCGCTCTTCCCACATGCAGATATCTGTTTTTGTTGATTTGTAAAATTTTTGTTAATATCTGCTCTCTTGGGCTCTTCAAAAGGAAATTTTAGGTGATCGTAATTATAGATCAAATTTTGATAACATACAACAACGTCGCACTGTTGCTGATCTGGTCAGTGAGTTAGTGCAACACAGATACACTATTTTAATCACTCACTGTCATACTGACAGAATGCATAGCACCTTCATTATCAGAACAGCGTATAAATGGAATGATCGGCCGCATCAATAGTCTCGGTTGTCTTCAATAAAAAAAATAAAACAAGTAGTAAAGAATTTAGGTTAAAAAGTTTTTTATTAAAAAAATCATTATTAGCTCGGTTGCCAATTAACGGAAAGTTAACCAATGCTGATAAATTGAGAAAAACACTCGATTAAATTAAGTCTTCAAGTGAAACTCAGCTAGAAAAGGGATAAAATTAATACCAATGAAAGATTTAACATTGTATTTGGAGATATTCAAAACATCTTGATGTGCTACATTAAACCATCCAAGTAATAAGTGGTCATTGCCGAAACAGATCCAAACGACATCATTTTTTGCTAATTGTTCCAATAATGCCGACCGATACAGTAGATTTTATAAATGGTCTTAATAAATACATTTATTAAAACTACCTAGCATTAAGTATTCATTTGATCGCATTGAAAAATGTCAATCGGATGCTGAAAAAATGCTGCTTGTCTGCTTTTTACTTACAATATATTCATGCTTATTATTTAACAAACTATAACAGTGATATTGAACCAAAGGCCAGTTATGGTGAAATATAATAATATATAATATAATAATTTGTTTATTTAGTTTAGTAACCATTTGAGAAAATATATAAGTTAAATGACTAGATTACATTTTAAAAGTTTTCTTGAACATAAGTTAACAGATTAATTTTAAAAATGTTAAAGTTTGACAGTTTCTTCAATTCGTTTGGCTGTTCATTAAATAATTTCAGCCCGTTACATCAGCTTGTTTTTGGATTTTTCATTTGAAAATAAATTTAATCGAAAATCGTTTCTATTCCTCAGTTGGTAATTGTGAACATCGGATGAGTAGACCAACTTTCTCTTCAAGTACTCTCGCAAAAGGCCGTGTTTGATTTTGAAGACAAAAACTAATACGTTCAAATTGATTATCTTCAACCAATTAAGTGTTTCCAGCCTTAAATTTTTGTGGGTGTATCTATTAACTCAAAGAATGCATCTCATTCCCTTGTTTTGCAACTTTTGTATTCTGTCCATCATCGTTCTGTTGCACATATATAAAATCTTCGAGCAATATTCAAAGTGTGGTTTTATTACATTATATTGGTTATATATTATATTGGTTATATTACATTATAAATGTTTATTGCTGTAATTTGTGATATTGTATCACGGATTCTTGTTAGAAAGTGTATTTTCTTCCCAATTTTTTGCATATGTAATCCCAGTGGCTTTTGAAAAGTAATTGATTATCAATGAATACACCCAAGTATTTTATTTCAAGGACTTCTTCCACTATTTGTCCACCAATTATCAATCACATTTTGGTTCAATCGTTCATACATTTGGTTTTTTCGACATTGAGCTTCATTTTATTTACCTTAAACCACAAATCTAACTTCGAGAGGTCGGTATTTATTTTCTCTACGCATTCTTTGATTGAGTTTTCTTCTACATACAATAACGCATCATCAGCAAATAATAAAAGTGTTGATAGCGAAATCACCTTTTCAATGTCGTTGATGTAGACCAAAAACAAAATAACACCAAGAATTGTACCTTGCGGAATACCATGTTTTACTTCGCCGGGATCTGATATTTCACTGTTCACCTTTGTTCTTTGACGTCTTTCTGATAGATATGAATGAAACCATTCTAATTCTATTCCTCCAATGCCATATTGCTGTAATTTAATTAGAAGTATCCCTTTGTCAATTGTTTCAAACGCTCTTCGTAGGTCTAAAAAAACGGCAACAAAAGTTTTTTTTCTCATGAATAGCTATTTTCCGGGCTATTCGTAATAGCCAAATTTACGAGTGTTTCACAACTATGACTTTTTCTGAAGCCGCAATTAGACTATTGCAGAACTCTGCAATATTTCTGCAATGGTAGTGTGTAAAATATACATTGCAGAAAAGTTTGGCAATGAAATCATTTTAAAACATTGCAATGACTCATTGCAATGTTTTGCAATGAGTTCATTGCCAAACTTTTCTGCAATGAATATTTTACACACTACCATTGCACGACTATTGCAGAAATATTGCAGAGTTCTGCAATAGTTTAACTGCGGCTTAAATCGGGATTGATAACAAATTGTTGGATTCAAGATGTTGTTGAAGTTGTAGGTTCACCACTTTTTCAAGAATTTTTGCTTCTATAGATATCATGTTTACTGGACAGAATTCATTACAAAGAATGTTCACTTTTTCGATTGGGACCACAAATTTGGAAAAATACTGAAACCAATGATTCGTTAATAATTGAAAGTAAATTTTCACCGATTAAATCAATATTGTCTTTAATCATGTTTTTGTTCGCAAAATTCATATCTTTTTAGGGTTCCGATTTTTATACGGAACACTATTGGTGAGAGTAAAACGAGTTTTTCACATCACATCGATTATCACAAAAACTATAAATGCTATGGACCTGAACTTTGAGGTGCGTATAAAACTAATCTGTCCACATAAGATGACAGATACAATTAAAACTAATGTTGTTTTCGTTTGGTTTACAGGGTTACGATGTGAGACCTTTGAGAAAATACATTTTTTTATAGAAGTAGGGTTCATTAATTTCAGTATTCCTTAAAAATTTATTATAGAATTTTACACCTCACCATTTTTTTGTATAATTTGTCACTATTTTTTGTAAAACTCCGAACCTAACTGTTTTCTTACCTCGGTTAGCTCCGAACCTAACTGTTTTCTTACCTCGGTTAGCTCCGAACCTAACTGATCGAAGATCTTCAAATGTAGTGGGCATGATAGAAAAATTAGTAAGTTTTGTATAGAAAATATAGGAAAGTATCACATACTCATAATTATATTTACTAAGGGGGTGGAAATGAGGAGGGGTAAAAACGTGGTTAAGTGGGTTGAAAAAGCACCCATTTGCACGCATTTGAAAAAGCACCCAATTTAGAAAAGATTGCAATTTTTTTAGAATTTTGTGGTGCACAGTTTTTGAGTTATTGTCAAAAAAGTGCAAACTTCAGTCAGACCGTTCCCTCCCCCCTCTCTACGTTTCGACACTTATTGACAGTAAAAATTGAAAAAATTCACAGACAGGAAGATTTGTAAATGTTGAATGAAAATCATAGCGAAGTTTCTGTGTGTGGAGGGTAAAAAAACATTTTTGACCCAGATGAGTGGGGTGTAATATGAAAGAGCACTTAATTTAAGAAATATTACAATTTTTTTAGAATTTTGCATTGCACAGTTGTTGTGTTATTGTTAAAAAAGAATTTTTATTATGTTTAGCTCTCCACCCCCCTAAATTTCGACACTTGATTGACCGAAAAAATAATCAAATTTAAACCATTTACAAGCTGGTGTAATTGAATCTTTCTTGAGTAAGCAACTATAAGCAACTATGGATAAGATTTAACCTGAAGCAACATTTTTGGTGTGATTTTTTATAAAATCATTAATAATGTGGTGTAAATTATCACCAAATATTTCAGCTTTTAGATCCAGTTTAAAAAGTACATAGTAATACAGTCGCTTTTATTAATTTTTCTTCTAAAGTTCTCCTTATTATATTTAAAAACTTTTATAATTTTTGATGTATTAAAATTAATTTTATTCGATTTAATACAAATTTCAATTGATTCATGATCACTTATTTTCAAGTTTCTATTTACATTAGCCTTTATATTAAAATTATCATTAACAATTACATAGGCAATAAGAATAAATTCGATGGATTTTAGCGCTGGTACTTGGCGAAACATGATGAATAATTGTAAATAAAATTTCTTATTGTAGTATTTCGCAATTGAGTTTTATCATTTATAAATTAACTAATTTTACTATATTTAATTTATGTGCTTGATCCAATTTCGATTATTACATCATCCTCAGGAGCTTACAAAAAAAACTGAAGCTCCTGAGGATGATGTAATGATCGAAATTGGATAGAGCACATAAATTAAATATAGTAAAATTAGTTAATTTATAAATAATAAAACTCAATTGCGAAATACTACAACAAGAAATTTTATTTACAATTAGTCAATAAGAGTTTTTGAATTTTTATGATTACGTGCATCTGCAGAAATTATCAGTTGTAATTTCCCAAGGGCGGTGATAGTTCGAAATAATTTTTTGCCAAAAATTTCGAAAGCAAGTATACCAACTGCTTGAGCAATACCACTTGCTTGAGGAATTTTTCAAAAAATTATGAGAATTTATCAACGAACGAGGGGAATTCGTTTAGAAAATTTGTTTCCCATTTTTCATTTATTTATATATTTTTTATGAATTATACGTTGGCCTACTTTGATAACAGTGAATTATTTCAACATTAGAATGATAATTTTTATATCCCAGTAGGCCAGACGTATAAATATTTTTATTAGTATAATTCAAATATTATTGGTGAAATTGAATGATGTCATTACATTTTAGAGAACTTCATTGGTTTAAATTAAAATAAAACTAATACTGCATTTACAGCGACATATCAAATTAGTAGATGTAATTTAAATCTATGCTGTAAACACTTTATTTTAAAAGCTTGCAGCTAATTTGATATCTAGGCTTACTACAATTACAAACGATTCAAATACTTACGATTCAAATTACAATCTACGTTGCAAACTCATATTAAATATGACAAAATGCAAATTATAATATACTATCTACTAATTTGCTATGTCGCTGTAAATGCGGTATAAGACAAAAAAAATTCCTGTTTAAAACCACAATCATTAATGCATTGCGACACATTGATTTTACTGCTGGAATTGTTTTTCCAGTCTATATTTATATAGCCACATACACAGAGTTTTTCAGACATTTCACTTAAACCTGTCAATTTTTCGTTAAATTTTTCAAAAAAATCAGAGTTCACCGATAAGTAATGAGGTGCTCTATAAAAAGTCACTAATATCACTGATTCTTGATTGAATGTTGCTTTAAGAGCTAGCCACCAAAAGTCCAAATTTATTGCATAGCATAATTTTATATAATAGAAATTGTCCTCTGTTTTTTTACATAAATACAAACAGCACCCATATGATGGGAATTAGAGTCTACTCGCACAATATTATAATTATTAGGCACTATGAGGGAATCATCATCAATATTGGATAAATGTGTTTCACATAAACAAATAAATTCGAAATCGTTGTTTGTAATCAAAGATTCTAGTTCGCAGAAATTGTTCGTTAACCCTTGTATGTTCAAATAGAGGCCTTTAAACTTTTCTAATTGCTAATATGCAATTTTGTTCTTCTCAAGATGGGATTTACGTTTATAAATGGGACAATCAATGCTTGTCGACTTATGTTTTATATCAAGGTCTCCTAGTTCAAGTTTTTCTTTCGCTCGTTTACAGTTTACACAAACATCCTCAGTTTCATTGCATTCTTTTGACAAGTGACCTATCTCACCACATTTATAGCAGCAATTTCCAATTGTACAATTATTTGCTTTATGATTATATCCAAGACATTTGTGACATCTCAATACGCCCACTCGTTCATATACTGTACATATATCCCATTCAATGTTAATTTTACCACATGACATAATTTTCTTAAATGCATCACCATCTAGTTCAACAATTGCATTGTAAACGTTGCGCTTTTTATACGATTCATACACTTTTTGACATTAAAAGTTTGAATTCAATGTTGCTGTTTTGTGACCTCATTGCTTTGTTAATTCTTTCCACAGATAAACATGTCCTTCGGACATTCCAGTTATTAGAATTTTTGGATTTCGCACTTTTGGTATATGTATATCATAATTACCACCAATTTTTTGCAATGAATCTTCTTGAATTGTATCATTCTTTATTCTCACAATTTATAATGACGTCACTAATGTTCACTTCACGTATATTCTTTATTTCAACTTCAAGTGTAGCCGGATTGATCACCTCTTTAATAGCTTTTTTTGTAACAACACTTGTTTGTTGTTTATTTGTTTCCTTTGGTTTATTAATATATACTGGTAATTTGACCCCCTCCGATTGTGTTACAATGTTGTTCTCCCTTTTCTTTTCATTTGTTGATATTGTTTTTTTGATGTCATCTATAATTGTACTTTGTGATTTGTTAATTTCATCAATAACGTTAGCCATCTTTTTTTCTACAGCATTTATAATATTTGTTTTGTTGTCCTTCTATTAATTTAATGATTCCCTCATAGTTTTTTTTAATTATTACAAATTTTGATACACATTCTTCACAAATAAAGTTTATACAAGTTTTTTTCGAATTAATTCGACATCATATTCTGTTAGTTGTACACATTTATTGTGATATTGTTTATTACAAAAACCACTACACATAATGTCCAATTGTTCATTAGCATTTCTGCTACTTTTTTCACATTTTCCACAATTCGACATTTTATTAAATCAAAAATTAAAAAACTTATAAGTTTAATTAATTATATCTAGTTTTCCCGAGACCAATCAAATTTAAGTATACAATTTCAAAAAGCAAATAATAATTTTAATTTTCTACGATTTTATATTATAAATTTTTATAATAAATTAATAATTTTTGATCTTAATAAATTTTTAATTAATAAATTTTGAAATATTACAAATTTTTCATCGGCGGGTCCTTCAAATTAAAATTTTTTAAAAAATGTTTTAGTTAATTTTAATCCGTTTCCAGAAATGTTTCGACATCACTGTGCTTTTTTAACATGCTATTTAGATGTTGGGGCCTATTCAGTAAAATATGCTATCGAAAATTTCTACTATTTTTTGTATGAAATTTTATATTCTCCTTATAAAATTTCATACAAAAAATAGAAGAGTAGCGGGAACTCTCGATAGAAGATTTTACTTAATAGACCCCATTGTTTTAAAATTCAAAAATAAAAATTTAGAAAATAAAATGTTAATTATTATTCATTTATTTACAGTAATATTCCAGAAACAACCGTTACAATGCCAATCAATAAATGATGTTAATGTAAATAGTGGTGGTAATATAAATGGCAATAGAGTTAAAAAAGTTTTTTATTAAACAAAAATTCATCAATACAAAAAACAAGCATGCTTTTAATAACTGTAAAAGTTAATATTAAAAGTTGATGAATTATGTGTAGAAAAAAGAAATATTAAACAATTCATTTTGTTCATTTAATAATTAATAAAAACAAGCCGTGTCGCGATTAATAAATTTTATTTTAATTGAAATTGAAAGAAATTAATATCATCTATCGATATTTTTTTATATATATATTGTATTGTATATAAACAAATATCGCATATACAAATTCTTTTTTTGTGTTGTTTTTATTAATAAATAATTTTTAATGTTATGAATAAAAGATAAACATAAATTTAACTATAAATAACGTATTAAAATTAAATTTAGGATAACACATTAAAATCATGTTTCAATTTTTATTATGAACTTATTTCAAATTATAAAATATTTTTCAAAAACTAAGATTTTCGCGAACATATTTCAAATGACGAGACATTATTTACCTAGGTAGTTATGACCATTTCCGTTGCTAACTATATACATACATTATAATATACAATCATTTCTTCTTTCTTGTAAAGCGATGAAGAATATTTGTTTTTGATTTCTTTTTAATTAAAACGTTATTTTATTTTAATTTAATTTTAGTTAAAAACAAAAAACATAGAATAATAAGGTTTTGTTTGTATTAACGAATACAAACTATTATTCAATTTTAATGTAATTATTTTTATTTATCTTTGATTATAATATTATTATTAAAATAAAGAGAATATTTTCTATATTAATATAAATTATATATATAAAATGTAATATTCAAAATACGATCCGTAGAAAATTACTTTATTAGATTTATTCATTCAGTAATTATGGATCCTAGTTATATACAAATGTAATTCTATCATTGAAATACAATTTTATGTTTTGAACCCATGATGAACATTTAATTATTATATTTAAATAAATCTACAATTTAAAGTACAATTTTAAATAGTTATTTTTAATTATTAAATAAACTTACATAAATCGATCGGGTTTTCAAAATGAATACAAAGAATGCAAACTCTGAGAGAATCAGTGTATAGCCATAAGTTGTCAACATTTGGAGGTGTTAATACGAAGTGCCGAACTAGTACAAACACGAAACAACCATGTTCGGAACAACCATGTTTTACCAACCAAAAGTTACTTATTTATACATATCGTGAATGTCAAGTAGATGTAAAATTCAGGACAAATGTTAAAATTTGCATTGTAAATCATCTACATTTGATCAGTAAAACAAAACAAATACGAAATTTTTAAAGTGATTTGATTAAAATAGTAATAGTTCTCTAACCATATTTTTTACTGTTTACAATAAACAAAGGAATATTATTCTAATATGCTACTTAATAGATGTTAACTTGTTTAAAGATGTTTCCTTTTTAGGTAGATTTCATATAAAAATCTACCTATTGCAATGGGCTTCATCTCGGAATTTCGGAAAAATTTTTGTGCCAAACGACTATATATGATAAGCGGAGACGAAAAAACAAAAAAAAAAATTTATATATATTTATACACGATATGAGATATAACGAAAACGACCGGCACTCTCACGGTCGCATTTGTTGAGGTAGATCAAAAAAATTTTCTGTACATGTGTGTTCTATTAATATCTCGGACGAGTTCGTGAATCAGCAAAATCCGACACGTGGTTTAGGAACTAGAGCATTTTTTCTAAAAAAAGTTGATTTTTTAAAACCGTTATAATGGCCGTTTGGGTACTAATATTTTTAAAAAGTTAACAAATTTAAGATCTTTAAAATCTTTTTTATCAATTTACTTTAAAAATAGACCTCTGCAATTAGAGGTTTCTGAGTGAGCGGCTCCAACAAAAAAGTTTGCAAAAAAAAATGTTTTTTTGAAACAACCGGCACTCTCACGGTCGCATTTGTGAAGCCAGATCAAAAAACCTTTTCTAAAAATGTGAGTTTTATTAATATCTTGCGCAAGTTCGTAAATCAACCAAATCCGACATATGGTTAAGAAACTAGAGGCTTTATACTAGAAAAAAACTCTGTTTTTTAGATCCGTTATAACGGCCGTTTAGATTCTAATATTTTTAAAAACTTCATAAATTTAGAATCTTTGAAACCTTTTTAATCAGTTTATTTAAAAAAAAGACCTCTGCAGTTGGAGGTTTCTGAGTGAGGGGCTTCAACAAAAAAGCTTGTAAAACACAAAATGCGTTTGAATCAACCGGCACTCTCACGGTCGCATTTGTTGAGCCAGATCAAAAAACCTTGCGTCAACATGTGTGTTTTATTAATATCTTGGACAAGTTCGTAAATCAGAAAAATCTGACACATGGTTAAATAACCAGAGGCTTTATACTAGAAAAAAAATTCGTTTTTTTAATCCGTTATAACGGCCGTTTGGGTACTAATATTTTTAAAAACTTCATAAATTTAGAATACGTGGAAACATTTTAATCCGTTTCTTATAAATCTAAACCTCTGCAGTTAAAGGTTTTTGACTTGCTGGCTTCAACAAGCCAAGTTTGCAACACTCCATAACTACAATTTGCAAAAACCTTATAACAGTAAATGAAAAAAAAATAAAAAGGTTTGAATAGAAGAAATTAATTTTTTTTCTTAGAAATAAACTATTTTGATATTTTGCAGTAATTGGACGACATATGATATAGCGTAGGTTTGTGTCATAAATTGTCACACATATATTCTGTGGTAGATTTGATAATTGTTTGTTGCAAAATTGGATAGATATAGTTTTGCTTATACATATGTAGCTAATTTTCTTTTTAAAATTTGTTCGATATCTGTTTGGAATTAGTTTGTGTTGTTTAAACTAATCTGATACATCAGATTCTACTGGCACACAAAACTGTCTGATCTCGAAATCTACCTATTTCTAGCGGATATACGTGCCGCTTGGACTTTTTTTTAAATTCATACCACTCGAATTAGGGTTCTATTTGGGTAATGCTTGTACCGAATTAAGTATATCGGTAAATATATCGTCACATTTCTACCTTCCTTCGAATTTTCCTTACTCTCAATTTGATAAACGTTATTTCCAAATACTCTTCTGGATTCAATTACTGATAGTAAAACACTAGGTTTTATTAAGTACGCTACACCTCTGTTGTTTTACAACAGCAGGAAAACAATACAGAAACCAGTATTCCCGATATTCCCGAACAAGAACATTCCTTCAACAGCTTTAGAAACTCCAAATATTGATTGTCATCATTGTCAAACATTTCCAGTGTAAAAACGCCGTCCAAAATAATGCCTAAAACATTTCTATTCAATAGCACTTAAAACTTTTTTTACATTTGAAAACTCACGTTACTTTTATTGACACGGTTTAATGTTCACGATACAGTGTTTCGTTTACAATTAATGTGACAGTGAGTGACTGCCATACTAATCGCTTATAAGCCGCTGCCAAAGAAGTGAAATTACCACGCAGCACCAAATTTATTCTAGCGCAGTTAAGACCGGTTGGTCACGCTTCTTAAATAACTACATGCCTAGAATTTACCTGGCATTTTTTCACATGTGTCTTGCACGTGAGGGCACGCTACATGACCTATTCAATTGTCCAGAAACCCCAACCAACCTGACGAAACGAAGATTTGTTACACTGCCCAATTGCATTAGCAAAGGTCCTCCATCTGAACATGGAACCGGAAGAGTAGCACTGGACCCATCGCTACAACAATAACATTAGTATGGCAAATATTGTGAAGTAATTCTTTTACCGATTCAACCTGATGCTAAAAATACCTTTCAACGTTTGGCACTTGTTCTTACACGCATCGTGTAGTTGATTTTGAAACTAGGAGTACCCACTGTTTAGTACTCGTGCATGCAATGTGCATTCCACATTAAAGTTTTGATACTTTCTGACTGAGTCAAACCTTGGCGATCAACGTTTGAATCATTTGCTCATCGCATCGTGTGGCGTTGATTTTGATCTAATTGGTTTCGTAAATTATTATTTTATCAAATTAGTTTAGTGAATAGGCATAACGTTAAGAAACGCTATAAGATAACTGCAAAAAGCAGCATATACCAGTTTGAAGCGTAGGACATAGAGAATTACAAATAATACAACCTCATAATTGAAATTATTTCTTTTATGTATGTATATATTTAAACTGCTATTATAATTAAATAAAGTTTATAAAACAACAAACATTGTTTCTAACGTTTATTCACTGTCCATATAAACGTTGTCGAGGTAGTCTCGGCAGCTTAGAGAATATTCACCACGGTCATTCGCAACAGCGGTATAATTACCATGGCAGCCGATTTTCGCCGTAGGTCGTTCATTACGTCTGTGTCCACTGTAGTCTTGGTCTATCTCGCAGTCGGCCACTCTCTGGGCTACTGACGTACATTGTGTTAATCACTCCAGACTGCGAAACGGCGCATGTTACATGTTCAAACCAAGCAATTCTATTAAAACAAATACTGCCTATTAGAACTTTTAAGAAGATGCCTTATTTCACAATTTATATCAAGTCTTAAGTGGATCGAAAATGTAGCGTACGATTTTACGCTACCAAAGTTATATAGAGAAAAATGCATCGGTGGTACTTCAGCCTTGTCGGAAACCATACTGATGTTCTCCACACAGTTATTCAGCAAAAGGATTGATTTTGACTAGCAAAATGTATGAAAAGATCTTACGTGATCGCTCTCCTGTTCCTCCTGTAGTTTGCACCTTGTAAACGATTCATTTTTATGAACTGGTATCAGCATAGCTACGGCATGCTTTCCAGCGCCATGGCATGCTTTCAGTCCTCCAGAACATTTGAACAAATTCATACAATCTTGAATATCGAGTTACACCACCATGAACAATCATTTCGGCTGCTATATCGTCGATACCAGGTACTTTTTTTTTAAAGGTGTTCATGCTCCATGTAGGAGCGTTGCCAGACTAATCAGCTTTGAATGTTCACCACGGTCATTCGCAACAGCGACATAATTACCATAGCAGCCGATTGTGTTAAGTTCGTTTATTACGTCAGTCTTCCATTGTAGTCGTGGTCTACCTCGAGGTCGCCAACTCCCTGGGGTACTAACGTACATTTTTCTAATCGTTCCAGACTGTGAATCGACTCGTAGAACATGCCCAAACCAAGCAATCCTATTAGAACGGATACCACCTATTATATCAGGACCCTCAAGAAGGTCTCTGATCTCAAAGTTATATCGGGTTCTATACTCTCCATCGTCTGTCTTGAGTGGACCAAAACTGTAGCGTAGGGTCTTACGCTCAAATACAGATAAATGCGATTCGTCATTTTGTGTAAGGGTCCACGTTTGTGACCCATACATCACAACCGGTCTAATCAATGTCTTGTATAACTTGAGCTTGGTGTTAGTTGATACATACGGTGATACAAGGAGAGGTTTAATTGAGTAGAAAGTTCGATTACCTTCTGCGATTCGAGCTTTTTTATCTGTAAGTATGCTGTTGTTTGAGTCAAGCATTGATCCCAAATATTTAAAAGACTCAACTCCCTCAATTCGTTCATCGCCGCACTCAAATCTTTCTTCTCAGCCTCTCTTGAAACATTCATATGTTTGGTTTTATTGTAGTTAATTTGCAGACCAATTTTCCAAGCACCACTCTCAAGCGACTTGAAAGTCTCACTCATAACAGCTTCACTTCGGCCGAGGATGACAACATCATCAGCGTAAGCAATCATCTGTACTGAGTTTATTGACAAGAAATTGTTATTAGTCGGTAGTTTCTTTTGACGGCACACATATTCCAAGGCTAGATTAAAAAGTATAGGAGAGATAGCATCACCTTGTCTTAAACCGGAGTCGACTTTAAAAAACTTTGATATTTCGTTCTCTACTCGTACACAGCATTGAGAGTTCTGTACTGTCATTTTGCATAGTGATACCAGTTTACCAGGAATTCCTATTGCCACCAGAGCAGACCATAGAGTCTCTCGTTCGAGAGAGTCGTAGGCCTGCCTGAAATCAATAAAGAGTTGGTGCACAGGTATGTTGAACTCTCGACACTTTTTCAAAATCATCCTTATCGAGAAAAGTGCATCGGTAGTACCTCGGCCCCGCCGGAAACCACACTGATATTCTCCAAACAGTTGTTCAGTAAAAGGATTGATTTTGGATAGCAAAATGTAGGAAAAGATCTTATATACTGTGCAAAGGAGAGCGATTCCTCTGTAGTTTGCACATTGTAGGCGATTATCTTTTTTATGAATTGGTATCAGCATAGCTGTGTTCCAGTCCTGAAGCATTTTTTCAGTCCTCCAGATCATTTGAACAAGTTCAAACAATCTTAAGGATAGAGTTTCGCCACCATGTACAATCATTTCGGATGTTATATCGTCGATACCAGGTGCTTTATTGCGTTTCAATTTTGACAGCGCCGCTTCGAATTCCTGTTTGGTTGGTTCGTCTACATGTACCTTTGACGCACGAATAAGCTTTGCTCATCGCCCGACTTGTTGCTGGTCACTTAAGTGGAAAAGATTCTCAAAATAAGCGGCCCGAGTATCTAAAATATTTTTAAGGTCTACTTGTAGCTCCCCATCTTCGTTTTGAATAGCAGTCGATCTAGTTTGAGGGCCCTTCTTTAAGGTTTTAACCTGTTGAAAGAAGCTACGCGATTGATGTTCCTTATTGAAGCTTTCAATCTCCTCACACTGTCTCTTCCACCATTCTCTCTTCGTTCGTCTACATAGCTTTGGAACGGCTTGTCTTGCCAGTTTATAATTCTCCTTCGTGGACCTGGTGTTGCGTCCTTGTAGACACTTCAGATAGCAATCTCTTTTGTATTGAATAGCATCAAGGCATGCTTGATCCATCCATGGCTTCTGGGAGTGGTTCTGTGGTCGTCCAAGTATTCCCTCAGCAGCGCTTAAAACAGCATCTTTGAGCAAATACCATGACTTATCGACGTCTCCATTAATGGTTTCTGATTTCTCCAATGTTTCGGCAATATGGATTTGATATCTCTCTTCTGTTTCAGCATTCTTTAATGGTGAGATGTTAAAACGTTTCCGTTGATTGAATTTTGGAATGCCTGGATATGGGAAGTGGAACCTTATCGTTGCACATACAAGGAAGTGGTCACTTCCAATGTATGCACCTCTAAAGGAACGCACATCCAGAACGCTCGAAAAGAAACGTGTTGTTACTAGAACGTGATCAATTTGATTTCGAGTATTTCCATTCGGTGAGACCCAAGTCTGCTTATGAATCGATCGATGCGGAAAGAACGTACTGGCAATTTTCAAATTATTTGATAATGCAAACTCAGTCATTCTCTCACCATTATCATTCGAATTCAAATGCAAGCTGTTGGGACCCACCACATTTCCTTAAGAGATATCTCTTCCAACCTGTCAATTAAAGTCACCAAGAACCATTTTGAAGTCGCGTGTTGGTGTTTGTTTCATAACCTCTTCCAGTGCTATGTAGAAATTATCCTTCTCGTCGACGGTCTTAGCTTCAGTAGGTGCATGCACGGCACTAAGAGAAATATTGTTATATGTACCGCGTACACGTAGGTAGCAGATCCTCTCACTGACCGGGATGAATTTCATCACGGCTTCTTGTATGCGTGCACCAACTAGAAAGCCAGTTCCAAATTCTCTTCGAGAAGGATGACCACTACAGTATAGAAAGTGACTATCCAAATCTTGTTTTCCGATTATCGGCTGTCTAATTTCTTGTAGAGCAATAATATCCATCCTATACCTCTCAGCCTCTGTTTCTAGACTTATAAGGGCATCAGGAGCGCTCAGGCTGCGCACGTTTCGATTCGGTAGTCTGGTCCTTTTTCACGTACAGGTAAAATTCTGTCTTTGTGTCCGGGTCTGTTATTCTCTTTCTGATAACCAAATTTAACATATTAGTTTTTTCTGGGGTTAGGGTTAGGGTTGCCACAAGGTTAGTAACAATTAAGCAAACAATTTACATCGCTGTGACATATGTGAATATCTATGCTTTATTGCATGATTTATTCAGGTGGTAAGCCACCATTGTTTAAATAATTTTGAATTAAATACACCGTTAAACCTCTGTTTTTTTTTAAATAACTTTTCTTACAAATAAGCTGTTCTTAATATTAATTATAAAATAAAATGACTGCACTGAATTTTGTTATAAAGTAAAACATTTGGCTAAAGAAAGCTAACGATTTTGACGGAAAATGTAAATATACAAAACAGAACTACTTATGATTAACTGGCTTACAACATAAGTTTATTGATTTTAAGGAAAGTGCCAATGAATCAGCAGACGGTATGTTTAGCCATATTTCTGAGTCCTTCAAAACTTTAAATTTAAGTTTTCGAGTGTTACCGCATTGGAGGCTGATAACATAAATGCGAATTTGTATGCCATTATTCATTATACATAAATCAATTAACATTACAGAAATAACGCACATACATTCATACTTACGTCTTACACCAAAACGAAACCTAATTTTTTAAAAAAATATTTATTTTATAACTGAAAAATTAAGTGGCACAAATCCAACGAGTTTTTTAGTTTTAAGACCGTATGGGGTAGTGTGTCCTACTATGAAACTTTTAAAACGTGGCAACCCTGGTTAGGGTGTTAACCTTAGGCCCAACCCAAATTGTCGTGAATGCGTCCGTTCTGCATATTACGGTCACCAGAAACAACCTTTTTACACGTTTATATAGCGAGCCACTTGATTCAAGACACTCCCGCTCCAATCCGCCCCTGATATGGAGAACAAACGCTTGAGTCGCATTGGTTATAAGGCGCCAATTCGCCGTGATGTAGCGTCATTGACTAAGCAGTTTTACTCTGCTTGTCTGCAATACACCAACCTAATTCTGTCAGCATTACCCAGGCAGCACGGCGTGGACGTCGAATTTCAGATTTCGCTACCCACCAGGTACTTTATTACATTTTAATTTTGACATCGCCGCAATGAATGACACTTTTATGGGTTCGTCTACATGTAATTTTGTTGCACGAACTAGCTTTACTCGTCGTCGGACTTGCTACTAGTCACTTGTGTAAAAAAGATTCTCAATGAAGTGGTCCAAATATCAAAAATATTTTAAAGGTCTTAAACAGCAGTCGATACGGTTTAAGGTTTTTTTTAACCGGTTTAAAGAAGTTACGTGATTGGTATTCTTTATTGAAGTTTTCAATATCCTCACTCACCTTTTCTCTTCCACCATTCTTCGTTCGTCTTCACAACTTTGTAACGACTTCTCTTGCTAGTTTATAATTTTCCTTCGTAGACCTGGTGTTTCGTCCTTAAAGATATTTTAGATAGGAATCCAGAGATTGTGAAAGCGACTTTCTTGTTGTTCTGGTATCCTTTCAGGATTTTCAGGTGCTTAAAACAGCATCTTTGAGTAAATACCAGAATGTTTCGACGTTTCCAAAGATAGCGCGTGACTTGTCTCGGGAATATGGTTTCGATATCTTCAGTTTCAGCATTCTTTAGTGATGAGATGTTAATTAAAACATTGTTGTTGATTGAAATTTAGAGTGCCTAAGTTTGGAAATTGAAACATCCAAGAAAGTGGTTACCTCCAATGTATGCTAAAGGATTGCATATGCAAAACGCTTGAAATAAAGCGCTGTTACTTGCACGTGATCAATTTGATTTCGAGTGTTTCCATTGGGTGAGACCCAATACTGCTTATTATTCGATCGGTGCCGAAAGAAACTATTAGCAATTCTCAAATTATTTGATAATCAAAGATCATGCAATCTCTCGCCATAATTATTCCAATTCAAATGCAAGCTTTTTGGGCACCGCATTCCCATCATAACTTAACCATTAAAGTTTCCAATAACAATATTGACGTCGCATGTTGATTTCATGTTCTCTTCCATTTGGTGGTAACCACCAGATCAGGCGGTGAATTTTTGAACGAACGTAGGGATAAAGAGTTTATGCTTCAGCTAAACCCACCACCCAGCCCCAAAACAAAAAACGTAACGGATAAAGTATGGGATTAAAAATTTTTTTTAAAAAAATGTCTAAACTGTATGTGACACAATGCCACCAATGTATTTTTAATTACAGGGTTGTTTTACAGTATATTTATGAAAAATTCAGTATATTCAGAAAAAACTAAGATTTTATTTCTTTTTATCATCAGTTTTCGATTTCTCAGTCTTATCATCCTTTTTCGTTTCTTTATCATCCTTTTTATTGTCCTTTAACTCCTTTTCTTTTTTATCTTTAGCATCAGTTTCTTTTTTGCCTTCTTCAGCATCGCGATTTGTTAATTTATTATTTATCAAACTGTGCAAGGCTATTATTGATCGAACTAAAGAAGATAGATAAACAACCAGCATTTGATCGTTTGTTTTCATATATAAAGTATCCATAAATTGATCGTGTGTAATATCGGGTAAAAGGTTTACAATATCTTGGAGCTGGTAAACAATGGGATGATTAACTGGTAGTTTTCCTGAACCCACCTTAAATTTACAAAACAAAATTTAGTTTAAAAAAATATTGAAACATTCCATAACTAACCTTAACAAGATAATTTTTAATATCACGAATTTGAGAATTCAACCCCTTCAAACCTAGAAGTTGATTGGTTACTCTTTGTGACAAACTGCCAACTGTTGTATCTTTGATATCTCTAAGCAAGTGTTCAACGCCTACTTCTTCCGCTTCTTCGGCACCGATTTCACTTGATACATGTTCAAAGGTTTTTGATGTTGGAGACCCATCATCATGAACCTCTTCGACTGCAATATATGCTTCAGTTGGAAGTCCTAAATCTTTCGGTTTGGCATCAATAATAACTAATACCGAATTCGGACAGTATCTTCTTACGAGCTCATTAATTTCAATATCATTTTTATTCAATTTAGGTCCTGTGTGATACCATCCAACAACTCGTTCTTTAGCATTAACTTTTTTAAACATTGCATACATATTTTCTAGGTAATCATGATCCAAAAACCAAACACTTTTATCCTTTTCATCTTCATCGAAAGGAACTGGAAATAAAAAACATTTTTTAGTCTATTTTATTAAACAGCACTAAAACCTACCAGCAAAACTGTTAGAAATGTCCAATTCTCCTTTGGCTCTCCAGCATCCAAGGAGAACCCCAACAACGCGTTTTTGATTTCCAATTTTACCCATTCGATTGAAATGATCTACCACACTTAGCAATACTAGAGGGTGAACAATGACTTTATTTACGTTTATGTCGACGCTAGGCATTTTGCTTTATTATTTGTATTACAATCAGATATTGCATACAAAAAATTGAGGTTCTTTGCTTTTCTATTTTGATTTAAATAATGACAATACAAAAATTAAATTTAGTTTTTTTATAGGTTGGTAGAAATGATTAATTTATTTGCAGTTCATATCGATAAGTTCGAAAGTCAACGAAAAAGATTGCTCATACGATATCGATAAGTCTTTTTCAACGAAATCAACTGTCGTGACTCGTGATAACCATGAATACTCACATGATAAACAACGTTAGGATAACAGATCCATATACATCTGTAATATATTTTGAGAAATCGTTTAATAACATGAAATAGCTATCATAAACGTAAATTTTAAGAAATCGTTTAATAACATGAAGTATGCAATAGCTACATTGAGCGTGTTCGGTACAGGTATATGAAACAAAAAATCACGTTATTAAACGTCAAAGTTGCTTGCTACTAATTTCACTTCGTTGAATATTACGTCAAACCGGACCGAACAGTCAAAAAAACAAAATGTATTTATAAGTCAAACTTTAGACGTTACTTTTATTACAATTAATTTGGTAACAAACGATAAATTTAACCCAAAAACACAAAACCAAATTTATCAAGAATAGTTATCACAAAAATGTAAGCATAAATAAAACAAAACCAAAAGCGTAAAGAACCAAATAAAATAGTTTTATTGACACCTAAATTCAAAATATTTTGACATTTAAACGCAAGAAAAAAATTGATTTTTTTCGTGAGAAATGGCCGCGTTTATACTATTTTTAGTACAGAAAAATCATGATTTTTTTTTATTAGAATGTATGTACCGAACACTAGGATTGAATAAATATATAAGGAATAATTACGTGTGGCTACACGAATATTTTTTGAAGTATGTAATTTGTATATCTGTGCGTTCTTCATCCATGACATTTGACTTATTTCGTTTTGTATTTTAAAATAAAATGATAGCTTTTATCCGAAATTCTACTTTAAGATATTCAAATTAAACAAAATTTATTAAAATTAAACTTTAAATCAATATTTTACAAAACAATTATAAGTATTTGTGCAGTAGTTTATTCATAAAAATGAAGTAATGCATTAAATTATGTACAAATAATCTTAAATACACTGAATTTTGATCATCGAATTTCATATCGATGATTAAAATATTTTGACTAATACTACGCATAAAAAGGGTTTAGAATGATGTTTTAACAAAAACATAAAGTATTTGCTTTACAAAAATTGTTATTTTCTAGTTTAGTTTTATATTCTATTACCCTACATAAATGTAAATTTTCTTAATCCATCGTTGTCAAACCATATTTCAAACGCTATCACAGCCGAATATAAGGTGTTCTTAAAGTAATTCAATATGATTAAAATTTGTGTTGTATGGACAGTTAAAAATATTGGTATTTGGAAATATAAGGAAATATTTTATTCAAACATATTAGGCTTTTAAATTTATATGTAACATTTATTATTTCTTTTATTTATTTGAAAATATAAATATGCAAATTGAAAACAGTACCACCCAGCTAGAATACAAACACTATCAAACTTCACCAATACTAAAAATTAGATGCTTCACTCAAAATGTCTAGTTACTCTTCCTTAGATATTTATTCAATGAATAGCTATCATCGTACCTATAGGACAATTGAAGATTTCTGTTAAAACATTTCGTTGCTGAGGATTATGATTTAACTGCAGCTTTTATATTAATTTTAACAAATCATTGGAGTCTTATTTTAATTGATTATTTTTCAAAATAAAATCAATAATTTATATTATGAAATTAATGTAATTATAATCAACGAAACAAACTTTTTTGGTATATATTTTTTAAGATAACATTTTCGAATGTAAAACATTCATCATCTTACAAAAATATACTCTTTTTTAGAATGTGATTATTTTTCGTATAAATTATTAGTTCAGCCAGATTCAGAGATCATGTTTAACTATAAGTTGAAGCAATTATTTTTCAACATGGTTGGGCAATCATCAATCTTCAGCTATTATAAATCGAACCAAAAGAACAGCCGCTTGGAACAGGAATTAGATGTCGGCACTGTAACAACTTGTGGCTATAAAGAGATTGGAAATTTGAAACGTTTGTTTCAACCGGTTTACCACTGATGTGGTTTTATTCAAAAATAGACCCATTTTTATAAATTACATACATCTGTGAGATGAAATTGTAAAAATTAGGAAACACAATTTTTTTGGTTTTTATTATAAATTAGTAACCTAATTTTATTAAAAATTAGTAACCTAATTTTTGGTTTATAACTAGCGTTGACATTTTTTGGTAGTTTATCTAGTCGGCTTGCCCTGATGAGAATGATAAACTTTTTTAAAGTTTAAAATTTTCTCATTGGTTCGAAACTAGATCGGTCGAAAATTGTATGGATTGTAAAAAGTTTCATAATTTGCACGATCATTTTTTAGATTCAGTTTTTATATATTAATTGTTTAGATAATTTAAACGTAAGAATTGACTGCAAATACCGTAAAACTGGCGAGATATCAATGAACATCCAATAAAACTGTGATGGTGTGAACCTACCTTTATTATAGAGTAAATCTATTACTTTTGTGTTATAATAAATTGAAATTGTATTACTCCGCGAAGTATAATTATTAGATTCTAGAAACGTGTATATTAGAATAGGCGTGTATTAACAGCCAGAAAAATTGTTTTATTATTAATGAATAAATAAATAAACTGGTGTTAAAATTGAAAGTGTTGTTTTTCATTAAAGTGAAAACATAAATAGTAGTACAATATACTACAAAAATAAACTTTATTTTCATAATTTTTGACGCGAAAGACTTAATTTGTATCAAAATTTTTACCCCTAAATGATTATATTTTAATACGTTACAGAATATACCCAGCGAATAAAATGCAATCGGTACCCAGTAAAAGTGTTATACCAAATTTACTAGTAACTTACGTTCATGAATCTTTGAAGAAACTCCTTCTCTGAGCAGTAGAATCATGATGGGAACCAAAGTTTAGTTTTAGGTATATATAGTAGCATTGTTAGCAAATAATTTTAATTGTACGAAAATACCTGTCGATGAAATTTTGAATTTCGAAAAATGTAGTAAAGATTATTTTAAATAACATTGATTTATTAAAAAAAATATTTTGAGTGAATTTGGATTTTACAATTATAAAGAAAAAAAAAATTTAATGTCGTTTTCTTTTTGCCAGAGCAGAAAAAGTGATTTTTTAAAGATTTTTCTTTCACAAAATGAATATGAAAAAATTTGATCGAATTTTGTAGTTGTGTTTGTGAACTCTCATTTAATGTTTTTGTTAATTAATAGTATTTAATTAAATAATTTTTTATTAATTTTAAATTTAAAACACGATTTAAACAAAACATTTATTTCATTTCATTTATTTCACTCTAAAAAAATAATAAATAAACGGCGTCTTGTTTGTTTACTAATTTTACAGATTTGTAAATGTATTTGTGTAAATATATTGTATTTGCAACTTGATCTACCAAAAAATCTAGATTCAGAAAAAATATTTTCAGATCAAAAAAAGAGCAATTTTTTGAACAAAAAGAATACGAAGTGCAAAAAAGTGATCTGACAGCTGCTTTTTTTGCTCTTAGATCACTTTTTTTGTCAAAAAGAAAACGACATAAGTGTTTCACTCAAGTCGCTCCGGAGAAAGTTTTATTTTAATAACCAAAACCTCCGATACACAAGGCTTCTTCATTTTTTAGCACAGTAAAAATCGTGAACTTGTAGCGCCATTTTGAAATTAAAACTCTATAAAAAAAATTCAAAAAATTGCCTTAACACCATCTAGAAAAATAAAACCATATAAAAAAATTCAAAAAATTTAATCAAAAACACTAATCCAATTTTTTGCATATGGCAATGTTCATTGTTTTTTTAAGATGGCGTGAATGAAGAGGGCTTGAAGAATATCGGAGGTTTTGTAATAACTATCATATTGGTATAGTGTTTGGTCGTGCTATATCATAATAAATATCACGATATACTACGTCAAATTTTTTTCTTCTAAATTCACTTCGTTGAAAATTACGTCAAACCGGACCAAACAGTCAAAAGATAAGAAGATGGATTTATACGTCAACCTTTATAAGTCACTTTTATTTTTATTAATTTTATCACAAAAGATAAATTTAGCCCGAAAGCCACAAAAGCAATTTTATCAAGAATAGTTATCACAAAAATGTAAGCAAAAACAAAACCAAAAGCGTTAACAACCAAAAAAAGTATTTTTATTTTCACCTAAATCAAAACAATTTGATATTTAAAACAAGCAAACAATAGCTGTGAGAAGCTGGCCCCGGAATGTCACGATTTTAATTCATTTTGGTATCAATCAATTGCGCGTAATTGCGCGTTTAAGAAAATATATCCCTTTTAAAAGCGCGTCCTTTGGTTTAGGAGAAAAATGGAAAAAACTGTCCGGGGCTACGGCAAACTAAAAAGTCTTATATATCGCTAAATAACAACCTTAGAATTGATTTTAAGGTGTCAAACGATTGCGCGTTATTAGGAGATTCTAAATTATACAACGCGCCTTTCGCAAAAATTATATTTATTTGCTTTTTAAGCTTGAAACATTTTCAAAAAGTGAGGTTAGAAATATAATTAGTACATCGATTTTCCTTAGAACAAATGCAAACTTAGTACAAACACTCGCCGCTAGATGTCACAATTGATAGATAAAAGATTTGATCTGTTGATACGAAGTAATTTCTTTATTATTTTGAAAATTTTACAAAGATTATTGTTATGATTAAAATTATTTTAATATCAAATAATTTTGTATGCATTTGTTGTTATTATGTGTTGTTTAATTGAACATTTTCAAAAAATAAGTCCATTTAAAAGCGCGTTCTTTGGTTTGTGAGATAAACGGAAAAATTGCGTCCGGGGCTACGAAAATTTTTGAGTTGTTTTAAATCACTAAATATTAAGCCTTCCATCGAGTTTATGGTGTCACTTAATTGCGCGTGATCAGCAGATTCAAAAACACCGAACGCGCTTTTCCAGGGAATGAAATCTTATGAATTGTATAACAACTAACATTAATTACTTAAGTGAGGTTAGAAACTCACTTTCTCTAATATAATTTTTCACAACTAATCCAGAATTTAATTATTTGTATGCATTTTGGTGTTGTTTAATTGAACATTTTCAAAAAATAAGTTCATTTAAAAGCGCGTCCTTTGGTTTGTGAGATAAACGGAAAAATTGCTTCCGGGGTTACGAAAATTTTTGAATTGTTTTAAATCACTAAATATTAAGCCTTCCATCGAGTTTATGGTGTCACTTAATTGCGCGTGATCAGCAGATTCAAAAACACTGAACGCGCTTTTCCAGGGAAAGAAATCTTATGAATTGTATAACAATTAACATTCATTACTTAAGTGAGGTTAGAAACTCACTTTCTAATATAATTTTTCACAACTAATCCAGAATTTAATTATTTGTATGCATTTTGGTGTTGTTTAATTGAACATTTTCAAAAACAAAGTTCATTTAAAAGCGCGTTCTTTGGTTTATGAGATAAACGAAAAAATTGCTTCCGGGGCAACGAAAATTTTTGAATTGTTTTAAATCACTAAGTATTAAGCCTTCCATCGAGTTTATGGTGTCACTTAATTGCGCGTGATCAGCAGATTCAAAAACACTGAACGCGCTTTTCCAGGGAATGAAATCTTATGAATTGTATAACAATTAACATTCATTACTTAAGTGAGGTTAGAAACTCACTTTCTCTAATATAATTTTTCACAACTAATCCAGAATTTAATTATTTGTATGCATTTTGGTGTTGTTTAATTGAACATTTTCAAAAACAAAGTTCATTTAAAAGCGCGTTCTTTGGTTTATGAGATAAACGAAAAAATTGCTTCCGGGGCTACGAAAATTTTTGAATTGTTTTAAATCACTAAGTATTAAGCCTTCCATCGAGTTTATGGTGTCACTTAATTGCGCGTGATCAGCAGATTCAAAAACACTGAACGCGCTTTTCCAGGGAATGAAATCTTATGAATTGTATAACAATTAACATTCATTACTTAAGTGAGGTTAGAAACTCACTTTCTCTAATATAATTTTTCACAACTAATCCAAAATTTAATTATTTGTATGCATTTTGGTGTTGTTTAATTGAACATTTTCAAAAACAAAGTTCATTTAAAAGCGCGTCCTTTGGTTTGTAAAATAAACGAAAAAATTGCTTCCGAGGCTACGAAAATTTTTGAATTGTTTTAAATCACTAAGTATTAAGCCTTCCATCGAGTTTATGGTGTCACTTAATTGCGCGTGATCAGCAGATTCAAAAACACTGAACGCGCTTTTCCAGGGAATGAAATCTTATGAATTGTATAACAATCAACATTCATTAGTTAAGTGAGGTTAGAAACTCACTTTCTCTAATATAATTTTTCACAACTAATCCAGAATTTAATTATTTGTATGCATTTTGGTGTTGTTTAATTGAACATTTTCAAAAAATAAGTTCATTTAAAAGCGCGTCCTTTGGTTTGTGAGATAAACGGAAAAATTGCGTCCGGGGCTACGAAAATTTTTGAATTGTTTTAAATCACTAAATATTAAGCCCTCCATCGAGTTTATAGTGTCAGTTAATTGCGCGTGATCAGCAGATTCAAAAACACTGAACGCGCTTTTCCAGGGAATGAAGTCTTATGAATTGTATAACAACTAACATCAATTACTTAAGTGAGGTTAGCAACTGACTTTCTCTAATATAATTTTTCACAACTAATCCAGAATTTAATTATTTGTATGCATTTTGGTGTTGTTTAATTGAACATTTTCAAAAAATAAGTTCATTTAAAAGCGCGTCCTTTGGTTTGTGAGATAAACGGAAAAATTGCGTCCGGGGCTACGAAAATTTTTGAATTGTTTTAAATCACTAAATATTAAGCCTTCCATCGAGTTTATGGTGTCACTTAATTGCGCGTGATCAGCAGATTCAAAAACACTGAACGCGCTTTTCCAGGGAATGAAATCTTATGAATTGTATAACAATTAACATTCATTACTTAAGTGAGGTTAGAAACTCACTTTCTCTAATACAATTTTTCACAACTAATCCAGAATTTAATTATATGTATGCATTTTGGCGTTGTTTAATTGAACATTTTCAAAAAATAAGTTCATTTAAAAGCGCGTTCTTTGGTTTATGAGATAAACGAAAAAACTGCTTCCGGGGCTACGAAAATTTTTGAATTGTTTTAAATCACTAAGTATTAAGCCTTCCATCGAGTTTATGGTGTCACTTAATTGCGCGTGATCAGCAGATTCAAAAACACTGAACGGGCTTTTCCAGGGAATGAAATCTTATGAATTGTATAACAATTAACATTCATTACTTAAGTGAGGTTAGAAACTCACTTTCTCTAATATAATTTTTCACAACTAATCCAGAATTTAATTATTTGTATGCATTTTGGTGTTGTTTAATTGAACATTTTCAAAAAATAAGTTCATTTAAAAGCGCGTCCTTTGGTTTGTGAGATAAACGAAAAAATTGCTGCCGAGGCTACAAAAATTTTTGAATTGTTTTAAATCACTAAATATTAAGCCTTCCATCGAGTTTATGGTGTCACTTAATTGCGCGTGATCGGCAGATTCAAAAACACTGAACGCGCTTTTCCAGGGAATGAAATCTTATGAATTGTATAACAATTAACATTCATTACTTAAGTGAGGTTAGCAACTCACTTTCTCTAATATAATTTTTCACAACTAATCCAGAATTTAATTATTTGTATGCATTTTGGTGTTGTTTAATTGAACATTTTCAAAAACAAAGTTCATTTAAAAGCGCGTTCTTTGGTTTATGAGATAAACGAAAAAATTGCTTCCGGGGCAACGAAAATTTTTGAATTGTTTTAAATCACTAAATATTAAGCCTTCCATCGAGTTTATGGTGTCACTTAATTGCGCGTGATCAGCAGATTCAAAAACACTGAACGCGCTTTTCCAGGGAATGAAATCTTATGAATTGTATAACAACTAACATTAATTACTTAAGTGAGGTTAGAAACTGACTTTCTCTAATATAATTTTTCACAACTAATCCAGAATTTAATTATTTGTATGCATTTTGGTGTTGTTTAATTGAACATTTTCAAAAATAAGTTCATTTAAAAGCGCGTCCTTTGGTTTGTGAGATAAACGGAAAAATTGCGTCCGGGGCAACGAAAATTTATGAATTGTTTTAAATCACTAAATATTAAGCCTTCCATCGAGTTTATGGTGTCACTTAATTGCGCGTGATCAGCAGATTCAAAAACACTGAACGCGCTTTTCCAGGGAATGAAATCTTGTGAATTGTATAACAACTAACATTAATTACTTAAGTGAGGTTAGAAACTCACTTTCTCTAATATAATTTTTCACAACTAATCCAGAATTTAATTATTTGTATGCATTTTGGTGTTGTTTAATTGAACATTTTCAAAAACAAAGTTCATTAAAAAGCGCGTTCTTTGGTTTATGAGATAAACGAAAAAATTGCTTCCGGGGCTACGAAAATTTTTGAATTGTTTTAAATCACTAAATATTAAGCCTTCCATCGAGTTTATGGTGTCAACTAAATGCGCGTGATCAGTACAGGGAATGAAATCTTATGAATTGTATAACAATTTAACATTCATTACTTAAGTGAGGTTAGAAACTTTCTTTCTCTAATATAGTGTTTACATCTAATCCAGAATTTAATTATTTGTATGCATTTCGGTGTTGTTTTAATTGAGCATTACTGCGGTCTTTATTTCTTTTCATTAAAGAACCACTTCACCACGTGGGCGTAGTGTAGTGTAGTTGTTTTCTAAATACGAATGATGTATAGTATGAGTGTTTACCTGTACATGTAACGTTGTAAGTCGATTGTAGCGCCTCTATTGAAGAAATTTTAAAATTAGTTGACAATCGTTTATATTTATCATAAAGGCTTTTGACGCTGTCGCTAAATTGTTTTAATTTTTATAAGAGAATTAACTTAAACTTACTTGTTTACTTAAAATGACAGAAATAAATTCTATATTAATGAAAAATAGTATTAAAAGCAAGTTGCGATTAGTGAAAATGAAACGCAGACTTAAAAAGCACAGCATAAAGGAATGGCCTACACAAATGCAAATATATGCATCATCATCGCTCTGGGTTGAAAAAATGTTGTGAACAATAAAAGTAGATTACGACAAAATATACATGAAACCAAAACTAACAAAGAATGCTTGGGAAAATATATTTTTACATTACACAAATTCTCAATGGATAGAGAACTTTCGCATGACAAAGGAAACATTTTTATATATTTGTACTATTGTAAATGATGATCTTGAACCAAAAACGTATCTGACTGCTACTGATAATTTTCAAAGTTTATCAGTAGAAAAACAGCTAGCAATATACAAACTCGCTAGCTATTGCGAGTTTAGAGTAGTTGCTACAATTTTTGGAGTTCTGCGAAAGTGTAATTAAACACATTAAGAAATTTATTTATATGCCCAGCGAAGATGAAGCAATTAAATATAGCGAGGATTTCGAAAAAATATGCAAAATCCCACAAATAATAGGATGTATTGATGGCACATACCTATTGTTGGTACCCCAAAAATTGGATATAGGGACTTTATTAATAAGAAATATTGGAATTCCTTCAACATGCAAGCAATATGCAATGCACAATTACTGTAATGAAAAACTTTATTTTATTATTAATAATAAGCTTAAAAAAAAACAAACAATTGTATATTTCAGATTCTTAGATATAAGCTACAAGTTTCCTGGCAGTTCTCACGATGCACACGTTTTTGTAAATTCTGGTATTTACAAGAACATTCAAAATATATTGCCAAAAGTATGTTCTTGCGTTTATCTTAATATTTAAAATTTAATTTAAATGATTTTGCAGGGAACAAAAGCAGTCGATGATAAGAACATACCATACTTTATTCTTGGTCTACAAAAAATAAAAAATGTAATACTTATTTAAAATTAATAAAATTTAAATAATAGGTATTATTTCTGTGTTATTATTCTTATTAAGTTCTAATAACAATAGTTGCCTTTGTTGTTGTTGTTGTAACGACGGAATATGTTGCTGTTCTTCCAGCTCCAAGTCCAGTTTCAGGAACTCTGCTACTGGCGGTTAGCATCATGTGGCGTGCTCTCACATGCGGGACACTTGTCAACAATTTTCTTGTCAATTTTATTCACGTAGTTATTTGAGATGCGTGACAAACCGGATCTCAACTGCGCTAGGATGGTTCTGGTGCTGCGTGATAGTTTGACTTCTTCGGCAGCGATTTATAGTAGTATAGCTTGCTGTTAATAACTCGATTCGTGGCGTAGTTCTTTATTGTGTATTCAGCAACTTTGGTATGTATGTTTTTTAAGCCCGTCTTATACGTAGGCTCGTAGATGACTGTTTTTAACATCTTGTAAGAAACATTTCGCAGGCCGCCTTATGTCTCTAGGTGGTGTGGTTATGGATAAAGCGTCATTGCAGGGATGTTGCTCTATAAGAGAGGCCCATAAATATTATTTGGTGAGCATTTCGTTATGTTCAGGTAATTCAGGTAACCTCGGGGCGCCATCAAGTGACATCAGTCAAGTGAGCCGCTTTTAAATTAACTTATTTATCTATAATGCTCAATTAAAACAACACCAAAATGCATACAAATAATTAAATTCTGGATTAGATGTAAACACTATATTAGAGAAAGAAAGTTTCTAACCTCACTTAAGTAATGAATGTTAAAATTGTTATACAATTCATAAGATTTCATTCCCTGTACTGATCACGCGCATTTATTTGACACCACAAACTCGATGGAAGGTTTAATATTTAGTGATTTAAAACAATTCAAAAATTTTCGTAGCCCCGGGCGCAATTTTTTCGTTTATCTCACAAACCAAAGGACGCGCTTTTTAATGAACTTTGTTTTTGAAAATGTTCAATTAAACAACACCAAAATGCATACAAATAATTAAATTCTGGATTAGTTGTGAAAAATTATATTAGAGAAAGTGAGTTTCTAACCTCACTTAAGTAATGAATGTTAATTGTTATACAATTCATAAGATTTCATTCCCTGGAAAAGCACGTTCAGTGTTTTTGAATCTGCTGATCACGCGCAATTAAGTGACACCATAAACTCGATGGAAGGCTTAATATTTAGTGATTTAAAACAATTCAAAAATTTTCGTAGCCCCGGACGCAATTTTTCCGTTTATCTCACAAACCAAAGGACGCGCTTTTAAATGAACTTATTTTTTGAAAATGTTCAATTAAACAACACCAAAATGCATACAAATAATTAAATTCTGGATTAGTTGTGAAAAATTATATTAGAGAAAGTCAGTTGCTAACCTCACTTAAGTAATTAATGTTAGTTGTTATACAATTCATAAGATTTCATTCCCTGGAAAAGCGCGTACAGTGTTTTTGAATCTGATGATCACGCGCAATTAAGTGACACCATAAACTCGATGGAAGGCTTAATATTTAGTGATTTAAAACAATTCAAAAATTTTCGTAGCCCCGGGCGCAATTTTTCCGTTTATCTCACAAACCAAAGGACGCGCTTTTAAATGAACTTATTTTTTGAAAATGTTCAATTAAACAACACCAAAATGCATACAAATAATTAAATTCTGGATTAGTTGTGAAAAATTATATTAGAGAAAGTGAGTTTCTAACCTCACTTAAGTAATGAATGTTATACAATGTTATATAATGTTATACAATTCATAAGATTTCATTCCCTGGAAAAGCGCGTTCAGTGATTTTGAATCTGCTGATCACGCGCAATTAACTGACACCATAAACTCGATTGAGGGCCTAATATTTAGTGATTTAAAACAATTCAAAAATTTTTGTAGCCCCGGACGCAATTTTTTCGTTTATCTCACAAACCAAAGGACGCGCTTTTAACTGAACTTATTTTTTGAAAATGTTCAATTAAACAACACCAAAATGCATACAAATAATTAAATTTTGGATTTATTGTGAAAAATTATATTAGAGAAAGTGAGTTTCTAACCTCACTTAAGTAATGAATGTTAATTGTTATACAATTCATAAGATTTCATTCCCTGGAAAAGCGCGTTCAGTGATTTTGAATCTGCTGATCACGCGCAATTAACTGACACCATAAACTCGATGGAGGGCCTAATATTTAGTGATTTAAAACAATTCAAAAATTTTTGTAGCCCCGGACGCAATTATTCCGTTTATCTCACAAACCAAAGGACGCGCTTTTAAATGAACTTATTTTTTGAAAATGTTCAATTAAACAACACCAAAATGCATACAAATAATTAAATTCTGGATTGGTTGTGAAAAATTATATTAGAGAAAGTCAGTTGCTAACCTCACTTAAGTAATGAATGTTAATTGTTATACAATTCATAAGATTTCATTCCCTGGAAAAGCGCGTTCAGTGTTTTTGAATCTGCTGATCACGCGCAATTAAGTGACACCATAAACTCGATGGAAGGCTTAATATTTAGTGATTTAAAACAATTCAAAAATTTTCGTTGTCCCGGAAGCAGTTTTTTCGTTTATTTCACAAACCAAAGGACGCGCTTTTAAATGAACTTTGTTTTTGAAAATGTTCAATTAAACAACACCAAAATGCATACAAATAATTAAATTCTGGATTAGTTGTGAAAAATTATATTAGAGAAAGTGAGTTGCTAACCTCACTTAAGTAATGAATGTTAATTGTTATACAATTCATAAGATTTCATTCCCTGGAAAAGCGCGTTCAGTGTTTTTGAATCTGCTGACGACGCGCAATTAAGTAACACCATAAACTCGATGGAAGGCTTAATATTTAGTGATTTAAAACAATTCAAAAATTTTCGTAGCCCCGGAAGCAATTTTTTCGTTTATCTCACAAACCAAAGGACGCGCTTTTTAATGAACTTATTTTTTGAAAATGTTCAATTAAACAACACCAAAATGCATACAAATAATTAAATTCTGGATTAGTTGTGAAAAATTATATTAGAGAAAGTGAGTTTCTAACCTCACTTAAGTAATGAATGTTAATTGTTATACAATTCATAAGATTTCATTCCCTGGAAAAGCGCGTTCAGTGTTTTTGAATCTGCTGATCACGCGCAATTAAGTGACACCATAAACTCGATGGATGGCTTAATACTTAGTGATTTAAAACAATTCAAAAATTTTCGTAGCCCCGGAAGCAATTTTTTCGTTTATCTCATAAACCAAAGAACGCGCTTTTAAATGAACTTTGTTTTTGAAAATGTTCAATTAAACAACACCAAAATGCATACAAATAATTAAATTCTGGATTAGTTGTGAAAAATTATATTAGAGAAAGTGAGTTTCTAACCTCACTTAAGTAATGAATGTTAATTGTTATACAATTCATAAGATTTCATTCCCTGGAAAAGCGCGTTCAGTGTTTTTGAATCTGCTGATCACGCGCAATTAATTGACACCATAAACTCGATGGAAGGCTTAATATTTAGTGATTTAAAACAATTCAAAAATTTTCGTAGCCCCGGACGCAATTTTTCCGTTTATCTCACAAACCAAAGGACGCGCTTTTAAATGAACTTATTTTTTGAAAATGTTCAATTAAACAACACCAAAATGCATACAAATAATTAAATTCTGGATTAGTTGTGAAAAATTATATTAGAGAAAGTGAGTTTCTAACCTCACTTAAGTAATTAATGTTAATTGTTATACAATTCATAAGATTTCATTCCCTGGAAAAGCGCGTTCAGTGTTTTTGAATCTGCTGATCACGCGCAATTAAGTGACACCATAAACTCGATGGAAGGCTTAATATTTAGTGATTTAAAACAATTCAAAAATTTTCGTAGCCCCGGACGCAATTTTTCCGTTTATCTCACAAACCAAAGGACGCGCTTTTAAATGGACTTATTTTTTGAAAATGTTCAATTAAACAACACATAATAACAACAAATGCATACAAAATTATTTGATATTAAAATAATTTTAATCATAACAATAATCTTTGTAAAATTTTCAAAATAATAAAGAAATTACTTCGTATCAACAGATCAAATCTTTTATCTATCAATTGTGACATCTAGCGGCAAGTGTTTGTACTAAGTTTGCATTTGTTCTAAGGAAAATCGATGTACTAATTATATTTCTAACCTCACTTTTTGAAAATGTTTCAAGCTTAAAAAGTAAATCAATATAATTTTTGCGAAAGGCGCGTTGTATAATTTAGAATCTCCTAATAACGCGCAATTGTTTGACACCTTAAAATCAATTCTAAGGTTGTTATTTAGCGATATATAAGACTTTTTAGTTTGCCGTAGCCCCGGACAGTTTTTTCCATTTTTCTCCTAAACCAAAGGACGCTCTTTTAAAAGGGATATATTTTCTTAAACGCGCAATTGATTGATACCAAAATGAATTAAAATCGTGACATTCCGAGGCCAGTTTCTCACAGCTGCAAACAATCTGTTTTTTTGTGATAAATGGCTGCGTATAGTACTTCAAAAAGTCATGATTTTTTTATCACGTTGTCTCGACCGAACACTAGATTATTCATATATAACTTTATAGTTAGGCGATATGCCCCAAAAAATAAACCCCACAATAATAAAAATATTTACGCCTCCTCTACTAAAACGCATGTGTGTTGGTAACAATTTATTGGTGTGCAAAAATTACTTCGAATTTTAACATCAATTTCACTTCCTCTATTCCTTCCTCTATATTTAATTATCATTTAAATCCGGGATACGTTCCGAAACTTTACTATAGCTAAATATTTAATGCACCAATCAAATCACCGCATTAAAATATTTAATAACTTTAGTTAAATAATTTCTGAACGACGATCATTAAGTAAAATATTAATTACACAAATACTAATACAATCTGCAAAACCCCCGATATATCATAGCCATACACTTTCACGCCATTTGCAATAAACAATGAACATTGCCATATGCAAAAAATTGGATTAGTGTTTTTGATTAAATATTTTTGAATTTTTTTTATATGGAGTTTTATTTTTCCAGATGGCGTTATGAGCGTTATGGCGATTTTTTGAATTTTTTTTATATTGAGTCTTAATTTCAAAATGGCGCTACAAGTTCGCGATTTTTATTGTGCTAAAAAATGTAGATGGCTTCTATAGCGGGGGTTTTGCAATCTGTTAAAATCGTATGTCAGAATAATTCTTTCATAAAATGTTTCAATTGAATAAAATTAAAACCGAAAAAACTAAGATAGAAATTACTAACCATATTGTTATAGAAAACTTGCATTTCATTCAGAATTTGAAAAATATATATGCTGCAATTTCAAAATAAATTGAACTGTCAATTTGAAATCGTTAAATTTTAAATAATGCTTATGTATATGTGTATTTAATTTTTAACTCTACTCGAGAGCACATTTAATTTTTAAATAAATGTGGGCGGGGCGTAGTATGTTTCTGAACGCAAACAGCTGTCAAATAAATAAATATTAACTTTACTATTTTGTTTCTGAACGACCGGGGATACGTTCCGAAACTTTACTATAGTTAACTATATTTAAATATCATTTAAATCCGGTCGTTCAGAAACAAAATAGTAAAGTTAATATTTAACTATTTGACAGCTGTTTGCGTTCAGAAACATACTACGCCCCGCCCACATTTATTTAAAAATTAAATGTGGTCTCGAGTAGAGTTAAAAATTAAATACACATATACATAAGCATTATTTAAAATTTAACGATTTCAAATTGACAGTTCAATTTATTTTGAAATTGCAGCATATATATTTTTCAAATTCTGAATGAAATGCAAGTTTTCTATAACAATATGGTTAGTAATTTCTATCTTAGTTTTTAATTTTTTCGGTTTTAATTTTATTCAATTGAAACATTTTATGAAAGAATTATTCTGACATACGATTTTAACAGATTGTATTAGCATTTGTGTATTTAATATTTTACTTAATGATCGTCGTTCAGAAATTATTTAACTAAAGTTATTAAATATTTTAATGCGGTGATTTAATTGGTGCATTAAGTATTTAGCTATAGTAAAGTTTCGGAACGTATCCCGGATTTAAATGATATTTAAATATAGTTAACTATAGTAAAGTTTCGGAACGTATCCCGGATTTAAGGCCCGCTATACACTTGAGCTAAGCTATGCGAACTATGTTTTTTGCATATAACGTAATCAAATGGATGACTATACACTTGAGCTAAGCTATAAGCTTAGCTCAAGTATATAGTCATTTATTTGATTACGTTATATACAAAAAACATAGTTCGCATAGCTTAGCTCAAGTGTATAGCGGACCTTAATGATATTTAAATATATAGTTAACTATAGTAAAGTTTCGGAACGTATCCCCGGTCGTTCAGAAACAAAATAGTAAAGTTAATATTTAATCATTTGACAGCTGTTTGCGTTCAGAAACATACTACGCCCCGCCCACATTTATTTAAAAATTAAATGTGCTCTCGAGTAGAGTTAAAAATTAAATACACTTATACATAAGCATTATTTAAAATTTAACGATTTCAAATTGACAGTTCAATTTATTTTGAAATTGCAGCATATATATTTTTCAAATTCTGAATGAAATGCAAGTTTTCTATAACAATATGGTTAGTAATTTCTATCTTAGTTTTTTCGGTTTTAATTTTATTCAATTGAAACATTTTATGAAAGAATTATTCTGACATACGATTTTAACAGATTGTATTAGTATTTGTGTATTTAATATTTTACAATGATCGTCGTTCAGAAATTATTTAACTAAAGTTATTAAATATTTTAATGCGGTGATTTGATTGGTGCATTAAATATTTAGTTATAGTAAAGTTTCGGAACGTATCCCTATTTTTGATCTGACGTACGAAAAGAAATTCATAAAAGAAAATTTAAAAAATAAACCTTTTGTTAACGATAATTTTTATATAACTATATGAATTGTTTAATTTTGAAGAATTAATTATTATGTTTTCCAAAATGCTTATTACATTTTTTGCACGATCAATAAAAATTATTTAAATAATAAAATTCATTCACAAAATTAAGTTTCAATGTTTTAAAGAAAATTTTTTTAAATGTCATTTCAAAATAATAAGCTTTGCGTTTCATCATAATTCTATAGGTTTTTTTGTTGCAAAACTTAATTTCATCGAATATTTTTTCAAAATAAATTTCTTTTAAATCTTTTCATTGCAATATTTTTAAAAGAATATTATTTAAACTTGAAGCTAGTAAATAGACGTACACAATTATTTAACTAAAAATAATTTTTATTCACACCCTGAGGTCTCCCTTACCGGTAAGTAATTACTTACCGCCTGCATGATCAGTAAGTAATTACTTACCGACCTGTGATTTGTAAACGAAACTTACTATGTTTATTTACGAATCAGTAAACGTGCAAATTCGCCTGATCGTGCAAAAATATATTATGATGTGAAGAGATCAAATCGATTTTACCTAACTTTGATAACTTTAATCCTCAAGGGTTTAAAGTCAGCTTTCATAAATTTTTCAGACAAACTTAATATAATTCCATCCTTATCCCTAGTTTGTATGGAATCTTCAGGTATTCAGAAACGTTAATTTATAATTTATTATAATTAAAAATAAACATGCTTTTACTTTGCAAAGCTTTAACTAAAAAAAAAAAGTTATTATGTTCCTTAACGCAATTGACATGCAATTTTATGTAAAACATAATGTTAATAATTAATAAACAATAAAAAAACAGTGCCTTATTTTAAACCCAAATTTGAAACTATATTAATAATTTTGAAACAGTACATATACTATTAAATTTAAATTTTAGAACAAAAAACTGTTTAAATATAAAAGAAACCGTTTATATGGTCTAATAATAAAAGTTATAAATAAAATGGATTAAAAAAAATTAATTTTTTTATATAATTAGCAAGTATAAACGTTTTATAATTCATAAATTTTTAATCATGTTTAATACAATTTTTTCGAAGTAAAGAAAAAGAAAATCCATATCAAATAAATATATAAATGATGCGGTGGTGGTACATTGTATTTTGATGTTGATCTAATTGTTTACGTTGAGAAATTTACTCTAACCAATTTTTGTTTTTCGATGTTCAATATAACAAAATATTTTTCGTAAGTTTTAAATTCATAATTTGCTTTAATTAAAATAATTTTCTTTCATGTTGTTCTAGAAATAAAAATAATTATTGATGTCATTTACAAAAAAAAATATAAAAAAATATCAAAAATAATCAAAAATATTTACCTCCCAAACTCTCTCGGATATATAGTATTTCACTGAAGGTAAAGTAAACCCATTAAATGGACTTGCCACCGGAATAGTATAAGCGCCCATATTTTCGAACACTAGCCAATCGCCAACATCAAGTTCTGGCAAAAGAATGTTGTCGCAAATTTGATCCAGCGCATCGCATGTAGGACCCCATACAGAACTAGTAATTTGATTGTTAATTTTTGGGGGCTAAAAATTAAAAAAAAAAATTTCAAATACTCTTTATAGTCTTTGGACACAGAAAATAATAAATTAAGGTAATTGTAGAATTTACAGTGGTTTAACTTTTATAATAGATTAAGAGCCCGCGACGGCCCGACCTTCATTATTTTATAAAAGATGAAAGTTTTCTCTACGCATATCCCCTACTTAGGTAGGAACGATTAGCGACATATGAAGTTTGGATCATGGTGGCTTTGGCAGGGAGCAGGTAACAAAGGGGCCTCCAAAGTTTCGTGAAAGTAATTTTTTTAATATATTTTTCGGGATAGTATTAGAAGTCACATCACCCATTGCCAGACACTTACTATCGTGGCAACCGACTGCCAGACAATCTAAAACTTTATCAATTTGTTAAAATAACGAAGGTCTGGCCGTCGCGGGCTCTTGTTCTATAACGATAAAATCAGTTTACCGCCACTTAAAAGACGCAAATGTGCCAAACATTTGTTTAGTTAAGTAAAAACTATTTTTTCTTTTTTTTAACGAATTTAGATCTTTTTAATACATTTGAATTTTCTCGATAACATGGTATGAAATTTTTATTAAAAAGATCATAACTTCAGAAGATAAACTTCAGCGATTATAGAATTTAATAATTAAAAAAAACTTTGTCGAAACTAAAACAAAATCGACTCAGCCAGATTGAGAAACAACGATTGGATATTTAAAGTAATTAAAAATAAAAAATAGTACATACTTTAATCAACGTTGGAAGTGTTTCTTGATGATCATAAAGCATACAGTTGAATGATCCATATACTCCATCAGTGATAAAATACATAATCTTCTTCAATTTTTCTTCATCATGTGAGTAAACGATTTTCTTTGAATGAATGTTACAAGCTAAAGTATACGCAGATGCAACAAAGAATCTACCCGGTTCCGCTATAACTTTCAACTCATTAACATCATTGAAGAAGTCATCCAATGCTGTGTTAACTACATCTGCAATTTCATCGAGTAGTTTAATTCCTGTATGGTCACCGGGAAATCCACCACCTATGTCCAATAACTTCATATTAAAACCATATATTTCTGCATAGCGGAATAATACACGTGCTGCTTCAATAGCGCGTCGAAATACAGGTGGTTCAGCACAACCCGATCCAACATGGAAACTGATTCCAATTAAATCCATTCCTTCTTGTGCAGCCAATTCTATTAATTTTGGTGCTTCATGAATTGGATCGCAACCAAATTTCTGCCCTAATGGACACTGTGCAATCTTAGCTTCACACCGAATACGCAAAACTAATTTTGCACTAGGGTAGAAGAATTTTATTTTCAATAATTCCAAATCGCTGTCAAATGTCATTATTTGAACCTTATTCTTAGCTGCGATTTGAATGTGTGATGAAGGTTTTGTTGGATTGGCAAATATAATACGATCAGATGATACACCTAAATTTAAAACTTTTGAAAGTTCTCCTTTGGATGCACAATCAAAACCAGTTCCAAGTGCTGCTAGTACTTTAATAACAATGTCGTTGTCATTACATTTTACAGCTGCAGAAACAGAAATAAATAAGTTAATGTTTAAAATATACAAATATTAAGAAACGCATTATTTATTTATTTATAAAGATGAACAAGCTTATATTTTAATTACACATGTAGACAAAAATAGCAAAAAAAAGAAGACATTAAGACGAAGTCCTTCACTATTTGTTCCACTTAGGTACACACTTTAATTTGGTAATATTCTTATAAAGAGCATCGTATATAAGGTTAAATAAATTAAAATATACAATATAACTGACCGTTAGGCACACTTGGTCGTTACTGTACTGAGCCTGGTTGGTACAGAGTTATCATTTAATAAAAATTATAATTTGCAACTATCGAAGAGCTGCAAATTATATATGTTCATCCGGCTCGAAGGACTTATTTAATTTGTAGCTCTTTGATGGTTAAAAATTATAGAGTTTTATTAAACGATAACTCTGTACCAATCTCAGTTCAGTACAGACCAAGTGTGCCTAATGGTCAGTTATAATGTATATTTTAATTTATTTAACCATATACCAATTTTTTTTATTTAGGATTTTTAAATTGAATTTAAACTATTTATTTAAATTGCCATAAAAAAAGTCTGGCACAGCCGGTTAAATTTAACCTCGAGTTAGTTGAATTATGAAGAAATCGGACATAAATAAATATTCTTTATATTATTTTTCCAACTATGTATAAAAAATTTAGAAACATAGTATGGTATTTAATTAGGAGCTAAAGTGTTCCTTTTTGTGTCGAGTTTATAGTTTGGCGGCCAACCGTAGGGAGTCAAATTTGTATGGAATTCTGTGTCTGATGCGACTATCCTCCTTTAGTAAACAATGCAAATTTCATTAAATTGTTTTATAACTTAACGATGAATCTCAGCAGCCCAAACTAACAAACTATAGAAACACGTCGTTGCTCAAAGCATAGGCAACGTTCTTAGAATCCTTACTCGGTTTTGCTTTTAACAGTAATAAAAAAATAAAACCAAAAACAAAATAGAGTAAACCAACTATACTAAATAACAGCAACTAATACAATTAACTATTAGACCGAGAGGCTGCGTTGCATTTTTGTTAGTGTTTTAATGCCGGTTTAATTTAATTTTTATAGATTAATTATTGGTGATGTAGAAAATAACTCAGCCGTCAGACTTGTGGTTGTGGGAGAGTTTTAAACTGGTAAAAAAAACGAATTAATGAACGAACGAATGTTTTCGTAAGAGCAAGTCTTAAACGAACGAATGTTTTCGTAAGAGCAGCAACTCGTGCCATATTTGCGTCGTTAATGTTTTTAATTCCATACATTCGACAGACAAACGTTTACATTTGGCAGTCTTCGAAGTTTCTTTGTAGTTTATCAATATCACAATTGTATATCTCAGAATGAGATGAGTAAAAAAATTTTCAGCTGAATCAAAAATGTCTTGGTCACATTTTGTCCTAATCTGTTCGGTATGTAAAAGAATGACCTATATATGGAATTTTTGGTCATCTCGCACTCGATAAATAAATTTATTTCTTACAGTAAACATCATTTCTCCATTCTCCAATTAAAAATACATTTTTTATAGGAAATGAAACGTAGAATACGATGATTATATTAAAAACTCATTTCGTGGGTGGGGCAATGACTAAAGCCCTAGTAAAAATTGTTCATTAGTTTACTAATACAATTTGCAAAAAAAATATTAAACAACTACAGATAAGCAAAAAATATTGAAGTATTGATATTTTCATTGTATTTCTTAAAAGAAATAAATAAGTGATCCTGCGATGAATATTTCGATGAAATTCTTAATTACTTTCATGAAACTTATCAGCAACTAAGCTTTTTCACTCCCTCTCTTTACTCTCGTTGCATTTTATGATTCTTTTTGATATATCTTGTAAACATAGTCAACAAATTTTTACTACATAGTTTTGTTTTTACTTTTAGAGCTGCACTTTGTGATTTTTGTCAGTTTTTGGTTAAAAGTGAAATATTGTGTTGAAAAACAATATACAAATCAATAGTGATTAACGGTACAGAAAATCGAAGAAGTTGCAGTACAATAATTTTTTGTTATAATAATTTTTAATTTCAGGAAAAAACTGACGCGTCTAAAGCCGGGCATTCACATACAACAGAAACCGAATTTCATACAAATTTGACAGATAAAAATTCGGTTTCTGTAAAATTTGTATGACATTCTGTTTCTGTTGTATGTGGTTTCAAGCCTTAAATCATAGTGGAAGAACCAACCATCTCTTTAAAAAATATTAATGCTTTATTAAATTAATTTTAATGCCTCAAAAAATTTATAATTAATAAAATTCTAATTTAAAACATAAAAATGGCTTTAGAAATACCACAATTTTCTTTTGTTCTATATTTTATTCTATATTCTATACTATTTTTATTTCATCTGGTAGTGAAATTCCTGATGAAGTTCATTCATGAACTCTCTGTTTTATCATTCATGAGTTTCCGATAGATATTCATCAATAACTTCATGAGTTCCATAATACTGATATTCATAATGAAGTCAGCATGGTTTTCATTGAAACATTCATTAGAAGAGAAGAGAATATACAACAGTAAATAAGTGAATTCACATCACAAGCTCATATACGTTTCATTGAATAGGTAGGTAATCATGATTTTCATGATGAACTATTGCATGAGTTCACTAATTCTCTTTTACTAGGGAGATCCATTTGAAAGTTTTATTTGTTTATAACAATAGGAATTTGTCAATAAATTTTATTAAATTTAATTTTTTTTAAACAAGGATCTTTTAACTTTAAAATAAAACAAATTATAGGTTTCTATCTTTAATAGAACCGAAGAGATGAGTATTTGAAAATGACTTGTCAAGCCAAAATTTAGAACCGCTATATTTTCCAAAAAAAAATATTGCGACGCTGATGCATAGGCTGACTTCACCACAGCTCTGGAAACAGTATTCTGGATATATAATGAGCTAATATCCATCAAATACTTTAACACAAACAAACCGGAAGTTAGGATGCAGAACTGTTGTAAACCGTATTAAATGTGTATGTACCAAGATTCATCCAATTTGATTGTCAGGTACAGAAGATATTGAGCTTCCAAAATAACAGGTGCTCGGAGGACCCCCTACCACTTTGTTCACTATCGCTAAAAAACTAATCAGTTCCTTGACATACATATTTGTATCTTTTTGCGAAGTGTCATCAAAATTACTTAACGAACGAATGTTGTATGCTTCCAATAAACATTGAAACAATAAACAGGTGTTGAGGAGGACCCCCACCACTTATCCCAATATTGTCCAAAAACTAATCAATTCTTTGTCATTAAAGTTTTCAACTTTTTTCAAAGTGTCACTAAAATTGATTAATGAATGAAGTCTGTATGCTCCCAACAAACTTTAAAAACAAAGTGTGAAAAGTCAGCAGTTGTATGGTAGACCCCCCGCCACTTTGATCAATGTGTTCCAAAAGATGATAATTATCTTCTTACACTATTTCGAACTTTTTCCATAAGTTTCATCATAATCACTTCATTATTGCAGGCTGTAGTGTGCATAAAGACACTGAAAAAACTTCCAACAATCAAAAAAAAAATTTTTTTTCCGGAAGTAAAAACCGGAAGCTGAGATGCAGAACTGTTGTAAACCATACTAAATGCTTATGTACTAAGTTTCATCCAATTTGATTATCAGGTACAGATGTTATTGAGCTTTCAAAAAAACAGGTGTTTGGGACACCCCCACCACTTTGTTCACTATCGCTCAAAAACCAATCAGTTGCTTGCCATACATATTTGCATCTTTTTACAAAGTTTCATCAAAATTCATTCACGAACGAATGCTGTGTGCTCCCAACAAACATTGAAAAAATGATGACACAGTAAACAGGTGTTCGGGAGGCCCCGACCACTTATCCCAATATTGTCCAAAAACTAATCAGGTCTTTGTCATTTAAGTCTACATCTTTTTCAAAAGTGTCATTAGAATTGATTAATGAATGAAGTCTGTATGCTCCCAACAAACTTTAAAAACAAAGTGTGAGAAGTCAGCAGTTGTATGGTAGACCCCCTGCCACTTTGATCAATGTGTACCAAAAGATGGTAATTATTTTCTCACACTAATTGGACCCTTTTCCATAAGTTTCATCATAATCACTTCATTATTGTAGGCTGTAGTGTGCATAAACACACTGAAAAAACTTCAAAAAAGTACAAAAAATTTTTTTACCGGAAGTGAAAAACCGGAAGCTGGGATGCAGAATCGTTGTGAACCGTACTAAATGCTCATGTACCAAGTTTCATCCAGTTCCATCTTTTTCAAAGTGTCATTAAAATAAATTAATGAATGAAGTCTGTATGCTTCCAACAAACTTAAAAAACAAAGTGTGAAAAGTCAGCAGTTGTATGGTAGACCCCCCGCCACTTTGATCAATGTGTCCCAAAAGATGATAATTAACTTCTCACACTAATTGCAACCTTTTCATTGCAACCATTTCATCATAATCACTTCATTATTGTAGGCTGTAGTGTGCATAAACCTAGGCAGTAGTGTGCATAAACACACTCATAAAACTTCAAAAAAGTACAAAAAAAATTATTTTACCGGAAGTGAAAAACCGGAAGTGAAAAACCGGAAGTTGGTATGCAGAACTGTTGTGAACCCTACTAAATACTCATGTACCAAGTTTCATCGAATTTAATTATCAGGTACAGATGTTATAGAGCTTTTAAAAAACCAGGTGCTCCAGGGACCCCCCACCTTTTTGTTCACTATCGCTCAAAAACTAATCAGTTCCTTGTCATACATGTTTGCATCTTTTTCCAAAGTGTCATCAAAATTCATTCACGAATGAATGTTTTATGCTCCCAACAAACATAAAAACATTGTGGAAAAAACCACCTGTTGTATGGTGGACCCCCAAAGCCTTTATCCAATGTACTCCAAAAGCTGATAAAATATTTCTCATGTTATTTGAAAGCTTTTACCGACGTTTCATGAAAATCGATCGGTAATTGTAGGCTACAGTAGGGATTAAACACCTGGAAAAAAAACTTTTTAACCGGAAGTTGGTATGCAGAAATATTGGAAACTGTACGAAAACCTTATATACTAAGTTTCAATAAGATAATAGTCCGGGATCAGAAGTTATTCAAATTTTGAACTTAGAGGTGTTCGGGAGACCCCCCGCCATTTTGTCCAAACTTGAAATGAATCCAGATCTTCCATTTTCAAGTGAACCTGTATCATTTGCCAAAGTTTCATCAAGATCCTATGCAGAAAACTCACCCACCCGCCCACGCACACACAGACGTACACCAAAAATTTTTTTGGTTATTTAGATAGAGGATGGTCCAAAACAAAAGAAAAAATAAAATTTGGGGTATGTAAGATTTTTTTTTCACGATAGATTGCATTACTTCACACAATTTAAAATTGTGGTGAAGTAAAAAAAACAATCCTTGAACACGTATATCTTTTTCTTTGATATACAACCCATAAAAAATATTGCGACGCAATATATTCTGGATATAAAGTTCTGGACATAAAGTCAGCTAATATCCATCAAATATTTTAAGTAAAGGCTGACCAATGTTATAGATTTCACAAAGCTCTAATTATAAAAATATTAAAGAAAACAGTAGTATCCCAATAAACATAAATTCTGTTGTACGAGAAAAATTAAAAATTTTTTTTTAGCGGAAGTGAAAAACCGGAAGTTGGGATGTAGAACTGTTGAGAACCGTACTAAATGTTTATGTACCAAGTTTCATCTAATTCGATTATCAGGTGCAGGTGCTCTTGAGATTAAAAAAAACAGGTGCTCGGGGGACACCACACCACTTTGTTCACTATCACTTAAAAACTAATTAGTTCCTTGCCATACATATTTGCAAATCTTTTTCCAAAGTCTCATCAAAATTCATTCACGAACGAATGTGTTAAGCTCCCAACAAACATTGAAAAAAATGGTGACACAATAAACAGGTGTTTGGGAGGACCCCACCACTTATCTCAATATTGTCCAAAAACTAATCAGTTCTTTGTCATTTAAGTCTCCATATTTTTTCAAAGTGTCACTAAAATTGATTAATAAATGAAGTCTGTATGCTCCCAACAAACATTAAAACCAAGTGCGAAAAGTCAGCAGTTGTATAGTAGACCCCCTGCCACTTTGATCAATGTGCCTCAAAAGATGGTAATTATCTTCTCACACTAATTGGACCCTTTTCCATAAGTTTCATCACAATCACTTCATTATTGTAGGCTGTAGTGTGCTTAAAGGCTCCGAAAAAACTTCTAAAAATTACAAACCAAAATTTTTTACCGGAAATGATAAACCGGAAGTTGGGATGCAGAACTGTTGTGGATCGTACTAAATGTTTATGTACCAAGTTTCATCTAATTCGATTATCAGGTACGTTTGCCGGAACACTTAGTCTCAGGTGGCTTCAACCCACAGATGTTTAAAAAAAGCGTTAATCTACACCTCAGAACGCCAGTTGTTGTGGGACCCAGGTCTAGACCTAGGTCTTAAAAGGTATTTATGTGTTGTTGTGACACATATTCTAAACCCTATTACACAACACATTTTATTAAAAAAAAAAAAAAAAGATGTTATTAAGCTTTAAAAAAACAGGTGTTTGGAGGAACCCCCACCACTTTGTTCACTATCGCTCAAAAATTAATCAGTTCCTTGTCATACATGTTTGCATCTTTTTCCAAAGTGTCATCAAAATTCATTCACGAACGAATGTTTTATGCTCCCAACAAACATAACAAACATTGTGGAAAAAACCACCTGTTGTATGGTGGACCCCCAACCCTTTATCCAATGTACTCCAAAAGCTGATAAAATATTTCTCATGTTAAGCTAAGCTAAGCTTTTACCAACGTTTTATGAAAATCGATCGGTAATTTTAGGCTACAGTAGGGATAAACACCTGGAAAAAAAACTTTTTAACCGGAACTGTCAAACCGGAAGTTGGTATGCAGAAATATTGGAAAAAGTACTAAAACTTTATATACCAAGTGTCAATAAGATCATGAGTCGGGATAAGAAGTTATTGAAGATTTAAACTTAGAGGTGTTCGGGAGACCCCCCGCCATTTTGTCCAAATTTAAAACGAATTCAGATTTTCTATTTTCAAGTGAACCTGGATCATTTGCCATAGTTTCATCAAGATCCTATGCAGAAAGGTCTTTACTATATTGCATTTTTATACTGATGTATACGAGGAGCTGACCAATAATCCCCCATCCGCCAATCAGCTGATCACTTTTTTTTCAATTGTTATGGTGTAACCATGCATCATACAAATTTTGAAGTGGCATCAAATTACTTTTGGAATTCGTTTTTTTTACCAGTTTAAAACTCCCCCCCCCCCCCCCCCCCCCCACCCCCCCCCCCCCCATCCACTACTTTAGCAGCTGACCGCCAGATTTATCATCAGCTGGAGTTAATTAATTATAATAAATAAAAATCAACCGGCATCAAATAACTTTTCATTTGCAACGCTGCCTCCCGGTCTATATTGTAAAAGTTATTTACCAAGGTCTAAAAAGGTTTGTATGTGTTGTAACACATATTGTTATTTCTATTACACAACGCGTTACATTTTAATTTAAAAAAAAATTTGAGTCTCAAAATACGCAAGTTTTTATATAATTACATCAAACTTACCATAAAACGGTGTTACTCTTGGCATTTTTTCATACCATAATTTATATTTGCGAACAATATCTCCGACATCACAAACGTAAAAGGGTTCATCTTGATATTTGCATGCGGTAAAATTGGAAATGATTTTCCTTACATCAACCTCGTCCAATACCAACATATCATTTTGAACCTTTTCCTTTTTATTGTTAATTAAAATTTCGGAATCGATTAAATTGTTATTGATTTCTTCTGTAAAACCCATGTTGAATACTATAAATATAATAAATATGGATTTTTATAAAACTTTTATTTTTTTGATATATATTTTTAGAAATTATTTTTTCCACGACTACTAAAGAATATATGCTTTCCATGCGTATGTCTTCCATTGTTCCTGTATTCATTCCACAACTAGTGAATTTGATTAAAATTCTTTAACAGTTCTATAGTTTATTAAATATTCCCCTAACAAATCAAACAACAAACTTGTTTTGTTTTTCGCTACTTTTGATGTATTTATTTCAATATGACGATACAAATTTTTGCATGAAAACTGGAAATTAAACGAAATATTTTACAGTCGTGGATAAAATAGCATCTTGTATTCGCTTAGGATGATGGCAATTCTTCACTCTGATGATTCGCTACGCTCGTTTCGGGAAACTTCATCCTCGTGAAGAATTACCTTCATTCTAAGCTCATACAAGAATCTACTAATATCTTGTAGTAGGAGGTATGGTAGACCGTGCAGGTCTACCAGTTGGTCGTGTACGCAATATACCTTGCCGCTAGCTCGATTTTCACGGGGGTTCTGTTGACAAACCTCAGTACAAGAAAATTTACATAACACAAAAGCGCGTGCCTACACTACATCACCTAGGATCTCCGGAAGAGATAAGCCACCAAGTCACAACACTCCCTATACTATTTACACTTAAACCAACACACCTTAATATTTAAATTTTCTAAAAAATATATCAAAGGTATAAATATATAATAGCCTTTTTCTACGATCGTGCAAAAAGTGACTATTTTTTGCACTATGTACTGTGCCAAAAGTTAAATTTTTTGCACTAGTGCAAAAAGTACCTTACTAGCGCAAAAAGTTTTTGCACTAGTGCAAAAAGTACCTGAAGATCGTAGAAAAAATGTTGTGTGCAACACTTGCAAAAAGCATATTTGTTGCACTAGTTACACAAATAACTATTTCAATTCTACAAAAAAAATGTGACTTTTTTGCACTTGCTTTTTAGGTAACATTTTCTTTTGTTCGATTCTTGAAAAAAAAACTTGCGTTTTCTTTTCTCGATTTGGATTTGGGATGTAAGTTTCAAACTTTTTGAGGACAATTATATTGCATTTTTTTACTTTTTCTCAAGAGACGATGTAAAAATGTTGCCTTGTTTGGCAATATAACACGGACATCTAACAAATATATTTACTGCATTAATATATAATTAAAAATTAAAAAAAAACATAGTTCAATGACTAAAGTTTTCATATTTGCCAAGCTTGGTTTGGAGATAACCAAGCAAAACTATAGTCATATTTTGAGTCGAAAGAGAATTCATGGCAAACAGTTTTCGATAGTTTAGAAACTAGCTCGATATGACATTGCGGTAAATTTCATAAAACATATGAAAATAATGACGAAAATTGGTTGACGATGTGACGTAACAAATAGATAAAACGAATACATCAAAACAAATGAGTCATTTTATCACGTTTTCCAAAAACAAAACTACGTATGGGTTAAAAATAGTTTTGAAATTTATTTTGGTATTTTCCAAAAATAAATTTTTAAAAATTGTATGTTGCCGAGATCCAGGCGAATCTGAAATTTAAATGCAACGAAACAATTTTTCATAAAATTTATTTCGCCCGCCTTGCACTCAAAAATAAATTTTTTTGGTATGTAGTAGAAAAATCTTTAAATGTAGTATTTGATTTAACACAATAACCTATATAAGCAATCTTTTTATCTAATAAAAGAACTTACTTTCCATAATCTAAGTTAACTTCGTTTAATTTAATTTATATATTAATTTGATGTGGTTTTCCTTTTTTCCTTTTCAAAAAAACGTATTAAACTGATTAAAAACTTATTGCATCCAAGGTGGATCGCCGTCTAGCACAACAGCCCAAATTGTATTAAAATCGTCGTTATGACGACGGTCAGAGCCCTTTCTAAAGGGCAACTGACCTATAAACGTGTTCTGAAAATAAAAAAAAACAATAATTGAATGATTCATTCTAAAATTAGCGATAAATTTAAATAATAGTTATTTATTTATCTAGAACGAAAAGTGAAACTTTAAAGTACGAGCTAGTTGTTTACTAGAAATTACTAGTGAGTACCTTTAAAAACACTTTTCGTTTGAGGTAAATACAAAATTGTATTTCATACTGGAAATTTATTAAAATAAAAAGAAATGAGTTTTAAATTTTGCTCAAAAAGTTGAACATTAAAATTACTATCGTTATATATTGAAATTACTTTGTATATTTAAATTTAAATATTTAAATAAGAAATATTTTAGGTACGTAAACATATTAAACAACTTATATCATTATACGTATTGCCATAATTTCATTAAAAAGCTGATGACTAATGCTAAATTTTGAATTTTATGATTATTATATTTTACATTTGCTAAATTATGTGATTAGATAAAAATTACTTTTATTTTACAAATTAAACACCGCATGGTCATTCAATCGTGTTATTTCACGAAATTTTTTCTTAATTTTCTCACTTGGAGACAATTAAAAAAAGTCAACCCACACTTAAGTTTTTCCTTTATTTATTATCAAAATTAACAAACAATATTTTTTACATAAGCGAAAGCAAGACAAAAATATATTGATTGCATTGGCTTATAAAAACAAACCTAAAATCTAACGATAAAATCTCAGTAGTGAGAAAACACAACAAAATGACCAACCTGGTTAAAAATATATAACCGTATATTTTTTTTTTTTTTTTTTTTAATAAAATGTGTTGTGTAGTAGGAATTACAATATGAATCACAATAACACAAAAAAAACCTTTTAAGACCAAGGTCCCACAACAACATACGTTCAAAGGTGTTGATGGACGTAAATCTTTCTTTTATTTGTTTTTTTATATTTTTTGTTAAAGAATGAATAACTAAACAAAAAATCCTATCACTGACAAAATATGACATAGGCCAATATTTTATGATAGAATAGAGAAAATAAAAGTAAATTAAAAAGTAAATAGCAAATTTTTACAAAAATTTGCTAAAACAAAACAAAAATGTAGTAAAACTTTGAACCGATCCGATCAACATAAATTTATTGCAAACGACAATACAAGTTCTTATCAGTGTGACTTTGTTGAACTGTAATTAATAATTCAAATTCTTCGCATATCGATCTGAATCGATATAAAAAATAATCCTGGAGATGTCTATTTATTGTTTATTCCATTCTAGACAGATATAGGTGTCGAATTATCAGAATACAATTATGTGGATCTAATTAACTCCCAAGTAGTATCGAATTATCTTATATATTACTAGCAGGACCCGGCGTGTTTTGCTACGCTTATAAATAAAGTTTGTGCACAGACATTTTGTTGACGTAGTAGCAATGATTTCAAAAAATAGTAATGAGAAATGATAGCGTAGTTTTAATTTTTGTTTTTAAAAATATGAATGAAAAATAATCAGTACTTTAGCGCATCAGTATATATGAAAAATTGGCGATCAAATAAGTTTTCGAGTAAGCTATAAAAAAATTTAAATGACTTGTTGAATTAGTAGAGGTGTGTCAACACTCATCTCTATATAGAACATTATACAGAAGAAAAATAGATTCACAAATTTTCACAGTGCTCATGCATTGTATTTGTACCCGACACGAAACACACAAAAACTTTTCTAAAGAAGTTTTTCTGAGAAATGAAAATGAAAAATGCTGTCAAATTGCAAAATTCAAGTGAATTACAATAATTACTTTGAACGCGCCAGCCACATATAGTTGTCCATGTCCATGTGAGAAGAACGAAGCGAGTTGCACTGGAAACTAAACGTTTGAATCTGTTGGGATCATTGAAATATGTGGCCTGTCTGTCGTGGGAACACTACATCTTCCTCTTCGAATTTTCCACTCAAAATTGTAGCTTCAATGACATTGTACATCTTTGTTTTCACGGAAGTTCAAAAAAGTTTGTGCAATTTCGAAATATGTGACATATTTGAAATTACAATATCCACCACTTTGTTCACTATCACTCAAAAACTAATCAGTTCCTTGCCATACATGTTTGCATCTTTTTCCAAAGTGTCATCAAAATTGGTTCACGAACGAATGCTGTGTGCTCCCAACGAACATTGAAAAAATGATGACACAGTAAACAGGTGTTCGGGAGGCCCCGTACCACTTATCCCAATATTGTCCAAAAACTAATCAGTTTCTTGTCATTTAAATCTACATCTTTTTCCAAAGTGTCATTAGAATTGAATAATGAATGAAGTCTGTGTGCTCCCAACAAACTTAAAAAACAAAATGTGAAAGTCAGCAGTTGTATGGTAGACCCCCCGCCACTTTGATCAATGTGTCCCAAAAGATGATAATTATTTTCTCACACTAATTGAACCCTTTCCCATAAGTTTCATCATAATCACTTCATTATTGTAGGCTCTAGTGTGCATAAAGACACTGAAAAAACTGCCAACAATTTACAAAAAAAAATTTTACCGGAAGTGAAAAACCCGAAGTTGGGATGCAGAACTGTTGTGAACCGTACTAAATGCTCATATACCAAGTTTCATCCAATTCGATTATCAGGTACAGATGTTATAGAGCTTTCCAAGAAACAGGTGTATGGGACACCCCCCACCACTTTGTTCACTATCGCTCAAAAACTAATCAGTTCCTTGCCATACATGTTTGCATCTTTTTCCAAAGTGTCATCAAAATTCGTTCACGAACGAATGCTGTGTGCTCCCAACAAACATTGAAAAAGTGTGACACATTAAACAGGGGTTCGGGAGGACCCCCACCACTTATTCCAATACTATCCAGAAACTAATCAGTTCTTTGTTACTTAAGTTTTCATCCTTTTTCAAAGTGTCATTAAAATAAATCAATGAATGAAGTCTGTATGCTCCCAACAAACTTAAAAAACAAAGTGTGAAAAGTCAGTTGTATGGTAGACCCCCGCCAATTTGATCAATGTGTCCCAAAAGATGATAACTATGTTCTAACACTAATTGTAACCTTTTTATAAGTTTCATCATAATCACTTCATTATTGTAGGCTGTAGTGTGCATAGAGACACTGAAAAAACTTCAAAAAAGTACAAAAAAATTTTTTTACCGGAAGTGAAAAGCCGGAAGTTGGGATGCAGAACTATTGTGAACCGTACTGCATACTCATGTACCAAGTTTCATCCAATTCGCTTATCAGGTACAGATGTTATAGAGCTTTCAAAAAAAACAGGTGCTCCAGGGACCCCACACCATTTTGTTCTACAAACATAAAAACAACAAACATAAAAACTTTGCTCCCAACAAACATAAAAACTTTGTGGAAAAACCACCTGTTGTATGGTGGACCCCCAAACCCTTTATCCAATGTGCTCCAAAAGCTAACAAAATCTTTTTGATGTTATTTAAAAGCTTTTACCAACGTTTCATGAAAATCGATGGGTAATTGTTGGCTACAGTAAGGATAAACACCTAAAAAAAAAACTTTTTAACTGGAAGTGACAAACCGGAAGTTGGTATGTAGAAATATTGGAAACAGCACTAAAACTAAAACCTCATATACTAAGTTTCAATAAGATCATAGTCCGGGGTCAGAAGTTATTCAAGATTTAAACTTAGAGGTGTTTGGGAGACCCCCCGCCATATTGTCCAAGTTTAAAATGAATCCAGATCTTCCATTTACAAGTGAACTTGTATCATTTGCTAAGGTTTCATCAAGATCCTAAACAGAAAACCCACTATTGCAAGCGTGTTGCCGGCTAAGGGCCACATTTTTAATTAGTTTGTTTATCATACTTGCTATCCATGTTTGATTATACATAAGCTATGCTTCTTTGTATAGTATTTGTGCGAATTCCATTTCGTAATTTTGAGCTTTTAATCGATGTTATCAACTATCTTTCTTAGTTGAAGAAACATGCATTACATATACAATTGCAAACCAATAACATATTTAGTTTATTACCAATAACAATAACACATTGTATAGATGATAAAATTTGTAACATCATTAGGTGTTTAATTCAAATACATATAGTTTTGATATACAAATGTAATTGTTTCAGATTATACTTTCATTTTTCAATTTCATTAAATTATGTTCAACAAAAAAATTGATCAAAGGAATCTAACCGTATAAAACGATATTTAAAAAAAATCGAATTAAATTATTATCAACATTTAGGCAGAACCTCTTAAGATAATTATAATAACCCTCCCTGGGGTTCCATTCAAAAAAAAATTTGCCTGTTACCTATTCGCAAGTGTACACAACCACTTCCCAAAGTTTCAGGTTGATCGGATAAATGGTTTATTAATGCATTAACGACAAACATACATACTTTCAATTTTATATATATAGATTAAACACGTTAAAAAAAAACTTTCTGGAGCCTAAGGCTTTTTTATTCGAATTTTGATTAATTTCAAATTTTCAGTGCTAACTGATATTACTGTAACACAGGTTTTAAAGATTTTTGGGATTTTTCGGATCATAAATAAAAAAGTTATTATATACGAAAAACTTTTTATATACATATGCATTATAAGTTTACATACATACAAAAACGAAATGAAATTTAAAACTTAAAAATTTATTTTATTTTTTTATATTTTCTTTTTTATATATTCTTTGGTAGTGGGTAGTAATAAACGTATTATTTTTCTGTGTTTTTAAATTTCATTTCTTAAAGTTTATCGTATTCGAAGAGTTAGAGTTGTTTGTTTTTTTTATGATAGATGAAATGAATGGTAATGTTGTGAATGAAGAAATGAATGATGATTTAGAATTGAATGTGGTGAATGAAGAAATTCCCTTAGTAATTTTGAGAGATTCGCTCAAGTGTGCTTTGAATGTCATTCCAGGTAACTTTGATTCGTATGTTTGTGGTGCTTTGGATATGAGTTGTCGTTTTTGTCATGCCAAACATATAAATTTAAAAGCCTAATATGTTTGAATAAAATATTTCCTTATACATATTTTAAAATTCATGTGTTTGTTAAATTTGTCAGATGAAGATAGAATTGATTCGACGTGATAATGGTATGTGAGTTTATATTATTTTTCTTTGTTTTTTTTATTATCTTATATATTAATACGTTAAAAAAAAACTTTCTGGAGCCTAAGGCTTTTTTATTCGAATTTTGATTCATTTTAAATTTTCACTGCTAACTGATATTAATGTAACTTAGGTTTTAAAGATTTTTGGGATTTTTCGGATCATATATAAAAAAGTTATTATATACGAAAAACTTTTTATATACATATGCATTATAAGTTTACATACATACAAAAACGAAATGAAATTTAAAACTGAAAAATTTATTTTATTTTTTTATACTAGGAGGGCCCGACGTGCTTCGCTACGCTTATAAATAAAGTTTTTGCGTAGACATTTTGTTGACGTAGAAGCAATGATTTCAAAAAGTGGTATTGAGAAATGCTAGCATATAATTTTTAATTTTTCTTTTTAAATATATGAATGAAAAATAATCAGAACTCTAGCTGATCAGTTCGGATATATGACAAATTAACGATCAAATAAGTTAGAGATCAAATAAGCTTGCTTGAAAACTTATTTGATCGCTAATTTGTCATATATCCGAACTGATCAGCTAGAGTTCTGATTATTTTTCATTCATATATTTAAAAAGAAAAATTAAAAATTATATGCTGGCATTTCTCATTACCACTTTTTGAAAGCATTGCTTCTACGTCAACAAAATGTCTACGCAAAAACTTTATTTATAAGCGTAGCGAAGCACGCCGGGCCCTCCTAGTCTAAATAATTACAGTTACGGTTTTTTTATAACATTGGTACTGTTCTGGATAAAGAACGAAATTCTTATTCATTAATACAAAAGTTACGTTTTTAATTTAAATTTCAAATGTTTCAATCGGTCAGTTTTTGAAATCACTGCCACACACAGTTTTGAAACGGTTTTGCAGAAACTTCTCTACATTGAGCAATTTTAAAAATGTCGATACATCTTTTGGGTTGACACTGGCCGCTTATGAACCTCCACAAAGCAGAGGCCCACATAAAAAATATAATACTTTTTAGTTTAATCTTTTAAATTGCTATGCAGTCATAAGCAGGGTTGTGCCGTAGACAAAATAGATTACTTTACATGTATAGATTACGCATAGATTACGTGTAAATTACGCGAGATATTTTCGTGTAATCTATAATGTAAACTATAATGTAATCTATTTAATTGATATGTGAATTCTAAAATTTTTTACCAATAAATTAACTTTTTTCAAGATCGTAAGATCTTGTTTTTGACAATATTATTGATCATGTCTTTTAAGAAAAAATTTTCAGTAGGGATAATACAATATTTCCACATATTTCTTCTTAAATCAAAATTAATAGATTACGCCAAATTTACATAGATGACATAGATTACATTACATAGATTACATGTAATGTAATCTATTTTAGATTACGCGTAAAGGAACAACCCTGGTCATAAGTATGCTCACAATTTTGAGCAAAAGTGATTGTTCCTGGCTTAAAAATAAATTTATAATAAATGTTGTATTATTATCAACATCGTAAAATTTAAAATTTGAAGTTTTTAGTAACCTGTAATACAGTTACTTCCGCTTGCATTCGGATGTAGGCACTTATTTTATACAATTAAACATCGCTTCGTTTTGTATCGAACCATCAGAGATAAGGTTAAAAAAATAGTAAAATATATAAGAAGTTGTTGAAAAATTATGCGATTTTCTACTTATGGTTGAATTAAATTGAATGTCGATTAGATTATAATCTTCAATCATGCTATTTTAAGTCTGAAATAAATTTTATAATTATTTAAGCTAACAATAGCAATTGAAAATTATGTTATTAAAAATAAGGTATTGGTTTTAAAATCAACAAGTTGTAAAACTAATAATAAATAAATAAAATAAGTTACAATTGTGAGTATAGGTTAGTTTCAAGAAACTTTGCATGGAACACAACAGTTTTGTTTAGGGAGTTTGTGAACGACGCTTTGGTTAGAAAAAATTGAGCTCGGAAAACTGAAACATAAAAATATAGTTACAATTGTCCAAGTTCTAATCAATGTGTCAAGCAATTTATAAAAAGCATTATAAATTTTTTTATAAAAGAAAATGATTGCTTCGGAAAATAAAATAAGAAATTATATTGTTTTGTGAATATATCATATATGAATTTAATTGTTATAGAGTTAGTATTAAATGATTTGTAGTGAAATGTGCTAGTTATTTTTATATGATTCTGAAGACTGAAAGATAAATTATAAAAATAATTACAGTCAACTCTCCTATAACGCGGCACTTTTAAAACGCGATTTCCATATAACGCGCGGTGAAAACTGGGAACGTTCTCCTATAACGCGACGAAATCTCCTTATAACGCGTTTTTCATTAAATTAAATTTAATTAATTAATGATTAAATTATCGAAATAAATTATATATATTTGACATTTTATTTAATTTATTCATGAATTAATCACAACCTAATAATTCATTTTGAGAATGCAGGCGATCTTGATTTGGCGGCGATGATGTACCAATGTGACCAATTTCGATTTTTTGGAAACTGTGGAAACTTATCTTAATAAAATTTAAGTATAATAAAACAAATTAATATTTTTCATTTTCTCACTAGTTTTGACACAGGGTCGCTCGAAATTTCTTAAGAAGTTTAGTGATATTCAAAGATTAAAGTTAAATTGCGCTCGAACGGGTTATTCGATTTGATTAAATTTATTTTTGTTTGAAAGCTACTTAGTGAGACTTTATAAAAATGCTGATCAACATTTATATTTTATATGATTTTTTTTAATTTCAGTTCTTCCAACATGGCGATTTCAAAACGCAAGATTTTGTTATCTTTTTCTTATATGTTAAAGATTTATTATTTACTAAAGAAAACTGAAAAACACACTAAAATTACAGACAAGCGCTATCTTTTTGTTTGAGAAAAAGGCATTTGAATATATAATTAGTGTTTCTTTGTACTTTGTGCCATTCACTAAAAGCAAGTTTACCAATTCTATTGAACTGTTTCTTGTTTATAAGGTATTAAATACGGTTTAACCCGTTCGAGCACAATTTAACTTTAATCTTTGACTGTCGCTAAACTTAAAAAATTTCGAGCCACCCTGTGTCTAAACTATTAAAAAAATAAAAAAGTAACAAAATACTTATTAATTTTTTTAATTATACTAACGATTACTGAAGATTCAAAAAAATCGAAAATGGTTCGGTTCAAATTTCTTATTTTATCGGCGTCTTTATTCGATTTTCCTTCTATATAGGTTTATTTGTGTAAAATTTAATTATTTCTAAGATTCCATACAACGCGGTACGAAATCATTAAATTTATATTAGTTCTCAGTTTCTCATAACGCGTATTCCATATAGCGAGAAAACGGCTTCCATATAACGCGATGTAAGTTTATATGATTTTCTTCTATATTTCTTTGTTTCTCATAACGCGGTTTCCATATAACGCGGGACGAATAAATCGCGTTATAAGAGAGTTGACTGTAAGAGATTTTAGCTTTATTTATCGTTTTATAATATATATTTTTACTTTTACATAATTACTAATTATATATCATCATGTTTATTATTTTATCGTATCTTAGTGTTTATTCATTTTAAATTTTAACCGATCTTTTACTGTGACAACTCTTGACAACATAAAAATTTATTTGCGTAAAGTAACAATTAAATTTTTATGACATTATGTTATAAAAATTTAATTCAATATGTATTTGACGTCACAATAACTATGAATTATTATTACAGGTGCGTTCGATTTATTTGACTGAAACAACTGAAAAAAAAAAAAACAACAACAATTGCATTCAATTTTTCAGTTGTATCAGTTGCTTCAGTCAAATCGAACACGGCTTACATTACTAACTTAAGGTTAACCGTGTTAATTTCGAAACGAATTCCATTAGATCGAATTAAACTTTGATTTCATAATACAAACAACATTGATATCTGTTTATTTGTTTAAAAAAAATATTTTGCATACTAATAAGTGAACTCCTTCATACATATTTTGATATTCTATTAAAACAACAACTAGACATTCTAATACAGGTGTACCCAACGCGTCGATCGCGATCGACTGGTTTTCCATATAAAGATTTTTATTGAAATCTAGTATATTTAGTTTTAGTTTAAGCCTGATTTGCTAGACTGTTTTTCTGTCGACAAAACTTGCCAGAATTGACGTCATCCGACAGAATTTTGATCGAAATTTCTGTCGATCCATTTGAATCTGAGACAGAATTTTTCAAAAGTTTCTTTCACCTAAATTCTGTCGACAGAATTTCTGTTGATAGAATTCTGTCAGCAGAAATTTTGAAATTTGTTATTTAATTGTTGGAAAAATTGGTAGTTTTTAATTATGTTGTATTCGTATAAAAATAATATTCTTGTTGGAATATGAGTGTTTTAACTTTTTATTTTCCCATCAAGCACGGTTTTGAATAAAACTTAATTGAATGTAGAAACATCTTATTAAATAACTATTTAATTGTTCCTGCACTTTTATATACTTTATATTAGGGATACAATTTTATTAATGGCCATGGAGCGAAATTAGATTTTGACAAACACTATAGCTAAGCACTCATTTTACAAAAAACGATGGAGTTTGTATGTTTATCAACCGTAAATAAGAATTGCAGCTTACGAGTTAACTATATGTTTCGTTAATGCACAGAGGCAAAAAGGCGAAGTTCGATAACTGCACTGTTCTTTAAGTGCGTCAAAAAAGTGTTGGATAATGTTTAGCTTAAAAATGTATATTTTGAGTGATAATAATTAGTAGCTTTGAATGTTGGATCACGTTTTAACTAGAAAGTAACATTTGACACATAAGTTTATTTACCCAAATTTGACGTTTTAACTAGAAAGAAACATTTGACACATAAGTTTATTTACCCAAATGAACACGAAAAATAATTGATGAACTTGCAGCAAAAGGGAGGCAAGTCCAAATTTTTAAACATACAATATTTCATGCATCAAACAATAGAACTTATTATTGTTCATATTTTAGGTGAAAAAATAGCAACGTCTAAAATTTGAATCTGCCCTCCTTTCGGTGCAAGGTTTTCAATTGAAGAGCATGTTTCTGAGTGAATCCAGCATCATTTCCTTCCAAATAATAGGAACAGTTGGAAAATATCAGGTTATTGCATGTTTTTTTTTTTTAAGGCGTTCATGTTCCATGTAGGAGCGTTGCCAGGCTAATCAGCTTTGAATACTCACCACGGTCATTCGCAACACCGACATAATAACCATGGCAACCGATTTTTTTAAGGTCGTTTATTACGACAGTCTCCCATTGTAGTCGTGGTCTGCCTCTCGGTCGCCCACTCCCTGGGGTACTAACGTACATTTTTCTAATCATTCCAGACTGTGAATCGGCTCCTAGAACATGCCCAAACCAAGCAATCCTATTAGAACGGATACAACCTATTATATCAGGACCTTCAAGAAGGTCTCTGATCTCAAAGTTATATCGGGTTCTATACTCTCCATCGCCTGTTTTTAGTGGACCACAAATGTAGCGTAGGATCTTACGCTCAAATACAGATAAATGCGATTCGTCATTTTGTGTAAGGGTCCACGTTTGTGACCCATACATCACAACCGGTCTAATCAATGTCGTGTATAACTTGAGCTTGGTGTTAGTTGATACATACGGTGATCCAAGGAGAGGTTTAATTGAGTAGAAAGTTCGATTACCTGCAGCGATTCGAGCTTTTATATCTGTAAGTATGCTGTTGTTTGAGTCAAGCATTGATCCTAAGTATTTAAAAGATTCAACTCCCTCAATTCGTTCATCGCCGCACATCAAATCTTTCTTCTCAGCATCTCTTGAAACATTCATATGTTTGGTTTTACTGTAGTTAATTTGCAGACCAATTTTTCTAGCACCACCCTCAAGCGACTTGAAAGTCTCACTCATAACAGCTTCACTTCGGCCGAGGATGACAACATCATCAGCGTAAGCAATCAGCTGTACTGAGTTTATTGACAAGATATTGTTATTAGTCGGTAGTTTCTTTTGACGGCACACATATTCAAAGGCTAAATTAAAAAGTATAGGAGAGATAGCATCACCTTGTCTTAAGCCGGAGTCGACTTTAAAAAACTTTGATATTTCGTTCTCTACTCGTACACAGCATTGAGAGTTCTGTACTGTCATTTTGCATAGTGATACCAGTTTACCAGGAATTCCCATCGACACCAGAGCAGACCATAGAGTCTCTCGTTCGAGAGAGTCGTAGGCCTGCCTGAAATCAATAAAGAGTTGGTGCACAGGTATGTTGAGCTCTCGGCACTTTTCCAAAATCATCCTTATCGAGAAAAGTGCATCGGTAGTACCTCGGCCCCACCGGAAACCACACTGATATTCTCCAAACAGTTGTTCAGCAAAAGGATTGATTTTGGATAGCAAAATGTAGGAAAAGATTTTATATGGTACCCAAAGGAGAGCGACTCCTCTGTAGTTTGCACATTATAGGCGATTACCTTTTTTATGGATTGGTATCAGCATAGCTGTGTTCCAGTCCTGTGGCTCAGACCTCCAGATCATTTGAACAAATTCAAACAATCTTAAGGATAGAGTTTCACCACCATGTACAATCATTTCGGATGTTATATCGTCGATACCAGGTGCTTTATTGCGTTTTAATTTTGACAGCGCCGCTTCGAATTCCTCTTTGGTTGGTTCGTCTACATGTACCTTCGACGCACGAATAAGCTTTGCTCGTCGCCCGGCTTGTTGCTGGTCATTTAAGTTGAGAAGATTCTCAAAATAAGCGGCGCAAGTATCTAAAATATTCTTAAGGTCTACTTGTAGCTCCCCATCTTCGTTTTGAATAGCAGTCGATCTAGTTGCATGTTAGATATTGCTAATTCTAGAAGTATTATGGATCGATAGGAATATTTGGGTTGGGAAATATTAGGTTATTTCAGTTCTAGTTATTGAAGGGAATCGTTTGGCTAAATGAAAAGGTTTTCTGAATAGTTTTCTCGACTAATAAGAACAGTTGAAAAATACTAGGTATTGGAAGATTAAATTTCATTTTTCGAATTTAACATACGAAATGAAGTCAAATATAGAAATGTGTGATTACTGATTACCAACAATTTAGTAATATTTTTAAAAGCAGGTTCCTGCAATTTAAACAAAGATTTGAAGACTTTGAAGTACTTCGTCCAGTTACTTCATTTTTCAACTTCAACTTCACCATTTTCTAAAATAAATATAGAAAATATGGCTGCAAGTACTAATCGGAAAAATATTTAGTATGGATGTAGGTATAGCTTAGAAATACAATTAATTGAATTACAAAGCGACATTAGCTTGAAATCGCGTGATCAATTTGATATATGGAACTTTATTTCCATTGAAATATATCCACCTTTAAAAGATGTCTATTTTAGCATGCATTCATGTTTTGGGTTCACATATTTATGTGAATCGTCATTTTCTCATATGCATTATGTAAAATCTAAATGATTGCTTGATGATTGCTTACGTTTAGCTGTAAGTAACTATGAACCCGAATACTCAAAAATAGCTGATGATATTCAATGTCAATCATCTCATTAAATAAAGAAATTTTTTTTTCAATGAAACCCATTTTTTTATTTTTTTTAATTACATTTTACTAGCACGTTAATTATTCTCATTTGGTCGATCACCATTGGGTTTGGAAAAAATAATTAGCCCTTTGGGTCGAAAAGGTTGAGCATCCCTGTTCTAATAGAAGAAATAGTCAAAATATTTATATGAAAGTATTAATTTCAAAATATTAAGAAAAAATAACTTCTGATTAATTATAAGACATGGACAATATAGTCGTGTTCGATTTGGAACGCACATAATATAAGCACCATTAAATTAACATTGAAAACAAAGTCAGACAAAAAACAGAAATAAAAAAATCGACGAAATATGAATTTTGAGTTGTTTCTTCGCAGTATGTGTATGTATTTTAAATTGATTGATATGACGCTAGCAAAAATAGTGTTTTCGATATCAACCATATGCAAGAGAAAGTAAACAACATTTTGAAATAAAATTTAGCACACTTAATAAACAATGAAATCAGTTTAAGACTGCGACTGTACAATGATTTACTTATTTTTTAAAGTCTTGTAAATAGAATGTAGAAAGTTCATTTTATAAAGATGTGAGTACATATATTTAATTGACCATGATTAGTCCCACTCCGTGACGCAATTCGTTTGTGTTCTGTATCAATTTTGCGCTGGACCTAGAGCTATAGTTTTTGCGTTAACACACAATTTTGTTATGTTCTAATTAAATAAATCTATTATAATAAATGATCGTTTCAAACTAAACGTAATTACACTATTTAGGTTTATGGAAAGGCTTAAGGGGATTATGATCGGCACGTGATCTGATCCCAATACAATTTCTGTTCTCCATTCTGCAACTGACATTAGTGATATGCTGACAAGAGACATCTGGAGAAGAGTATGAGTTATATGTTACCCTTGTTGGTTGTGGTCCATTGAGGACTGCAAAATTAGAGCCGTCAATTTGATCAGCAATGCTGATCAATGCACATCACCGAGGATCAAACAATTTTTGTGTAAAATAAATGTTTGATCGATGGTTCATACCCTGTACCACAGCACTGCTACTTACTGGTGGAATATAAATATTGACTAGAGTTATTTCCGGCTTTTATTATACCTTGTTTTTCTAGGTATTTATCAGTTCCTGGTACTGCAGGTAGTGTGATTGTACGGTAAATAAGTCGTTATATGTATTATATGAATATTTAGGTCGCTACAATAACATTTTTTTAGAATCGTTGGTAATTATAAAGGTTAATGAAATCAATGCTCCCATAAATAAATGTGTATATATGTAAACAAAATAAAATTAGTGATTTTTATTTAAACAGAGTTGGCGAGAAGCTATTGATAATTTATAGATTATCTTACATACCCCAAATTTTGTTTTATCATTTATTTGGATCATCCTCTATCTAAATACCCACCAAAAAGGGTGTATGTCGGTTAGTGGTTTGGTTGCGTGGGCGGGTGACAAACCTGCATAGGATTTTGATGACATTTTGGATATGATCCAGGTTAACTCGAAAATGGAAGATCTGGATTAATTTCAAAATTGGATAAAATGGCGAGGGTCTCCCGAACACTTCTAAGTTTGAATCTTCAATAAATTCTAATCCTGGGTTTCAATCTCAATGAAACTCGGTATATAAGGCTTTGGTACCGTTTTCAATATTTCTGCATACCAACTTTCGGTTTGTCACTTCCCGTTAAACAGTTTTATTTTACGTGTTTATCCCTACTTTCCCCTACAGTTTCAAATCGATTTTCATGAAACGTTGGTAAAAGGTTTCAATCAATAGAGAAAGATTTCGTTAGCTTTTCGGGTACATTGGACAAAGAGTTGGGAGGTCCACCATTCAACAGGTGGTTTTTGTCACTATGTTTTCAATGTTTGTTCGTGAATTAATTTTGATGACACTTTAAAAATAGATGCAAATATTTATGGCAAGGAGCTGATTAGTTTTTGAGCGATATTGAACAAAGTGGTAGAGGGTCCTCCGAGCACCTGTTTTCGCTGTTATTATTTTCGATGTTGTTTGTGATTTTCGATAGTAAGATTTTTTATTTTTCGATGGTGATTTTTCGATAGTAAGGAACGATCCGATTGAACCTTATCGTCTGTGGCGTATTATGTTAAGATTATACAAGTTAATCTACTGTATAGAACTATAGATATAGGAGTTTTTAGTGCATTCATAATAATAATCACCAGCGAATGCAATATATTTTTATCTTGCTTTCGCTTATGAAAAAAAATGTTTGTTCACTTGGACACAAAGGAAAACATATTGCATTCACTTACACAAACAAACTTAACATCTCATGTTAATATCTCGTAAGTCTTAATGAGAAAACACAACGAAATGACCATCCAGATCTCTACATACTCCAAATGTACTACATTTAAACATGGGCTCTATTCAGTGAAAATCTATCTTCTATACTTTTATCCAAAAATAAATAGCAGAATTGAAAAATAGAAGACTTCGAAATTGGTATTCAATTTGCGGAGGTGAAATTTTCTGCTATTTTGATTTCAATTAATTTTTTGAACACAAAATCTTCTATTTCAATCTCAGTTTTGACAGTAAGTTTTGTTGGAAATTAAATTAGTTTTACATATTTTTTTAATTTTTATTTATTTTTTAATTAAAAATTAAATTGATAAATTACAAAACATGTAAGTGAATGTATTATATTTCAGTCCAAATTAAAGTGTTTATATGTTTTTTATATTAAATTTTGTTTTACAGAAAACAATAATTACAGGTTATGACATCTGATTTTTTTTTTAAACGTTTTCAATATCAAAACAATAGAAAATTGAGCAGAAGTTACAAAATTTAAAAAACGGCTAGTTTTAAGTTTTTAAATTTCTAGGCAAAATTTTTATTTAACAGGGTCATTCCATTGTGACATACGTAACATTTTTACCCTTTTCAACTCATAATTTTGCCTATTATTCATAAAAAACATTGTTATTTTATAAAATTTATGTTATTTTATGCTATTATACAGGTAAGAAATACACTATCAATGAAAAAAAGCAGCAAATTAAATATATATTAAGTAATAATAACAAAATTCAGTGCTGTGACCAACGTAACAAAAAAAGTACCACAGTAAAACTTACTCACACTTTCAAAGCAATTTCTCTGAAAGTATGCCTTCAAGAAATTCAAATTTAGGTTTTTATAAAGCACAAGCTATCTGTTTTTAAATAGGCATATGTTTTTTACAAATGCTACATATAGTAAGAGGTTCCCTTTAAAAAAATTGTGTGACCAACGTAACGTGACCAACGTAACAGAAAAAAACACATAAGAAAATAATGCATTTCTAACAACAATTTTATTACTTATTTATTTTTTTCCATCTTTTAAACAATTTATTTGTTTACTTTCTATTTTTGGTATCAATAATGACGGGCAAGTTTCCAATTAGATTAATTTTTCCACACAACATAAACTTCATTGCAACTATTGAGGTTTATGTTTCCATGGAATGACCCAACATCAATAATATAATAGCCGTACGTCTATCCTTCTATACAAGCGTAACGGATACCTTATCTATCCTTTAGTCTTTAGTTCAAATATAGTTCAAATTGGTATATTGGTAGCGCGCTCGACTGATGATCATAATATTGACAGTTCGAAACCTGATTGTTTTGAATTTTTTTTTATTTTTTTTTTTAAATAACATTAAAATTACAGTAAAAGCCCAGTTATCCGGAATGCTCGGGGATTAGAGCATGCCGGATAATCGAAAATTCCGGATAATTGAATGTAAATGAAATTTTAGGACGATTTCATATTATACTTCATATAAATATTTTGTTAGGATTTTTTTCAGAATATTTTCAAATGAAATCCTAGAAACTTATTTTTGTATGTATATTTCATGTTGTTTATAACATTGGCCGTGGCCCATTTCTCAAAAATACCGATGAAATTGAAATTTTGACGTTTCTCGCTGAAATATTTTATTTTGTTTTGCTTTATTTTCTTCTACAAAAATTTAATTACGAAAAAATAATTATTGAAAAACAAATATTATTTGAATTTCAACACAATCTGTCAAAATTTACTCAAGTACGATAGCAGAGTAAATTGAAATTTTTTAGTCGATTTGCAGATTCAATTTCAATTTCATCGAGAAATGGGCCACGGCCATTGATTGCAAATAATATTTGATACAATACAAATACAAAAATAAGTATTTCATTTACCAATAATAAGAATATTTTAAAATTTTAAATAATTTAAAAGTTAAACCAAAATATATTTCTTGTGAATTTGCAAACAAAAACAACATATTTCTTGTGAAAGAGGAAAAAATTCAAAAATTTTAAATTCCGGTTAACTGAATATTCGGTTAATTGAATGTCGGATAAACGGGCTTTTACTGTATTTTTTTTTTAACATACTTTTATTTTATTCATATTCATACATACATTTCGTTTTACGATAATGCAGTTTTTAAATTTTTATTTTAAATAACATCAAAATTGTTTTTTTTATTCATAAATTCATTATTTTCTTTAAATAACTTTAAAATTATTGTGCTTTTTTATTTTATTATTCATGAATGAATTCATATAAATAAATAATTCATATATAAATAAAACTTATATAAAATTTTGTTTTTGGATACTTAGAATTATCGATAAAGTAGTTCTTTAAAGTTAGTTAAAAAGTTAAGTTGCTTTTGTATTTAATTTGTTCAAATTAAAATCATTAAAATCATTTCGATATTTACATTTCGATATTAAGAATAACAACAACTACTATAAATAACATTAAAATTATTGTTTTTTTACACACTTTTATTTTATTCATACATACATTTCGTTTTACGATAGAGCAATTTGATCGATAATGCAGTTTTTATAGCATTTTATTGCACTGTCATTTCCCGTTTCGTTCAAATTATTATATTTTCGATATTAACAAGAAAATTAATTAGTTTTTTTACAGGCAGTGCTAAAAATCATATAATAGTGGTTTCCGATAATTATTTGCCATAATTTCATTCCTGTGAACTAAATTAAGGAAAAAAAAAAACTACTATTTGAGTATGTATTTCTCTTGCAATATAATAGCTTTATCATAAAAGATCGTGTGACGTCATTCTGTTTAGTTATTTTAAGTTTTAATAAAAATTAGAATGCATTCAGGGATTTTATTTTAATTCAGTTACATAATACATATATTTATAATTTTTGTTGATGTTTTATTAATAAAACCTTTTTTATTTTGAATTAGTCACAAGATATGTAATATTTATTATGAAAAATAGATCGAATTTTTTTTAAAGGAATAATTTTTACATTAAATAGTAAAGTTGGTAGATGGTTTTTATAATAAGTTTATTAAAAAAGAAAAGAGGAAACAAATTGATGAAAGTACATGATTAAAGGTCTATTTCACTTTTTGACACAACATTTCGTAAAATACTAGCGCTATTATGGCAGGAGCAGAACCCGAAAATTGTTCTATAGTACAGCGAACATAACAGCATAGAAAAATATAGATTTTTAACAATTTTTAAAAACAATGTAGGTTGAAAACATTTGATATTTTTATGCAAAAAACAGTTTAGGTTATAATATACATTTTCAAACATTAATAATTTAAACCGATTTGATAAAATGAACTTTAAGAAACTCAGTACGAAATTTCGTTGTGATTGTCGATGTAGGGGCTTGTGAGAAAGGTTCGGAGCTCAACGCTAATCCTATATTTAATTTTTATTGTTTTGGCTTATTTTTTTTATAGAACATAAAAATTATTCCTTTTTCATAAAAATTCCTTCATAAAAATTCCATTTACGGCATTTAAATTTTTCGATAATGTAGTTTTTCAAAATTATTGCTCTAATTGTCTTTTAGCCGTTTCGTTCAAATTTATATCGTTGCGATATTAATAAGAAAATTAATTATTTATATAACAGATAGTGCTAAAAATCATAGAATATTTTTTTTCCATCATTATTTTTGCATAGCTTCATTTTCTGTAAATAAAATATAGAAGAACAAAAGCTGCTATTTCAGTATTTTCTTATTATTATTATTTTCAACCATTTGTCATTGATCGTATAAAAATTTATCGTTAACCTCACGATGGTTTTTGTAGAATTATAGTTAAGCAGAAGGTACACACAGAATAGATTAGAAGAGGTTGGATTATGATGGATAGTACTTAGTAGTTGTATCAAAGCCGGATGAAAAGAGCAAGAGTGTATTGGTGTGCGTAGGGAGGGGAAAGGATGGAGGGGCCGGGGGGGGGGGGGGGCGGAGCCCGCGGGATACCCCCTAGTTTATGTAAATTGTAAATCAATGTTTTTAATTTTTGAATGAATTAATGTAAAATTTTGACTATAATTTTATGTACATTACATACATATTTCTTAAAATAAAATTTTGCATTTTTCATTGTATTATGGTTTGGAAAATACTGATAGGTCATGTTTTGATTTGAATTCAGAAAGCAAAGTTTGGAAATACGGAGTAGTACTGACAAGTAGTTACTAAACAGAAAAACAGCAAATAACCGCAGCAGTACAAGGTGCACGTCGATTTTTTTTCCGACTATTTTTTAAAAATCATAAATTTTGGTATGTTTTAACAAAAGGAAAAACTGAATTCAGGATTTTTTATTGTAATTACTCTGAATTGTAGTTATGAATTGGTCAGTTTTTATGGGTTTTTGGTATGACGTCGGTGTTTTGCTAATAACTCTCACAAATTGCATTGAATTGATATACATTTTTCAAGTGAGTGTTGAAATAGTTATATTATGGAAAAACGCTAGTTTCAAATTACTATTTTATTTCATATCCGCTGTGTGATGCGTTAAAACCCTTTTACTTAAAAGCTCATATCTCAAAATAGCACTTTTTGTTCACAAGTTTTACAGATGCAGACAAGTTTTACATAGCCGCCCCGGCTATCATATTCTGAAGAAAAAGTTTTAGGATTTCAAACAGATTTTTTCTAAGATTGACGTAAAGAAGTATTGACGAAAAGAAAATAGATTTTTATATGAAATCTACCTAAAACTAGATTTAGAGATTTTTTTGTTTTGAAATATCTCAGTTATGTCATGTTTTAAGGTTTTTTGGTTACTAATAACTCTCAGAAATTTCATTGCATTAACTAGTTTTTTTTATCAAAAAATGCTAGTTGAACATTTGATAATTTATTCGATTTTCGCTACACAGAGTGGTGGAGCGCAGGAATTATTTTACCTAAAAGCTCATATCTCAATTTGGCACGTTTAGTTTTTAATTTTTTTTTCACAAATCTTACAGATGATAATACAGGCAACTTTTAAATTCGAAAAAACATAAAGTTTCATATATAAATTAATTTTACCGAATTTTTAAAAAATTGCTTCACGTTTAAATATTTTTAAGCATCCAAATAATCTATACAAAACTCTATATATGGGTCCTTAAATTTTTTCTTCAAAATTTTTTGGTAGCTGCATGTATTGATATTATAAGACTTGTTAAAAAAATTACAAAATAAAACTAATGTTTTGATTTATGAGCGTGTTTTAGTAAAAGGTTGCCACACCACACATCAGAAATCCAAAAAACTATAAAATTTTCAAATATCACTTTTCGATATAACTATTTCTACTTTCACTTGTAAATATTTATAACGACTCAATAAACTTTGTGAGAGGTGTAAATAAAATACCGACACCATACCGAAAAATCTTAAAAATGGACTAACATTTTATAACTCAATTTCAGAACCAAAAAAATCCTGAACTAAGTTTTATTTCCCTTCGTCAATTAATACAGTAACTGAAGGTGAAAATAGATTAATAGCTGCATCCGAGTTCCTTGAACAGCCATCAATTTTCATAAAAATTGAGAATTAAGCTCATATTCCTCTTAACTTCAAAAGTGACATAAACCCTACATGCGCGTTTTATTTTTAAGCGAAGAAAACTACTCCTTCATGAAAAAATAGAAAAAGTAGGCATTCTATGTATTCCTATTTTATATAAATATGTAGAATAAAGCTTCTTATATGCTCTTGAACATAATTTATTATGAATTTCAACTTAACCCCTTGAAAACAACCCTTCATTCCTTAGATAATAAATAAAACTAAACGACAATATTGTTAAAATATTGTTATGGGAAAATAACATTTATTTTGAAACTATATATTATAATTTTGGCAGTTGTCATCGCAACATGTCCCATACGATGAGTTAAAATATAGTCTGAGTCTTCGGCATCTATAAAGGTACCGCATCTCTGATCAAAGTTACAAAATTTTATTTTAAGTAACTATTATAGTGCAGGCATAAAGTTTTATTACTTCATTATTGATCCACTCCAAATCGTTCGGACAAATAATTTTGTTGCAAGTCATATTGCTTCAACTGTTGGACCCAAATAGGATAACTTGATTGCGCTGTTTTTTGTGGTAGCTTTTTGGAATAATTCAAATCGTATTCTCGAGATATGCTGATAAGTTTTCGACATGACTTAATTTATCAAATTGAATGTCTGCAGTCATTCCGTACAAAACAATTGCATTTTTTTACCTTTATCGTAAAACGGCGAAGTTGGGTCGCACCTTGTGAGATAATGCGAAAGAAGTACCAATCTTGCACTGTTCGGATAATCCAACTCTAAAAAATACGTGAGAGTTACTTTCACCCCCATATATAAGTTCTAGTGTTGCAAAACGTTACTCGAAACGTAACGCAAAAACGAAATGAAATAGTTATTAGTAATAATTACACTTATAACGTTTTGGCCACACAAACTACTATAGAAACACGTAATTTAGTGGTAAAATTAGCATCTCAAGGCAAATCTCTGAGGGAAATTGCTAGTATTATCGACAGAAGTCATAATATTGTGAAAAAAATACTATTCAAATTCAAACATTTGAGAAGTGTAGAACATCTTCCCCGTTCTGGCAGGCCGCCAATTTTGTCAGTTGTGGAAAAAAGAGCGATAGCGCGAAGGGCTAGGGCTAATCCCTCTGAAAGTGCAGTCAGAATAGCTGAGAAACTCACACAAACATTAGGAGCAGGAATAAGTGCCAGTACCGTTTGCCGTGCTCTGCATTAAAATGGGTTACATGGTAGAACTCCGAGAAAAAAATCAGTCAATTCTAAGAAAAACCAAAAAAAGCGTCTCGAATATGCAAAAAGGCATATATTTGAAGACATTACTATTTTGAATAAGTGCTTATTCAGTGACGAGTTGCAATGAACTAAAGGAATTTCAGGTATATTTTGGGCTGAAACCGAACCGCACAATACAGGTATTAGGTCTTTTTCAAATAAGATTGTGATGATTACCACATATTTTATACTTTCTGAGGCACCTGTCCTTGACGAGTCCGGAATCTTTTGTTCTGCCATATTTCTCGATTCGGCCGCTTTTTCGTTCGGCAAGCTACGAAAAATGCAGATTGCCCAGGATCTTGTAAATTTTTGTTTTTTTTCACATGGGGTTTGGAAATTTGATTTAGAACACTAGGGTAGCCTTGTCCGACAAAAATTTGTCTGCTATTGTCTAGTCTGACAACCCAAACATACCAAAATGTCAGTTGTCGGAATCGACAATAGCAGACACAATTACCCTCGTGTTCTAAAACTTACCCTCGTGTTCTAAAACAAATTTCCAACTCCAACAGTTAAAAAAAAACGTGGTAGCAAGATCGTGGGCAATCGGCATTTTCGGAGTTTGCCGAACGAAAAAGCGGCCGATTTGAGAAAAATCGCAGAACAAAAGTTTTCGGGCTCGTCAAGGACAGGCGCCTCACGAAGTATTAAATATGTGGTAATCGTCACATGAAATCGGCGTGGGCCCAGCGACTTAAATTAGTAACATCAAATAATCATGTTTCATTTTTTCAAAAAAATGGATACATTTGATACTCTTTTTTTATAAAATTGGATACATTTTAATTTTTTTGAGTGGCAACGCTGATATGATACAATTTAACAGATTTCTGTTTTTTACTTGCATTGGTGAATTAAGGATTAACTTATGCTTTACTTTTTTAATTCACTTTCTTCAGAATAATACGCGTTAATCTTATGTGACAATCGTTTTTTTTAATTTTATTTTTAATGTCGTGTTCTTTGGCTTGATCGAAAAAAGATTGATTTATTTGCTTGCCAACAAACAGCATAAAATAAATCAATCTACTTTTGTAAATGTAGTAGTAAATTGTTTTGACTTTTTGTTCTATCAGTCAATATGTTTGGTTATGTTTACATTTGAAAATGATAGATTTTACGTTTTATCATTTTATTTGTAATAACTTCATTATTAATTAGTAATTTAAATAATAATAAATTATTTTTAAACAAAATAATAATAATAATTTAAATGGCGGTTTTTTTTTTGTTTACATAAATTTGACAATTAAAAATAATATTTCAATGTATTTGTAAAATCTACCAAAAAATCTAGATTTTTAAAACTTGATCTAGATCAAAAAATAAATCAATCTTTTTTTGCCAACGAACAAAAACTGACAGCTAATTTGATCTGACAGTTAATTTTTTTGATCTCAGATCATTTTTTTTTTGCCAAAGAACACGACATAAGTGTAACAAACTTCTATAATGGCGACCACAAGCAACATCCAACTTGTTTTAAACTTAAAACTTTATTTATTTTTATTTACAGCGCTCGGACGAAATTAAATTTTGGTAAATTGTTAAACCAGGTTAAAATCTGGCAAGTAAAATTGTATAGGTACCGTCAACTCCTACTTACCAACAATACTGTTTTCAGTTTCGTCGTACCTTCTAGTTCGCCCCTGTTTCTCATAAGTTCGTCAAAAAATTTAATTTATTAATCATAAATTTCTCGAAAACATGATGAATGTATATATGTATTAGTGCACAAAATTTCAATTAACCAAATTGATCAAAAAATGGAACATTTCTAGGAAACGGCTTTTGAAAAAATTATGATTTAACGAAAAAACGTATTACACAATCTGACTTTCAACATCACATATTTTCGAAGAATTAAAAAATGTTACGATTTATTTTACTTTTCATTCATATTAATGAAAATAACCTGATTAATCAAAAAATGATCCAAATAAAATAAAACATGATATTCATGCAACAAAAATGAATTACTATATATAATTTTTAATTTATGAAGTAGCCGTAGCCATATTTCTTTATTCATAATTGAAATAATAGAATGTAAGCAGATTTTGAAATGAAATGTTACTTAATAGTTTGCAGTGATTGTACTTACATTATTAAAAATTCTCGAAACGTAATGACAATAAATGAAATAATTCCGCACTTAAAAATAAACTAGCACTTATTCATTTAAAGAAATTACTTATACGGGAAATTAATAAAATTTAAAAAATTATTAAAATAAAAGCAAAATATATTTTTCGACTCACTTGTTAGACTGACGCTCTTTAATTAAATTTTAAACATGCAATGCTTTTGAATATATAACTTTCAAAATCTCATGTGTCAACATTAGTAAATTTACACCGAGTATATCAATATGTCTTATACTTTCCATAATTACATTTGAGTTGTCTATAGACCGGTCTACACACAGAACGCGTATATAAACTAATGATTATTTTAGAAATTGTTGTTTAAAAATTATTATTACTTCGTAAAGTTATTTGTATTTTCTTGCAGCTTTTGATCTTTTCGCCATCTACATTCAAAAATAATAAATACTACCATCTGAAAAGTTGATGATAGCAACTGAATTTAATTTGTGTGTAATAGCACCATAAGAAACTCAGTTCAAAATTTCGTTGTCATTGTCGATGTAGAGGGTTGTGCGAAAGGTTCGGGGTTCAACGCGGACCCTATATTTATTTTTTTTTGTTTTTGTTTATTTTTTTTATAGAACATAAAAATTATTTCTTTGGGATTTTTTGTATTAAATTTCTAGATATTACGATGTATGTATTCATAGGATAAGAGAATATTTCGTCAACACTTAGTCAACATTCTAATCAACATCCTAAGTTACGAGTGTAAAGTCATTATTGATTGTTGCCAAACAATGCGAAACTTAATATCTGACGCATGGTCAATTCATTGCTATTTTTTGGTTAGGAAATATAGACAACTTCAGGGGAATTTTTAATTTGGAAGGGTTTTTTGTGAACAATTAAGCTTAAGTACATATTGGAAATCACTTGAATTTTGCAATTCGAAATATCTTTTCATTTTCTCTAAAATTCCTTTAGAAAAATTTTTTGTGTTTCCTTTTTATTCATAAAAATTCTATTTACGGCTTTTAAATTTTTCGATAATGTAGTTTTTCAGCCATTTCCTCCAAATTTATTATTTATATCATTTCGATATTAATAAGAAAATTAATTATTTATATGACAGATAGTTTGTTTTCCATCATTATTTTTGCATAGTTTTATTTTCTGTAAATAAACTAAAGAAAAACAAAAGCTGCTATTTCAATATTTTCTTAATACATATTATTATTTCCAGCCATTTGTTCCAGCCATTGATCGTATAAAAATTTATAGTATGTACACTTCACGATGGTTTTTTTGTAGAATTATAGTTAAGCAGCAGGTGCACACAGAATAGATTAGCAGAGGTTGGATTATGATGGATAGTACTTAGTAATTGTATCAAAGCCAGATGAAAAGGCAAAGAGAGTATTGGCGTGCGGGGGAAGGAGGGGGGGGGGGGGGAGGGGCGCAGCCCGCGGGATACCCCCTAGTTTTTATATAACTATGAATTATTTAATTTTGAAGAATTAATTATTGTGTTTTGTATTATATATATACAATATACTGTAACTAACATTTAATAAAATATTTCCTAAAAATAAAAAAACTCTAAAATGGATTTATTAGAATTAAAATATTATATTTCATTGGGTGGATGAAAAAAGATGCATCATAGAAAAAAACGAAGATGCTTTTCTCTAAAATGAAGTAATTTAAATTGAAAACAAATATGAATGAATAAAACAAATTTATTTTATTGACAAATTAATTGAAACTAATATAAATATTTCAATACGCAATTGCAGAATATGCTATATTACGAAATTTTTCAAATTTAAAAGTAGACAACCGCCATTTAAATATCACTACTGCAAACATATTTCACATCAACTTTTGTTTTTTATTCTTTTCAGACCCGAATTTATAAATTGATTTATGTCGTGTTCTTTGGCTTGATCGAAAAAAGATTGATTTATTTGCTTGCCAACGAACAGCTTAAAATAAATCAATCTACTTTTGTAAATGTAGTAGTAAATTGTTTTGACTTTTTGTTCTATCAGTCAATATGTTTGGTTATGTTTACATTTGAAAATGATAGATTTTACGTTTTATCATTTTATTTGTAATAACTTTATTATTAATTAGTAATTTAAATAATTTAAATAATAATAAATTATTTTTAAACAAAATAATAATAATAATTTAAATGGCGGTTTTTTTTTGTTTACATAAATTTGACAATTAAAAATTATATATCGATGTAATTGTAAAATCTACCAAAAAATCTAGATTTTTAAAACTTGATCTAGATCAGAAAATAAATAAATCTTTTTTTGCCAAAGAACACAAACTGACAGCTAATTTGATCCGACAGCTAATTTTTTTGATCTCAGATCAATTTTTTTGCCAAAGAACACGACATTAGAAAAGTCAAAAGAAAACCACATAATATCAACAAAGAAAATTTAAAAAATAAATGTTTTGTTAACGACAATTTTTATATAACTACCCGTTCGGCAAAAAGCTATCATAATGAGCTCTAAAAGGTAACCGTTTTTAGATCTGACATCCAAAATATTTATCTAAAAGATAACATAAGGATATCTGAAAACCCTCCAATGCGCCACTTGCGGACATCTTTTAGAGCTCTTTGAAAAGATATCAGTTAGATAACATTTTTCTGAGTTACGAATGATAGCATATTAGAGAGATCAAAAAGTTATTAGATTTTTGGTTTCAAAGGTTATTTGGTTCGGTTATTTTAAATAATTAAAATCATTATTTACTTGAATACTTCACTTTGTTTTTTTATTACTTTTAAAAATAAATAATCCATTGTACAATAAATTTAAAAAAAAATAATAATATATAAAAGAAATGTTGTTCAGCTTTCCAATATGGACTTTTGATCACTACCAGAATTTTCTTCATAATTATGAGCTGTAGAACTTGTTGATGGCACCGCATTTATATTATTTATTGGCATTGTTTGCTTTATTTGATTTAAAGAGGAATATCTGTAAAATGATAATGTTAATTAAAATAATTCATCAACGTTTTAGTTGACACTATCTGAAATTGAATTCTCAGATTGTTACGCAGGATCACATATCCTACATAGTAATATATTATATAATCAAACCTTTATTTATTATATATTTATTAATTTAATTTATTATTATTATTTATTTTATATTTAATACACAATAACTTTATGCTACACTATATTACTATAACAACTGACATCTAATATCACACATTTGATATTAAACACTGTCTACATTCTACAAAGTGACATTTTAATTTATGTTCCCACAATTTCACAAAGAGAAAAAAAATTAAGTGAAGTTAAAAATTTGAAACATCGTTTTTATAAAAATATTAAAACTGCCAATGAAAACCATAAAGCTGGGTACAGATCAATAAAAATTTACGTTGTGTGGGCTGTGCGTGTTGTATTTTGTGTGCGTGCGTTCAGTGTAGACGTTCTGCCACACACAAATATTTTCGTCACACACAAAAAACACAAACCATACAAAGTCGGTTTTCTCGCGAACATCAAAGGGATTTGCGCCACAAAAAATTTGTATGTGGACGTAAAATTTTGTGTGTTGAAAAATTAACATTTGACGTTTGTCATTTATAAGTTTATTAAATAAATCGAATGCAAATTCAATAAATACGTTTAGCTGAAATTTGTAATAAACATTGATTAAACTAGATTTGCATAAAAAAGAATTCAAAGTAAGTTTTAAAAACATACATGTTGTTTGTGTAGTGATACGGATTTCGCGCAAAAATACCACACACAGACGGAACAAGAAGTACAGCGCGCACAACATAATTATTTATTGATTGTGTGTTGCAAATTTGCGCCGTAAATATTTGCGCCGTACAGTAAATTCAACGCACACGTAAATTTTTATTGATCTGTACCCAGCTTAAAAGATTGTTGAAATCGACCAACACCGATTTTAGGTTATGCTAGAATGTTGACAAGATGATAACATTTTTAGGTTTTAAAAACGTCGACAATAGTTATCATATAGGTATCTTTTTAGTCGCTATAAAGTGATCTCTTCAAAAATCTGTCAAAATGATAACAATTTTATGAGTTCTAAAAGACACCATATTTTAGATAGCATTAAGATATCTTTCCGATGTTCATGCCGAGCGGGTATGAATTGTTTAATTTTGAAGAATTAATTATTGCGTTTTGTATTATATATATACAATATAATGTAACCAACATTTAATAAAATAACTCCTAATAAAAAAAACTCTAAAATGGATTTATTAGAATTAAAATATCATATTTCATTGGGCGGATGAAAAAAGATGCATCATAGAAAAAAAACGAAGACGCTTTTCTCTAAAATGAAGTAATTTAAATTGAAAACAAATATGAATGAATAAAACAAAATTATTTTATTTACAAATTAATTGAAACTAATGTTGTCTTCTTTTTACCAAAAAAAATTGCTCTAACACGCCCATTTTTGATCTAGATCAAGTTTTTTTGACATTGTCATTACGTATTCTATTTGACAAAAAAAGTGATCTTTTTGCCCTGAAAATGAATCTAGATTTTTTCTTAGAGCAAGTTGTAAATACAATAGAGTCGCACAAATCCATTTACACATCTTTCAAAATTTGTAAACAAACAAGACGCCATTTAGTTATTATTTTTTTTTATGTGAAATGGTTATTGTTTGTTTAAATCGTGTTTTAAATTAAAAACTAATAAAAATATTTAATTAAATACAATTAATTACCAAAACACTAAATGACAGTTCACAAACACAACTACAAAACTAGATCAAATTTTTTCGTATTCTTTTTATTAAAAAAAAATCACTTTTTCTGCTCTGGCGAAAAGAAAACGAAATAATATAAATATTTCAATACGCAATTGCAGAATATGGTATTATAAGAAAATTTTCATATTTAAAAGTAGACAACCGCCATTTAAGGCCCGCTATACACTTGAGCTAAACTATATGTGAACTATGCGAACTATGTTTTTTGTATACAACGTAATTATACAAAAAAACATTACGGAAACAAAACATTTAAAAAAAGAACATAAAAAAGGAAACATTACATACATTACATTTTGTTTAAAAAATATTATTCGCGTTAAAACATTATTTTTTTAAAAACATAGTTCACATAGTTCGCATAGTTTAACTCAAGTGTATAGCGGGCCTAAATATCACTAATGGATCGCGTACACATGTCTTTTTTAAGAGATGAAACAAAATAGACCAAAACAAAAGATATGTAAACGCCTGTGTGCGAATAAGACAAAACATAACCACTTTTTTTTAAAAAAGATGTCAATCGTGTCTATTTCGTAAAATTTTGTGCCGACTTTGTCCGAAAAGATGAAATGTTTGTCTTTTTTATATTTTTTAAACATGTGTGTTAAAAAAAATTATACACATTTTGCTTCTCGATAATTATGATTTATATGATCGATTCTCAAAAAAATAAATGAAACAAAAACTTATTTTATTTTACACAAAATTAAACAAAAAATTTCGAAATTCTATTTAATAAAATAAAATTTTTTAGGTTAAGAGCATTTTATTTTTTATTTTCGGATAACATCGGAAAAAAATTAGCGAAATAGACACGATTGACATCTTTTTTTAAAAAAAAGTGATTATGTTTTGTCTTATTCGCACACAGGCGTTTACATATCTTTTGTTTTGGTCTATTTTTTTTCATCTATTAAAAAAGACATGTGTAGCCGATCCTTAATACAAACATATTTCATATCAACTTTTGTTTTTTGTTCTTTTCAGACCCGAATTTATAAATTGATTTAGAAAAGTGAAAAGAACACCACATAAATCGGCCATAAGATAGAATGAAATGAACTTTACGTTAAGTTAACGTTAAGTTTACGTCACCGACTATTTACCATCCGTATCAAAATGGCAGTTTGTCATATTTGTTAAAATTTTTAAACATCATAAATTTCATACAATTTCGAAATAAACAACTTTTTAAGATTGTACTAGATTTTTCGAAATGTGAATGTTCTCGATTTCACTCTTTTCCATTTTTCAATTTTAAAAAAACGCATCCATTGCAAGTTTTATACAAAAAGTTCTAAAAGCTTTTTACTTTGATAAAAAATTAATTCCTATCGTATTTAAGTGCGGTATCGGTGGAGTTTAATTAGTTAAATTTCGTTTTTAATGTGTTCATAAAAAATTAAATAACTTATTTATAAAATCACTATTAAAATCGATTTAATAAAAAGACGAAGTTTTAATTAAGGAAAATTAAGCTCAATTTAGTTCAACATTTATGACATTTAATTAAAAAATGTCTGTTCAAAATTTAACAATACTTTGAATTTATTTTATTTCAAGTTAACTTGGTTTGGAATAAAGTTATTAATATTATATATAATAAATTTAGTTTAAAAATTACGAAAGTAATATGAATATTTTAATATAATTAAACATGTAGTGGTAAATTTATTATAATTGACTTTGACTATTCAGTCACATCTATCTTTAAAATTGGACGTGAATAACGCCGCCATCTAGAAGTTAAAAATATGCAATAATTTTTTCTTGATTAAGGTTTAATTTTTAATATAAGTGGAACTATTTCAATATGAAATATAATAACTGAATTATTAATTAAAGTATTAAATAAAAAATTTAATGTGTGTGCGTGTTAGTTATATTGTGTTTAAAAGGTGGATTAAATAAGATCAACTAGGTAGCTTTTGTTAATGATAGACATAACCACAAAAAGTATTGGATAAAATTTGAATTAAAATTTTTTCAAGAAATTTAATAATTTTGGATTGGCAATTAATTAAAGAATTGTTAATTTCTTGGCTAGAAAACTAGCTACATCTATTTCATTACTATTAACTTTGAATGGATCCAGCAGTAGCGTGGTTTCAAGAGGAACAAGACGGACCAGCTAAACATATTTGGCTGGCTATTTGGGAAACAATTTCCGAAATGGATCAAAATAATCAAACGGCTGTGAATAATAATAATGTATTAGAACATCATAATAATATTAATAAAAATAAAGACTTCCTTATGATTGATACAAATAATACAAACCCTAATGATAAAAATTACTATAACCCATCAAGAAGGAAAGGAAGTACCATTGATAATAGAGCGAGTACTTTTAACATGAATAAATATGAAGGACGATTAGTTGGTAAACATAAAGGTTGTCCATGGAGGGCGCTACATTTTCGTTATGGCCGTGGAGTAGTTGGGTAAGTTAATATACGCAACCCTTTTTATGTTACTTGTTTAAAGTTCAATGCACTTCAGTTTTTATTTATGCAATTGAAATAAATATCTTTGATATCAAAACTCGTTTGATAAGATTCTCTTTTTAATAAACATGTTATTTTCTTGCATATTAATTAACATTTAAATTTGATATAATTAAAGGAAAAGTTGTTAAAAGTTAAAAATGAGGTCAAGTTGAATACATTCATTTTTTCATTAAAATCTAATGAAAGCACAAACTGAAATTAATAGGTGCAAGCTAAAAGTACTGATTATTTTCTGAACAATTACATTTATGTCACATTTTGCAGGTAAAAATGTTCCAATTTTTCTAATTTTACAAAATATGTAATAAAATCAAAAAAGAAATTAGATAATTTTATTTAAACTGATGTCATGTGATTAAGAATATGATATAAAATTATTTTATTAAGGAATTAGATTTGTTTTGCAAAAGAAGCTTTAAGATTGAGTAACCGAAAACCTCGTGTAGGTTAGTTATCTCGTGATCGATTATATTTTGTAAAGTATGAATGCTCTTATGTCGTTTTTTTTTTACCAAAAAAAACAATTTAATTTTCGATCTAGATCGATTTTTTTGACATTACGTATTCTAGGCGCGTTCCATTGAAAATCCAATTTTCGATTGGTAAAGTCAGATTTGATCGAAAAAGATCTAGATTTTGGTGACCAAACGAACATGAAATCAGCTGTTTTTAATATTTTTGATGTATGGGTAAAAAAATGACTTTGCGACATGTGCTTTGATAATAGTAAACTACTTTTTACACACTTCACGCATTTTACACACTTTTATTTAATTTAGAATTATTTATTTCATTAAGTTTAATTTAATTTACAATTAATAAACTCATCTAAAATTTGAAATCTCATATTAAAGAAGACAAATGACATATGTTAAATTGCACTTTAATTGGTATTAGTGAAGGGGAATTGATCTGAGGGGTAAATCTAGCTAAAATCTCATACCGGGTCCACAACTACAAATATTTGCGTCGAACGCGTGCGCCGCAAATATTTACGGTGCATTCTACGTAGTGTGGACGTGTGCGGCGCACGGAAAGGACGCAAGAATTTTTTCACATTCAACACACTTATTGAGACTTTATAAACTTTTTACAGGTTATTGATTATTTTTACAGAGGTTGCTTAAAACTAAACATTGTTTTGTTTTATTGTTTAACTTACAGTGACAAACAGCTGTCTAGTGTTACCATTTTTCAATATTATTGATAAGTAAAAATTGTGTAATTCAATTTACATTTTAGGTTATGAATCAAAAATTATATGAGTTCAGTATGTTAGTTGAAAGAAAAAGAAAAATGCTTACTCAAGGCATTATAAGACTATCATTCAGCATTAAAGCGCTACTTAAAACTAGACTAAAAACTAAAGTATGTACATATTTACAGCGGTAACAAAAATAAACAATTTGTACATTTTAATATTAGGTTGGCGTCCGCCGCATAAATGGAGTTATTTGATAAGCTAGTAGGGAGGGATAACCTCTATGGTTATTATTACTTTTAGTTTGGTAGTAATCTAATAAGTTTAAGTTAAGGTTAATGTTCGACTGTGGCTCGGTAGATGACATAGAATTAATTAGGCTGATGGTCGATAGATAATAAGAAGGATTGTACTACCCACTTATTTTTGTGTTAACAAGACGACGAATTGGAGATATTCCGCCGCTCTGTGTCCCTCACCCTCGATGCGAGTATATTTTGGCCAAAACTGATTAATTTTTTCAATAAGCATGCCTAAAGGCATGTTAAAAAGGTTATTGGACTCGATAACGAAATTTAAGAGATGGTTCTCTTTATTGAAATTTTGATGGTTTTCCTCTTTATTGGGGTTAATGACGTCTGCATAAGACCTGCTCGGTGTCGTGAAATTGTTGATTGTCCTTTTTACAATTTCCTTTCTAGCGTTGATAATTTCCCTAAGTTTGCCTTTGTTAATATCTCTGTTGGTTTTAAATTTTTGGAATGCTTCGCAGGCCCTATAGCTGGCCGGATGGCCTTCTATACCGCAGTTGACGCACGCTGCCGGTTTATTGTTTTGGTTCCCTTTCTCCCTACTGCATAATCCCTTTTCGTGTTCGTCCCCACATTTCACGCATCTAATGCCATAGGCGCAATTCTGGCTAATGTGACCAAATCTTTGGCATCTATAACATTGAATTATATCAGCTTTTCTAAGTTTCTCAAAGTGAATTCTTTGGTGCAAGAGATATTTGATGTTTAATAGCTCCCCGGTGTTTTGACCAAGTTCGAGGTGAACTGTGTACATATTCAATTGCATTTTAGTTTTTTTAGCCCAAGGAGTTTCGAACTGCTGTATCTTAATTATTTTTAGGTTAGGGCATACCGTGAGGAGTTCGTTCTTAATTTCCTTTTCAGTATAGCCTCCGCATATCCCTTTAAGTAAAAGTAGTTCTTTCCTTAGCTCCTTCGGAGTGAATGTGAAGGCATCTGGTTTTCTTTCTTTAAAGTAATTGATAATATTTAAGTGAGTGTCCACATTGTCGACAAAAACTTTAACCTTTCCAAACCCTGTGTTATGGATTTTGATATTTGCGTTAGGAGAAAAATGTTTAATTAAACCTATCACGGATTTGGCACTAACTCCATTAATATAAATGGGCGGACACCAACCTAATTTTTGTTTTAAAGGGTTTACTCCCTGATTGGAATTGATTTTAGAGTTCGAATTTACGTTAATTGCATTACGAGCATCATTATTATTATTTCCAGTATTATTAGTGGTATTTAAATTGTTAAAATTAGGATTAGTATTTCTTAAATTTAAATTAGGATTACTTAAATTAAGATCTTGTTCACTTACGTTTTCTTGAAGTTGAGAGTCCATATTGCTATCATCGTAAAGTTCCATGTTCTGGAAAATATTTGCTGAGTTGAAATTCGGTGATTCGTTACTTTGCATAAACCTTCTTTTTGCGCCTTTTCTTACTACTTTGAATTTATGAAAAACCCCATCAAAGTGGTTGTCCCATGTATCATATTCGTTTCCATTGTTGCCCTTGTTATCAACAAAAATCCATTCACATCTTGAAGTAAGGTATTTGAAGAATTAATGAAATCGGTGTTATTTCCTGGACTATTTATGTTATTGTAGATATTTTGCTTATCTGCCTCTGTGATGAGGTCAGATGGTTTAATGTTGCTAGCCATATTATTGTTCGTTGTGATTGAATGAGCGTTGGATACACCGCCATGCGGCATATCCAAATAAGTTGCACCAGTCGAATTAGTTGTTATTTTTACTATATAACTTCACAAAATATGGTTAAAATCTCACCGGAATATATTATTTATTAGTTAGCACTTAATTGTATTGACTAAATTATTAATTTGGATTATTATTTGATTTTTTTTACAGCAGCCATAAATTTACGCGACGTGTATCGAGTACGGTCGGCCATTTTTTTCCAAAAAAAAATCAATTTTTTTTTTGATCTGACGTGCGAATCGAAAACCACATTATGTACTCAAATTTGTTTTGATCTACTCTACCTCGAACAAGTTGTGTAGTTGAAAAGCAATTTATGTTTCGATTTTATTTATGTCGTTTTCTTTTTGCCAGAGCCAAAAAAGTGATTTTCTGAAGATTTTTTTTTCACAAAACGAATATGAAAAGTTTGATCTAATTTTGTAGTTGTGTTTGTGAACTCTCGTTTAATGTTTTTGTTAATTAATAGTATTTAATTAAATAATTTTTTATTAATTTTGAATTTAAAACACGATTTAAACAAAACATTTATTAAAACAAATAACTATTTCACTTTAAAAAAATAATAATAAATAAATGGCGTCTTGTTTGTTAACTAATTTTACAGATTTGTGAATGTATTTGTGTAAATTTATTGTATTTGCAACTTGATCTACCAAAAAATCTAGATTCAGAAAAAATATTTTCAGATCAAAAAAAAGAGCAATTTTTGGTGCAAAAAGAATACGAAATGCAAAAAAAAGTGATCTGACAGCTGCTTTTTTTGCTCTTAGATCACTTTTTTTGTCAAAAAGAAAACGACATTAGATCGTTTATAAACTTGTTTTGGTATTTTTAACAATAAAATGGACCAGTCAGACCTAAATATCAGTCCAAAATAAAAATTTTTGAGAATAATAAAATTGTGTGGCTATATTTGAAAATTATTCCAATTTTCGGCGTTCCATTGGTGATCTACTTAAAAGCTGCTTTGAGCAGCTATTTCGTTCCAAAGGAACGCATGTTCTATTTGACAAAAAAAAGCAATTTTTTGCCCTGAAAATAAATCTAGATTTTTTCGTAGAGCAAGTTGTAAATACAATAGATTTGCACAAATACATTTGCACATCTCTCAAAATTTGTAATCAAACAAAACGCCATTAAGTTATTATTATTTTTTTATGTTAAATAGTTATTGTTTAAATAAATGTTATGTTTAAATCGTGTTTTTAATTAAAAACTAATACAAATTATTTAATTAAATACAATTAATTACTAAAACATTAAATGACAGTTCACAAACACGACTACAAAACTAGATCAAATTTTGTCATATTTTTTTTATGAAAAAAAAAATCACTTTCTGCTCTGGCAAAAAGAAAATGACTTCAAATTAAGGTGACCAAGATTTTAACATTGGCCAAGCGGGACACCATTGACCGGGGGGGGGGGGGCATGAGAATATGTCTATATAAAGCAACAAAAATAGAACAAAAAAATTATATTGTAACCTTTTTTTTTAATTTCACGATAAATGCAACTTACAAATATAATAAATAAAAAAAATTGAGTATAGTATTATTTGATTCTTCGGAATATTTCGTAAATTTTTTTAGGAGGCTACTATTGTTTTTGAAAAGGTCATGAAATATTCCAAAAGAATTTGTTAAATTATATTTCACACATAAAATGGTCTTTCAAAGTCTTACGTAGAGTTACTGTTACTGAGATGCTCGAGAAAGGTTTGTTATCTTGAACTCTCAAATCTCGAGGAACAATTTCCACATTTTCGAGATTCTCATTTTCGAGAAATATTGACGAGAATCTCAAAATTTAACAAACTACCATAAATTCGATTCAATTCTACAACAAAATGAACTTTTAGATGACTGTTTGTTGTAGACCCTGAACCGTCCTGGTATACTGCAAAACAACTTGAGGAGAGAAACGAATTGCAATTACTCCATGACTGAATTCTATTGAAACCGTGATTGACTAGTTTTTGCGAGTCAAAGTAACAGTTGTAAAAACTTTAAATTATCCCAATTTAAATCATTTATGGAATAAAAATAAAGTTGATGCGCTTGCTTTAAATATTTTGAGTGCCATTCAAATAGACAAAATCAATAAAAGCTCTCAACCGTCAGGACGCCTCATTATTACCTACAGAGGGAATCCTAAAATTTCTATTCAAATCTCTTCGGAACATTAATTCAGAAATATGAAACAACCAAATTGTTATTTGAAATACTCTACCTCTCACTATCCAAGGAAATTAATATATTTGAAGATACTGGTAAGATCACTAACAAATTGAAACTTCTAAGAAACGCTTATTTTTGATTTTTGCAGGAACGGAGAATACGATTGAATGATAAATCACTACCTAGACTGAGTGACAAAATCGCTAGTCTTGTGTTGTAAAACTTTTTAAATAGCTTAAATATTAAATATAAGTTTTAAGTTTTTAAACTGCAAAAATTAAATTTAAATAAGATTTTTTATTCTATATAATGAGATACATATTTATATTTTTTTAAAACAATTAATTTAATTAACTTAAATAATTTAAAACATATATTATTTAAAGCAAGCTACAGACCTACAATCGATTTGTCCATCAATTCGAAAACGAAAATAAAATTTAGTGTAAAAATCTCCTAAATTTTATTTCGTTTATTTTCGTTTTCAATTGATTGACAAATTGATTGAAGGTCTGTAGCTTGCTTTGATTTATTTTGAATTCTTTTATTTATTGAATAAACAAATTCATGTGTTGATTTATTATTTTTTAAGGATCCATTTATTGTTAAAATTAATTTTTAATAATTCTCGAGAAATTCAAATAATTATTCGCAATTTTTTTCGAGAAACACAATCGTAGATAAAATAAAGATTCTCGAATCTCGAGATTCATAAAAAGTCGAGAAATGAGAAACTCTAGTCTCAACTCTAGTCTTAAATACGATTTTTCTGATGTCCACACTTTTTTAACTAGAAAAAACGCATTCAGTCGCAGCATTAGTAATGTATTGACAACGTGTATTTCATATTTTTTATTACATTATTGTGTATTCCATACCTTGGTTTGCTTCAAAATGATGAAATATTTCTAACCATTTGTTCTTTATTGTGATTTTTACTGATCCCCAAACTTTAACTTTATCCTTATCAATATATTTTTTAATGATGATACTTCATCCCGAATAAATTTTATGCAAACCCGAAGATTTCATTAATTTTCCATTAATTCAAAAAACCGTCTCAAAATAATTATAAAATGTGAAGGGCTTAAAACGTCCCACTCCGATGTGTCAAAACTTGGGTCTGTGGGAAAGGTTTAGTATAGTTAGTTCATTTAATAAACCGGAAAACATGTAAAAGTGGTGGCACACCAATTAATTAATTAGATTTCAAGATCATTCATGACATCAGCACTAACACCTGCATTACCTAGCAAAATAAGAAAATTTGGGGAGTCTGAAATACTAACAGTACATGTGACTGCAGTCATAAACATTTTTTGAAAATTTAAAATTCCATCTCGCTGAATACGAATCCGAGGTCTAAAAGTTAGTGAAGATGGATCCAACCCCTCAAAACCATCCCAAAAAGTGGCTTTGATACAAAAAATTACTAGTTCGCATGGGAAATCGTCTCTCGGGGATTTCGGGATCGCTGATCATGAATTGCACCGAGCTGCAATTAAAAAATTTACACCCTAAATTGCTTTTGGATTTCGACTTCGGATTTGCAATCACCTACTCCGAAAATCGCCAAGAGACGATTTACTATGCGAAATATTAATTTTTTGAACCACTGCCACTTCTAGGGATAGTTTTGAAGGGTGAAGAACCACCCTCACTTGCTTTTGGACCTCTGCTTCGAAATGAGCGACCCCGAGAGGTGACATCCCAGATGAAATTTTAAATCTTTTATCACTGTTACTTTTTGGGGTGCTTTGGAGTGGAGAAAATGACCCTAGTTTTCTCATTTTACGAATTATTGCAGGAGTTAGTGCTGTTGAAGAATGTTCCTGATGGTCTAAGAAATCCGGGAAAAGAAGCATTTTTAAAATTGGTGCTGTTCCCCCACTTCCAGATCGTACAGTATTAATTTGTTTTAGATTTTAGTTTCCCCGCAAATATTTAAATAAAACAGCCGGCAGAGAGATGGACATTTTTGTTTGTTTATTGACCATGTTATGACCTAAAACTTCGAGAAATGCTTGCACACTTGTTGAAACTTGTCGATACCAACACTTGTCAAGATATGTAGGTACACATCCTCGACACTAATTTTTATTAAATACATTTTATTTCCTGAATGAATGTATATGGTAATAGCGTTTTTAAATAGATGTAAAAATGAACTTTTTATTTGTTAATTGTTTTGCCATGTTATTAAAAAATGTTCAAAAAAAAAATCCGGAGAGAGAGTCCTAACTCCTAGTCCCGATGCTGCGAAGACGTATCTTTAAACCTGAAGTCTTCGGAGTAAAATTTGCGTGTTGGTAGCCCTAATTTTTGCACATCATTCCAATTAATTTCTTGTTTTAATGTAACCCAAATAAAATGTTCTATATCATTGTTATGTATCGTCCAATCTTCTAAATAATCTTTGCAGTTAGTTGCTATAGAACTTTTTGAAGAGCTTCATGACATCTGCACGAATTATTGCACCTTGATAAGTTCTAAAGAGTTCTCGACAATCAGTTTTCAACAATTATTTGTTATTAATAAATTTTTTTACATAAAATTAACAAAAATAATATAAAACTCATATATTATATGGCTTAATAGTTACATGGCTGTCGTAAACCGTATATTACATTACCTTATCGGTAAAGGAACGGACCGATCCTAAATTAAAATGGGATTGTTAATAGTCCAGCTAGTGGAATATTCCTTGATCATGTGACGCACTGTCTTTCTCAATGATTAACACCAGATATAGATTTATGCAAAGGTTTGAGTCTATGATCAAGCAATAACCTGCTATCATCCAGTAATATTCCATAGCCAAGATTGAAGGTACTACCGTTGACTGAATATAGTTAATTCGCCAGCACTTCTAAGAGATTACTTTGGCTAGTGAGATCTCACTGCTATTGCCAGTGATATGTGATATCACACGTTAACTGATAACTCGTATGTCAATAGCGGGGACTGGAGTACGCGGGGTTGTCACTCCTGTAGGGCAAAAATAAAAACGTTTACAAATCAATGAAAACTGATCCCTCCATGCGTAAAACTCAAGTTAAAATTACTAAACATTGACAGATTACTTTATTTTTCAAATTTTAATATAAATAATTAAAAAGTATGAATAAGTTTATACATATAATTTTAATTACAATTTCAATAGAAGACATAAATTGAGCTCCACAATTTATGTTGATATTGGTTGTTATAGTACAGGGTGAGTTTTTTTTAAAAAATGCCAGGCTTTTATCTCGAGAACGATGCTAGATACGACAAAATAACACAAGGTGATATTTGTTAAGGGTCGAGGGGGAAGTTTAGTGATAATATTAAATGACCTTGAAACTCAAGTATTGGAGATATAAGCCAAAGTAGGGTTTTTTTTAAATTAGAACCCATATCTTTAAGGGCTTTTTTTAATTAAGTAATTCAAACTACACTTTTTGCTTACAAAATTTTTTTGTAAAGTGTACGATTCTGTAGATATGATGAACATTGATTTGCACTAAAGCAAACATGTCTTCGCTAAGGTCTTCAGAATTAAAATAAAATTTCGATAAATTAAAAAAAAACAATGAAAATCATTCTTTCATTTAGGGCCGATTGTATGAATGCGGATAGAAGATAAATCCTCGGATTAATCGTCGTTTGTATATATACTAAAGACCTTAGCGAAGACACGTTTGCCTTAGTGCAAATCAATGTTCATCATATCTACAAAATCGTAAACTTTTAAAAAAAATTGTGTAAGCAAAAAGCGTGTAGTTTGAATTACTGGATTTAAAAAAGCACTTAAATGTATTGGTTCTAATTTAAAAAAAACCCTACTTTGGCTTATATCTCCAATACTTATGAGTTTCAAGATCATTCAATATTACCACTAGACGTCCCCCTCCGCCCTTAACAAATATCACCTTGTGTTATTTTGTCCTATCTAGCATCGTTCTACGAGATAAAAGCCTGGCATTTTTTAAAAAACTCACCCTGTATAATCTTAATTTATTTATATGTATTTAAACTAAAGAAAATGTTTTATTTAATATATATATATATATATATATATTGTAGTCCATAAAAATGGGCATAGGGCAGCACCACGATTTGTAGCCCATTTTTATGGACTACAAGATTCTTTTTATTCTATTGTATTTCTAATGATTTCGCTTCACTTCACAAGAAAGTTAATTTTTTCCATTAAAACAATTTTTGTTATAAAAAGGTCCTAAAATAATAAATTTATAATTAAATGAAATGAATTACAGATTCTAATAGGAAAAAAAACTTAATATGAAAAAAATGCATATTGCATGCAAGTTGTATGTTGCAAAAGTATATTGTTGCAATAACAACTTTGTGTTTTTTTTTGATACGGAAACAACTTGTTATCATTTGTTATTGTATTTGTCCTGCCAATAAATATATTATTCCATATATGGGAATAACCAAACCTAGTCTGATTAACGGAGATTAACTGATGAAAATTTGAGGTTTTTTTGGAAGAAAAATCGAAAGATGAGTTAGTTGGTTTTTGATTTTGTGTGAGATTTAATAAAAATTATCAAAATTAGCATATGAATATTTTGCTTCAAAAACTTAATTAATTGAATTAAATCAAACCAATAATTTCACTAATCAAAGTAAAATTTACTTAAAGTTTAAGCTTGAAATTAAATTAAATTAAAAATTTTTTTAGTCTGATAGTTCTAATTTGTATTACTCAAAGTAATTTAAGTTTTGTTTAATTATGTTCCTTAAAGTTGTTATGTTTTGTTTAAATTGATATTGTGGTTCATAGTTTAAAATATCTAAACATATAAACAAAGCGAGAAACATTCTCGTAGCTATAAACATTTAAACAGTGGAACAAAGTGATTACGTCACAAACAAACAAATAATTTAGTGTTATAAATATACTAATAACAAAATCTTTAAGTTAAAATTTTTCATTAATTAACATTTATTTGAAGAGAAAAACAGTTTTATTCGATTTGTGATTTTATTCGTGAAACAAATAATCAAATTTCTAAAATATAATTTAAATTTTATACTACATTGTATGATCAAAGAAAAATGTGCTAAAAGGAAAAATAGTACAATATAAAACATATTTTTAAACAAATGTAACTAATTTATTGATTAATATGCCTACTAAAAATCTATTGGGATGCTAAACAGTTTTTAAAACAAGGATCTAACTTTAAAACAAGCAATAGTAAATTAAATAAAAGAATAGTTTTTCTACGTTCGCAATTGATTATATTTAAAAGAATTTCATCAAGAAACGTTTTACTATAACGGAACTACCTGGTCAATAAACTTAAAATAAAGATCCAGTATAAGTGCAGCTAATCTATCAGTTAAGAAGGTCGTATTTAAACGTTTGCTGTCGAGGACATAAGAAATCAGCGTGAAAGTATGACATACATAGAAGCCAAAGGATTGACAACGAGATTCCAAACTGATGATCAGTAATTCAATAGTGAAACATAGATTTTAAAAATACTTATTAGTATTAACTATATTTAAATTATTCATTTGCTAATTTTTTCTTTTTCTTTATTTCGTAGTTTAATCCAACAGCTCACATTCTTCCACAAGCGCTTGCGGAACACAAATGGAGTAGCGTGGATCGCTTTGTAACAGGTTTTTTTTATCTTTAATTAGTTTTTTTATTCTATTATTTTGAAATTATTAGTTCGTAGTGTATTTCTGAATAGATAAATTATATTAAATTTGAATAATTTATTAAAATTTGGTCTCTTAAATTTTAGATATTAGTTTTTTTAATTCAATTTCATTTTGATTAGTTCTTTATAATTAATTATAATTTTCTTTTTCTTCTTATTAAAGTAACGAAAAGTTTAATTAATTTTGCTAAATAAATAATTATTAGTATGAACCACAATTTTCTTTGTTGAATTTTATTGTTTTGTTTCATAATAACATGATGTAGAAGTGTTTTTTTTCAATGTTCGGATTTTGTCTTATGTCCTAACTGCCCTACCTTTTTCCTTTTACTTCCTGCGATCTATAAACATTCGTTTAAGTCCAAAATTATTTCCCACGCCCACAACCAAGCAAAGTCGGAGCACCAGATCGCATTTGGACCTCTGAACGAGTGAAAATTACTCGTAACACGCTTCGTGCGCGTTACAGTTGGCGCCCAAAAAAACGGTCAAATAACCGGTTTCTACAATTCTAACGGTTCACAATATTTATTGTTCAACATTTTTGTTTCGATTTTTGATTAAAACCCTATCAATATATTAGTCTTTATATGTTAATACGGTTTATTATAATCTCATAGATACAACATAACGATAAAGTCACATTTAACGATTAGAAGCAGTTTATTGAAATATCTATTAATTTAATGTTTTGATTTTTTATTTCCAGTTTGTTTTTGTCGTAATTTTTGTTATGAATACTCACACTAGTTTCCACTTTTGGTGTTTCGACTCCTAGTGTTGGTTAGCATTTAGTAACTAATTTTAAGTCTAGTTTCTTATATGTAAGTTCTTTTATAATCCAATCCCTATTGTTTCGATTTGAAGCAACTTATTAAGAAATTGGGTTTGTGGTAAAACTTTCGTTATTAGCCGATTGAACCAATTGTTGAATCAATACGTATTACTTTTTTTATTCTATTTTTCAACCTTATTCCTATCCTCATCCTTTTAAAAATCCCTTCCCTGGCAGTGAAGATATAGGACATTATCTGGACATATAATTTATTTAAATCAAATTGTTTTTTTTTTCAATGAATTTAACTTTCACTTATCAAATTTCAAATTTGAATTTCTAAATTTTTTTATTATTTAAGAATTCAACTAGGAATCAGTTTAAAAAATTATTTTTTATTATATTTAAGTAATATTATTAATACTAAGCATAGGAATATTCTTTCTATTATATCAAACGTTTGATTATTAATTCAATTTCTCATAGAAGTTTGGTTATTTTTGCAATTGTTTGACGTTTAAATTATAACATCACATTGCACATTATTAATTCAGATCCTCTTTCTATATTATATTTTGTTTTTTTTAATTACTTATTACACTCAATATGGATCCTCAACTTCTCGAACCTGATGAGTTGAGAATAGAATGCGAAATTAGAAATATTAAGGGTTTACAATCAGTGCAAATATCTTTGCTTAAACATTATTTAGAAGAAGAAGCAATTGGTAATGAGATTGCACCAAAGTCTGCTCATGCCGCTGCACGTTCAAATCCTAAAAGGGAAGTTGCATTGTGCGCAAAGAAATTAATCGAAATACAAGAATCTTTTAAAGATTCATTAAAATCACCGTCCGATCAACTAGGTTTAATTCTCTCGGCTATGAAATCGCGTGTGCAACATTTCCGATCTCGTCTATTGCGTATTTCAACATCACCGGCTGTTGGCGAGGAATATCCTCCAACCATTAACCTTTGCGATGAAATGGTGCATACATTAAACGAAGTGTCTGTAGAAAGTTCTGATCTAAATGAATCAATTCAAAAACTGGATGATCTCGACATTAGCACGGCTAAAGTTATTATTCATAATGTGGAGGAAAGGTCTGAATCTGAACAAGATAATGTTTTACCTGCTACATCCTATACTGGAACCATTCCTGAGCAACCACCGCGCTTTTCTATACCAAATCAGTGTTCATACACAGCCTCTACTTGTCCAGTCGAGTCTCAACAAACATTTTTGAACACCTCTATTCAGCCAAACTCATTTCCTAATAACGTTGTTCATAACTCCGATGTCAACCTACATTCTAATTCAGTACGTTTTAACGAATTTCCGTTGAAAATTACACCTTCAAATTCTGGTGATAAATTACCTTATTTTAAAAGCATTCCGCCACCTATTTTGAAACAACCACCTTTAACAAATACATCTTCAAGTACTAATACTACTTTATCTAGTTTATCTACACCGTTTGCCGATATGACAAAGCATCAACTGCCAATTTCAGTAGATAATAATAACAAAATCTACACTGATGATTTAATTAAAGATCGAATATTGTTACAGCAACTGATTGCAAAAGTATCGCAGTTAAATCGTACCGCATTAGAAAATATTGTTGGAGCCCCTACTACTGTTGAAAGTGGTCTAGTTACTTCCAGTCCAAATCATCATAATATGCACAATTCTCGAGAGTTCAATAATCGTGCTTCTTCGATGTCGGATAACTCATGTAGACCGTCAATTGTTCATCATTGGAATTTATATTTCGATGGGTCAAAAACCGGACTCAATGTGGAACGATTTTTGTACAGAGTCGAAACTAACGCGTCCTCGTATAATCTACCCGAATTTAGACTACTTACTGATATACAACATTTGCTAAAAGGCAAAGCTTTGAACTGGTATTGGTCCTACAAGGAAACAAACCACCCTAGATCCTGGTCAGAGCTTAGCACAGCAATGAGAAAACAATTTCAAGACACGCGTAACGATTTCGATGTTCGGCAGTCAATTTGCGGGAGAAAGCAACAACCTGAAGAAACTTTTCAAGATTTTTTTACTGCAATCTCTGAGCTGACTCTTTCCTTGTCTGCTCCTCTGAATGACTTCGAGTTGATGTTAATTCTTCATGGCAACATGAGAACTGGATTAAAAGAAAGACTAGCAGGAAAGCGATTTCAAACTTCATCGGAACTGTTTGATGAATGCGTTTCGATCGAGTCTACCTGGAGACAATTAGCTTTTGTTCCTGAACGGCAAATTAATTTTGGATCAAGACCCACCTTCTTCAATCGACCTGTCGATCCTCGCACCCGCCAAGTGCATGAAATGGATGGTCCAATCGATGAAAATTCTCCTCCTATTGTTTTTCAACCGTTTATGCCTCAACAATTTCTTTCACAACCTAATGTTTCAGCTTTCAACAGTTCATATAACCTTCCAGTTAATAAATATCCGCCATTGGTATTTCCTAAACAGTTGTTTGAGAAAGTCAAGTGTTGGAATTGTGGTGTACATGGACATTTGTACTATCACTGTCCCAACGAACTCCAACATGTTTTTTGTCGTGGATGTGGCCAGTCTGACATTATATTTGAGTATTGCGTTAAGTGTCAGGGAAACATGAGGAGGGAGGTGCGAATTGGGAGTCAACCCTTCCCGATTACTTCACAGATTCCCAGCCAGCGACCCCGGATGGAAGAAACAGCATCGAATACCGATCCAGAGTTCTACCGGCGACTTTTGAAAAACAACCAAAAGTAATTTCAAACAATATAATTTCAAACCCTTCAAAATTTCAAAACAAACCAAATAAAATCTCACGAAATATCAAATACTTCCGCTTGCGTCGCTCTATTAAGAAATCTGTGGCTGCGGCTTGTATTGTTGATGGATTAGACGATCGCCTTTATGCTGATGTTGAAATAGCTGGTATCCCTTTACGAGGCTTACTTGATAGCGGTGCTAGCATAACGGTTCTTGGAAAAGGTTCTGAACAATTTTTGAAAAACTCAGGAATTCGCTTCTACAATCAACCTACATTACTTTCTACGGCCTCTGGTGAAGCACAACGAATTTTAGGTCATATTAGAGCTTTCGTTTCGTACGCTGGAAAACAACGTATGATGAGAATATTTGTAGCACCTGGGTTAAGCCAGCAACTTTACCTGGGAATAGATTTTTGGAAACTTTTCAATATTAAACCTCAAATTATTGCAGACCTTACACTTAATACGCCTCCTTCTCTACCACTTCCAGATCAACACTCACTTGATCCTGCTGAATTTGCTAAACTGCACTCTGTTGTTGAATCTTTTCCTTCGTTTGCCCGTGAGGGTCTTGGCAAGACACACTTCCTTAGTCATTCCATCGACGTGGGACAGGCTAAACCTATAAAACAGCGCTTTTATCCTGTGTCTCCTATCGTTCAAAAAGAGCTGTACGATGAAATAGATAGGATGTTAGCTTTGAGGGTCATCGAGGAAAGTTCCAGTTCCTGGAATAATCCTGTCACGATGGTCAGCAAGGCTAATGGTAAAAAAAGGTTTTGTCTGGACGCACGAAAACTAAATAACGTCACCGTTAAGGATGCGTATGGGTTACCAATAATTGACGGTCTTTTAAGTCGCTTAAAAGACACGTATTTTATCAGTACAATTGATTTGAAGGATGCATTCTGGCAGATCCCTCTTCATCCTGCATCCCGAGACAAGACAGCGTTTACAGTTCCTGGTCGGCCGTTGTACCAGTTCACGGTTATGCCGTTTGGACTGTGCAACGCACCACAAACTATGTGTAAGCTAATGGATAAAGTAATACCGCATCAACTCCATGATCAAGTATTCGTGTACTTAGACGATTTGCTAGTCATATCAGCTACGCTCGATGAACATTTACTACTTCTTTCTGAAGTAGCACAACGTTTAAGGCAGGCTAAGCTTACCATAAACATTGAAAAAAGCAAATTTTGTCTCACATACACACGCTACTTGGGATTTGTTGTTGGTGGTGGTCGCTTACAGGCCGATCCAGGAAAGGTAGATGCGGTTGTGTCATTTCCTATTCCTAAAACTCCTCGCCATGTTCGGAGATTTCTGGGCATGTCGGGTTGGTATTCCCGTTTTATCCCAAACTACGCTTCTATTGCCTCTCCGCTAACCGATCTACTCGGTAAGAAAAAGTTTCTATGGTCTGATGCCTGTCAGAATGCATTTGACGATATCAAAAATAAACTGACTTCTGCCCCCGTTTTGGTACACCCTGATTTCCAACGCACTTTTTATATCCAATGTGATGCGTCAAAGAGTGGAGTTGGTAGTGTTTTGTTTCAGAAGGATAATGAAGGCTTCGATCACCCCATCGCTTTTTTTTCGCGAAAGTTAAACCGGTCTCAGAGGAATTATAACGTCACTGAGCTAGAATGTTATGCGGCCGTATTAAGTGTAAAGAAATTTAGACCGTATATTGAAGGTTACGAGTTTGTCATAATTAGTGATCATGCGAGTCTTCAATGGTTAAATCAACAAAAAGATCTAACAGGACGCTTAGCTCGTTGGAGTCTGAAGCTCCAGGGATTTAATTTCAGAATTATTCACAGAGAAGGGAAGAAAAACATAGTTCCGGATACTCTCTCTCGAACCTTTTCATCTGAAGCGTTAACAAAAGAAGATGTCGAGTCTCTTTGTCTAAATGATGATGCATTTCGGTCTCCTGGTTATGTGAGTCTTGTTGAAAAGGTTAATAATTTATCACACAAATGTAATTTGGTTGTACGAGATGGAAAGGTTTTCATCAAAGCAAATAATAGTGGTAATTTGGCTGATACTTTGTATCGTTTGTACGTTCCTGAACTATTAGTACCTGAACTTTTAAAATCACATCACGATTCTCCTTCAGCTAGTCACGCTGGCATTGAAAGGACATTTGAACGTTTACGTCGGTTATACTACTGGCCTAATATGTTTAGGGATGTTAAGAATTATGTGAATAAATGTGATATTTGTAAAACATGTAAAGCTCCTAATTATTTCACACGACCTCCAATGGGAAGCTTTCACATACCCACTATTCCTTGGCAACGTATATTTATTGACTTTCTTGGCCCATATCCAAGAACTCGATTGGGATTTTGTTATGTAATGGTTGTTATCGATCATTTTAGCAAATTTGTCATCTTAGAGCCATTAAGATCAGCTACGACACAGACAGCAATACAAGTTTTACAGAAAAGGATTTTTAATTTATTTGGTGTACCCGAATCTATAGTTTCTGATAACGGGAAACAGTTTATTTCTAAAAATTTTAAAACCTTCCTGTCGAAACTAAATATCGCACATATTCTCACCCCAAAATACAGCCCCCAATCGAATTCATCGGAACGAGTAAATCGAACCTTATTATCAGCAATACGATCCTATTTAAAAACTGATCATCGTGAGTGGGATGCTCATTTAGATGAAATTGGAGGTGCACTGCGTACTGCGTTTCATGATTCTATCGGAAAAAACCCATATTATGCTCTGTTTGGCCGACATATGATTAATCATGGTGATCAATACCAAGTTTTACGAGAACTACAATGTTTAGGAGAAGCAGACGTAGAAACATTGGATCCTTCAACGCACCTTGAATTAATGAAAAATGACATAATAGAAAGGTTACAACAATCGTCACTACAGCATGCCAAGCAATATAACTTGCGGAGTCGTCATAGGTCATTTCCTGTGGGACATTCAGTATATGTCAGAAATTTTCCTCAGAGCGATGCCACAAAAAGATTCTCGGCAAAGCTCGCACCAAAGTTCATCAAAGCAATAATCAAAGAGAGGATCGGAAATGTTGCATATCGTTGTGTGGACGAAAAAGGTAGCAACTTAGGCGTATATCACCTGAAAGATATTCAAAATTCATACGCAAAGCATGTTTAGTTTTTCCTCTAATCCTTTATTTTATATCTTTTGCCCGGCTTGAGACTTCTCATGGGTCGTAGGGCAGCACCACGATTTGTAGCCCATTTTTATGGACTACAAGATTCTTTTTATTCTATTGTATTTCTAATGATTTCGCTTCACTTCACAAGAAAGTTAATTTTTTCCATTAAAACAATTTTTGTTATAAAAAGGTCCTAAAATAATAAATTTATAATTAAATGAAATGAATTACAGATTCTAATAGGAAAAAAAACTTAATATGAAAAAAATGCATATTGCATGCAAGTTGTATGTTGCAAAAGTATATTGTTGCAATAACAACTTTGTGTTTTTTTTTGATACGGAAACAACTTGTTATCATTTGTTATTGTATTTGTCCTGCCAATAAATATATTATTCCATATATGGGAATAACCAAACCTAGTCTGATTAACGGAGATTAACTGATGAAAATTTGAGGTTTTTTTGGAAGAAAAATCGAAAGATGAGTTAGTTGGTTTTTGATTTTGTGTGAGATTTAATAAAAATTATCAAAATTAGCATATGAATATTTTGCTTCAAAAACTTAATTAATTGAATTAAATCAAACCAATAATTTCACTAATCAAAGTAAAATTTACTTAAAGTTTAAGCTTGAAATTAAATTAAATTAAAAATTTTTTTAGTCTGATAGTTCTAATTTGTATTACTCAAAGTAATTTAAGTTTTGTTTAATTATGTTCCTTAAAGTTGTTATGTTTTGTTTAAATTGATATTGTGGTTCATAGTTTAAAATATCTAAACATATAAACAAAGCGAGAAACATTCTCGTAGCTATAAACATTTAAACAGTGGAACAAAGTGATTACGTCACAAACAAACAAATAATTTAGTGTTATAAATATACTAATAACAAAATCTTTAAGTTAAAATTTTTCATTAATTAACATTTATTTGAAGAGAAAAACAGTTTTATTCGATTTGTGATTTTATTCGTGAAACAAATAATCAAATTTCTAAAATATAATTTAAATTTTATACTACATTGTATGATCAAAGAAAAATGTGCTAAAAGGAAAAATAGTACAATATAAAACATATTTTTAAACAAATGTAACTAATTTATTGATTAATATGCCTACTAAAAATCTATTGGGATGCTAAACAGTTTTTAAAACAAGGATCTAACTTTAAAACAAGCAATAGTAAATTAAATAAAAGAATAGTTTTTCTACGTTCGCAATTGATTATATTTAAAAGAATTTCATCAAGAAACGTTTTACTATAACGGAACTACCTGGTCAATAAACTTAAAATAAAGATCCAGTATAAGTGCAGCTAATCTATCAGTTAAGAAGGTCGTATTTAAACGTTTGCTGTCGAGGACATAAGAAATCAGCGTGAAAGTATGACATACATAGAAGCCAAAGGATTGACAACGAGATTCCAAACTGATGATCAGTAATTCAATAGTGAAACATAGATTTTAAAAATACTTATTAGTATTAACTATATTTAAATTATTCATTTGCTAATTTTTTCTTTTTCTTTATTTCGTAGTTTAATCCAACAGCTCACATTCTTCCACAAGCGCTTGCGGAACACAAATGGAGTAGCGTGGATCGCTTTGTAACAGGTTTTTTTTATCTTTAATTAGTTTTTTTATTCTATTATTTTGAAATTATTAGTTCGTAGTGTATTTCTGAATAGATAAATTATATTAAATTTGAATAATTTATTAAAATTTGGTCTCTTAAATTTTAGATATTAGTTTTTTTAATTCAATTTCATTTTGATTAGTTCTTTATAATTAATTATAATTTTCTTTTTCTTCTTATTAAAGTAACGAAAAGTTTAATTAATTTTGCTAAATAAATAATTATTAGTATGAACCACAATTTTCTTTGTTGAATTTTATTGTTTTGTTTCATAATAACATGATGTAGAAGTGTTTTTTTTCAATGTTCGGATTTTGTCTTATGTCCTAACTGCCCTACCTTTTTCCTTTTACTTCCTGCGATCTATAAACATTCGTTTAAGTCCAAAATTATTTCCCACGCCCACAACCAAGCAAAGTCGGAGCACCAGATCGCATTTGGACCTCTGAACGAGTGAAAATTACTCGTAACACGCTTCGTGCGCGTTACAATATATATATATATATATATATATATATATATATATATATATATATATATATATATATATATATATATATATATATATTAAGCTTGCCAGATTTTTTTTGGAGGCATTCCGGGCCGGAAAATCCGGGCGGTTTTTTTATAAATCCGGGCAAAATCCGGGCGACAAGTGTCAAAAGTTCCATTTGAAAAGCCGGGCGAAATCCGGGCGAAATACAAAATTTTTAAAAATCGCACAGAAAAGAAGAAAACAAAAAGACTATGTTTTTTCATAAATAACCTTTGAAAACTCTTTATTGCTTTGAAATATTGAAATATATTTTGTTAATAATATTTTTAATTCTGTTTATTACAGAAAGAGTTCTATGCTTAAATTGTCAACATTGTATTCAATCAATCTCCATCGAAGTCGATGACTGTCCACGCTCTTGAGTACCAAACAAACTATCAGCTCTCATTTTGTATTTTTCACTTCCAGCAACTTTTTGGAGAAAACCAGCATCTTCTTTTATTTTTGTATAAAACTCTGGACATGTCTCCTTCCAGTTGAATTTTACCATCAATTGTGCCCGAACGTTTTCCAGTGTCAATTTGCCTTTTTCTTTTGTCCAAATGTCATTGATGTGAGAAAATACGCGCTCAGTTGTCGTATTGGCCGCCGCTGGGATAACTAAACAAAAATCCACGATTTGCAGCAAACGATTGAACGAACGAGAGTACAATATATAAATTATAAAACGTTGAAATGATGTCAATTGTTTATATATTTTCATATGAAACATTGAAAATAACACGATTTAACATGTGAAACATATTTGAATAAGAAAGATACAGATTATTGAAATTTTGACTATAAAACGAATTAATATTACATATATATTTTTTTTTTCAATGAACAAATGTTGGAAAAATCCGGGCGATTTCCGGATTTTGTTTAGAAATCCGGGCGTCCGAACCGGGCGATTTTTCAGCCAAGTTTTACCAAAAAAAGCCGGGCGAGTCCGGCTTTAGCCGGGCGATCTGGCAAGCTATATATATATATATATATATATATATATATATATATATATATATATATATATATATATATATATATATATATATATATATATATATATATATATTTATATATATATATATATATATATATATTATATATATATATATATATATATATATATATATATATATATATATATATATTTATATATATATATATATATATATATTTATATATATATATATATATATATATATATATATATATATATATATATATATATATATATATATATATATATATATATATATATATATATATATATATATATATATATATATATATATATATATATATATATATATATATATATATATATATATATATATATATATATATATATATTATATATATATATATATATATATATATATATATATATATATATATATATAAAGAATAAAGGACTCGAGGTTGATGTTATTGCCACTGACTTTAGTAAAGCATTCGATAGGATCTTACACAAGGTCATTTTATTCAAATTAAAAATACTTGGTTTTCCACCACTACTCATACAGTGGATCAAGTCTTACCTTCTGAATCGTAAGTACCATGTACTTTTTAGATCAGCAATCTCTGCATCATTCATCGCTACTCTGGTGTACCACAAGGTAGTCACCTGGGACCTATTTTGTTTATCCTTACAATTAATGACGTTGATAACGTGATTCACAATTCTTCCATTTTGGCATATGCAGATGACATTAAAATATTTAAAGTAGTTGGAACTACTTCGGACACTGAACTCTTACAGAGTGATCTGACCAGTTTTTCTATTTGGTGCGCTAAAAATCATCTTGAATTAAATGTGAGCAAATGTCAGTCCATTACTTACTCCCGCAAACGCTCTAATTACCCACATCGTAACTACTTTATTGATTCTGACATCATTAATCGAGTCACGTCCATTCGAGATCTTGGGGTTACATGTGATGTTAATCTGGACTTTCGAATACACATCACAAACATAATTAACCGTGCTAACTCTATGCTTGGATTCGTCAAACGGTGGTCAAAAGAATTCATGGATCCGTACGTAACAAAGGCTCTTTATACAACTTTTGTAAGGCCATTGCTTGAATATGCCAGCCAAGTTTGGTCACCACACCACAAAATCCATATAGATAGAATTGAGAGCGTGCAAGTATTAACTGGTGAAATCGACTCCTCTGCCCTTCTTGAGACGATAAATTTTAACTTGAATCCACGTAACTTAAGATCGATACCCGCATTTAGATTACCACTTCACAAAACTAAATACGGCCAGAAACGAGCCTTTTACAAGGATGCTGCGTGAAGTTAATCGTAATTTCCCCTCATTTGACTACAATTTGAGTAAATCATCGCTAAAAGTACTCCTCTATCTATCCCTCTTACCAATGACTAATTTTCTTCCAGTTTTTAACGATATTTATAAACATGTGTGTATTGGGATGTGAATGGGTACGTATATCTATATGTGTGTGTGTATGTAAGTACGTGAGTATGTCTATGTACATCTTTGTGTTTTATATGTGTATGTATGTGACCCACATGTGTATGTTTTAATTGTTTATATATGTTTTTTCTTTCTTTTTTGTGTTAGTTGTGTTGTTTTCCTTAATTAATTTTACTCCCATTTTTATTTATTTTTTATTTACTTTTTAACTGTTTGAGGTTTTTGACCGATTTTTAATCTGCTTGTACTAAGTAGACCCAACTTTTTGTTCCCTTCATGTCCTTGTTCATTGTATTAATGTTTTGTTTGACACCATCTTCTATGATTCATAGTTGTAGTAATAATAATAATGTTGATGGTGACTCCCCGCGTGCGGGAAGGGAGGGGTAATTGGTCGTTGGGAATTATTATTATTATTATATATTGTAACGACTCTTCGTTGGTTCTTTTAGATTATTGAGCAAATACGACAGTAAAAAGACAGATCTTTAGTTAACAAAATCCCAAACTTTATTTATCAACCAGTTACAGCATCTTCCGATTTTAATTACAATGAATTCCAGGGTCTCCAAGTTATGCACGATGAACTTCACTGCTTTTCCACAATTTGAATCAATAATACTCGGAATCGTAAAATCTGTATTTACTATTCCACTAAGTTCAAATTCTTTTACTATTAGTACCCAGGCTCAAGTACCACCGATTATTCCTTATACTTTCGAATATTTGTAAAACACTTTTAATTGCAAAATTAAAACTGACTATCTGATATTCTGTTCGCTTATTTATATCGAAAAATAAATAAATCGAAACTTCTATAATCCACTAGAAATCAATATTACGTAGTCCGTACATCTTGAATAGGCCACACCTATTTTCATTCATACTTGCATTTGTATTAGCGAACTCAAATTTAATTTATGCAAAATGTATTTGTTAAAGGGAGTTAACTTTTAATTCATCTTTGAATGTAGAAAACATTTAGGCGGAACGTATTGGTTATTTATGATTAAATTAAATTAACCCATTCTGGACGAAGTTTATTACACTGCCCTCCATTTAGTTTTGTTCGTCCCGAACAATATCAGCTGTCGCGTTGGTGCTGTTACCTTGGTACGGTGCCAACCTTTGCAGATGTATCACTTTCATCTTGGTACGGGGTCCCTTTTGGATGCGGTAGATAACATCATTAATTCGTTTGATTATTTTATATGGGCCTTCCCAATCTGGCTGCAGCTTGGGTGATCTTCCCTTAGTTCTTCTGGGGTTGTATAGCCATACCAATTCTCCTTCTTGAAAACCGCCACTATTTGCATTTATGTCGTACCTGGTTTTCATTTTGTCACTGGCAATCTTAATGTGGTCTCGAACCTGTTGATGGATTTTATTCATCTTCTCCCTTAGTTGTCCCACATAATCTGTTTTCGTGGATACCAGACCTCCAGGGATGCCAAACTCGATGTCACTAGGAAGATGTAGTTCTCTTGCGAACATGATATTCGCTGGCGTTTCACATGTCGTATCGTGCACTGCGCTACGATAGGCCATCAAGAATAACGGAAGATCCTTATCCCAATTTCTTTGGTTGGCTTCCACTACCTTCGACAGATGTTCTTCCATGGTTCGGTTGAATCGTTCTACCATGCCATCCGATTGTGGGTTCATAGGTGTAGTTCGTGTTTTTCTAATGTCGAGTGTTCTGCACAGCTCTTCCATCAGTTGAGATTCGAAATTCCTTCCCTGGTCGGTATACAACTCGAGCGGTGTTCCATATCTGCAAACCCATTCATTGACTAACGTTTCAGCGACCGTAACTGCTTCCTGGTTCGGTATCGCATAAGCTTCCGGCCATTTTGTAAAGTAATCAATGACCACCATGATGTATTTGTTACCTTTTGTCGTTTCCGGAAATGGCCCCGCGATGTCTATAGCAATTCTCTCCATTGGGCGCCCACATTGTACTGTTGCATCTCTCCTCGAGTTCTAGTTTTTGGTCCTTTGCTCGCTGCACAAGTATCGCATCGCCGACACCATTTCTCTACGTCGGTTCGATACCTTACCCAATAAAACCTCTCCCTTACTTTGGCTAGGGTTTTATTGACTCCCAGGTGTCCTCCAGAAATACTTCCATGCAGCTTTCCCAGTACCTCTTCTACTCGACTTGATGGCAACACCAGCAGTTCCAACACTTTCTTTCCATCAGCGGACTCCCATTTTCTTTTTAGTATCCCGTTGTCCATCAATGGTGAGTCCCATTGCGCCCAGTAGCATTTCACCTCCGTACTTAAAGGTGCTACCTCTTTCCACTCCGGTCGGCCATTTCAATATTGGAGCCATAGCTGGATCTTCTAGCTGCTCTCTTTTAAATGCCTCGGTACGCCAATCGTCAGGAGTTTGGAACTTAATTTGTTTCACTCTCATTGCTTGATTTCTCTCGGTCCTGCTACATGACTTGCGCTCCTCAATACAGGGTTTTCTTGAAAGATCATCAGTGTTACAATGTGTCCTTCCCTTACGGTGTACAACGCGGAAATCCCTTTCCTTTTTGACATCCGCTTGCTTGTTTGAGAGGTTCATCATCTGGACTGGAACTACTCCTTCTTTTGCTGCTCCTAGTGTTTTGCATTCCCGTCTAATGTACCCTAACTGCCCACAATTCCAGCATCTTACTCTGCTGGATCTACTTCGTTGATTTCGTTCAGGTTTATCTTCCAAACTTTTGACACGCATGATCACTTCATCAAGCGCTGCTTTTAATGGCTCTTCAGCAACTTCTATCTGACGTACTCTATCTGAGCCATACGCTCTTTTTCCAGCTTCCATTTGCAGGGCCAATGCTAAGACTTCCGTAGGTAGTTTCTTTCCGCTTAGATACAGCTGATTTCTCATTTGTACATCTCGAAGAGCATTGATGAATGTATCAGCTGCCAGTTCGTCTCGGTGATCAGCGTTATAGTTCGGATATGACAGATTAACCAGTCTCACAATGTCAGCCTCTAATTCTTGCAAAATTTCGCTGACTCCTTGTTTTCGTGTTCTGAGCTGCATGCGATGGAGAGCTTGCATATGACTTTCCCCATATCTTACTTCTAAGGCCTCCATTATCTTACTGTAATCACGCTCTGTCGCTGATAGTGTCTGCAAAATTTCAGCAGCAGGTCCCTTCAATGCCAATATAAGCGCATTTGCTTTTTGCTAGTGATCAACCCCAGTTGTTGCTATCTCAAACTGCATCTTAAATATCTGATACGATGTAGATCCATCAAATGCAGGTATTTTCACTCTAGCTGGACTTGAACTAGTTGATGGATTGATCATGTTACCTGACTTCAATTGTGCTATTTCTTGGCGAAATTCACTCGAAAGTTTGCGTAATTTCTCTTCATGTTCTTCGGTAACTTTCCGCAGCTCCCTTTCCATGTTGTTGATTTTACCCTCTGCACTGGATAAACGTGCTTCGATTACTTCACGTAGACTTTCTTGCTTTGCCAGCATATCAGTAAATTGTTGTCGCTGCTCTACTTTTTGTTCTGCTGCTAGAACTTTTTGTTCTGCTGTCTGTTTCTCTTGTCGAGCCATCATATCAGCAAGTTGTTGTTGTTGCTCTGCTTTTTGTTCTGCTGCCAGTTTCTCTTGTCGGACCATCAGATTGTTTCCTTGTTTGGCCATCATATCAGCAAATTGTTGTTGTTGCTGTGCCATCATTTCTTTCATCAACATCATCATCGGATCAACTGCTGGGGCATTCTGGACCGGAGCTTCCTCCGGCTCTACTTCTATGACCTCTGTGCTTTGGCCTGCTTCTTCTAAAACTTTACGCAGCCGAAATGCAAGTTCTGCCTTCGTTCCATGGATTGGAGCATTCCTTTTCTTCAACTCATCCTTCAGCTGGGTCTGGCTGAGATCACTAATATTTACTGTCTTGACCATTGTTTCAATAATCCCACTTCTGACACCACTGTAACGACTCTTCGTTGGTTCTTTTAGATTATTGAGCAAAAACGACAGTAAAAAGACAGATCTTTAGTTAGCAAAATCTCAAACTTTATTTGTCAACAAATTACAGCAGCTTCCGATTTTAATTACAATAAAATCTAGGGTCTCCAATTTGTGTACGAGAGATTTCACCGCTTTCCACAATTTGAATCAATGAGTGTCGGAATCATAAAATCTGTATTTACTATTCCACTAAGTTCAAATTCTTTCACTATTAGTACCCAGGCTCAAGTACCACCGATTATTCCTTATACTTGCGAATATTTATAAAACACTTTTAATTGCAAAATTGACTATTGACTGACTATCTGATATTTTGTTCGCTTATTTATATCGAAAAATAAATAAATCGAAACTTCTATAATCCACTAGAAATCAATATTACGTAGTCCGTTCATCTTGAATAGGCCACACCTATTTTCATTCATACTTGCATTTGTATTAGCGAACTCAAATTTAATTTATGCAAAATGTATTTGTTAAAGGGAGTTAACTTTTAATTCATCTTTGTCATAGAATGTAGAAAACATTTAGGCGGAACGTATTGGTTATTTATGATTAAATTAAATTAACCCATTCTGGACGAAGTTTATTACAGTATGAACAAATCCCACTGTGCGTTGTTCGTTTTTTGTGGAAAAACTGCCATCTAGCAGATCTAAAGGTTTTCATGTCTTTCGCATCATAAACCAGGAACATGCTGCTACCATCCGCCCAGTCATTCAGTTTTATGCCATTGGGATTGTTATTTGAGTAGGACCACAGTGTGATGGCTATTGAAGTGAAATAATCGTAGAGTAGCAGCTGGTCAGGCTGTATTTGGTGGCTTGTATACGTTTAAAATCTTCGTGTCCGATACATCAACAACAATAAGATGTATATCGTTGTCCGTCTGTGTAAGTACAGGGTGCAGTTCATGATTTCTGACTTAACATACGTGGCAGATCCATATGCTTGATGGTAAATAGCACTAATTAGTTTGTAACCAACAATGTTTCCTCTAGAGGTAAGTTGCGTTGCGCTTCATCTGCTGCATGCGTTTCTTGCAGAATTACAACGTCGATGTCGAAATCTTTTAATACTCTTTGAAAGTATTCAGTTTTTGACCTGCTAATGCCTTCAATGTTCAATTACAAAATACGGACTGAGGGTCCAATATTTTTTGTCTTATGGTGCTGAAAAGTATTTTGATTCATGTTCATTCGTTCGTATCACAGCCAAGAGTTCGAAATGAAATATTTGGCTACCAAATTTGAATAGACTTTTTGCGTAATCCAGGGTGTAGCGCGAGGACACACCATTTAATTGGTATTGTTAGTGGGGCTTATGATTGAAAACGCGTGGAAAACACAAAAACCAATGAAACGTGAAACGTAGCATATTGGTATGATTGAAAACGCGTGACAAACGTTTTATTTCGAACTTATTTTTTTGTATGATTGAAAACGTGTGATATCCGTTTTTTGTACAAAATTGAAACGTTAGATTAGGCTTGCGTTTAGAATAATTTTAAATCTTAAAAATGTAAGTTTATATTTTTATTTATTAATTTCGAGTGAAAAATGAAAATGTTTTAAATTTTTAGCAGATTTATTATTTTAAAATTTTAGGAGAAAGATTATTAGGGGAAAATAACAAATCAAAAGTAGTATTGTATTAGAAATTAGTAAAAAGAATGAAAGAGAGTCCTGATGTAGCTAATTATTATTTTTATTTTATCCATTTTTTAAGCTTAGCACTGAACACAATGATGTTTTTTTAACAAACAATTAGATCTGACAATTAACAACAATTTATTTTGACAATCTGACAGTAATTTCGAAAAAAAATTCGAACTAACTTTTTATCACGCGTTTTCAATCATGAATAATCTTAACCGCCTGATGCGTTTTCCGTGCGTTTTCAATCATAAGCCCCAGTATATTTATTTCTATATATATTAACATTTGTTCTTTTTTCAATTGTTTTATTTATTTTCTTACATTTTTATTATATATTTACATTTGTTTTTTTTGGACAATTAGTTTATATATTTTCTTGTTGAATGACTCCTGCCGCCATTTTTTTTAAAATAATTTTCTGGACAATGAATTGCGCCTTGGCCTGTTTGCCATCCTTTCGATATTATAAATAAATAAATAAACGTAAACATAATATTCCACTTATAGTGTATTCTTTTGGACTGTACCGAGTATGGACAAATAATCAGAATTTTGAAATCTTCTCCGCACAGAACAAAAAAAAAATCAGTACAATTACAAGTTTAAAGGAACACTTGGATTCTGTTAACCCAGATTTATTGTGATGTGATTGGTTTAATTTTTATTCACAAAATAATATTTTCATAATATTAATACCTGGTTATGTAAAAAAAACATTCCAAATACGACAAACAAACTAAAAATCACAGAAATAAAATTACAATTTCTACACCACCAATTTCTACGATGCTATTTTTTTGTACTCGGTGTGGACAAAATAACAATTCTGTTTCCAAAAGAATACGATCGAAATCAAAATTCTGTGTTGATGCAACCCAAAAGAATACAAATTATAAACCGAAATATAATTAATTACCGAATGATAATTCGGTGTTGGACCTTGTTCAATACAGTCGAAAAGAATACACTATTAATTACATTTAAAATAAATACATCCTCCTTCAATATTTGTATGCTCTCAAGATTAAACCACACATGTGCTGATAGTAATTCATAAAAGACGATAGCTCACTATGGACAAATTACTAAGATGTCAAGTATCGCTAAATTCAAGATAAACAAGACATTGATAAGACCGACGATTGTGTACACAAATGAAAGAAATAAAACTGATCATTTAAAGCGTAAATTTTAGTACATTAAATACAGACGACAAAGAGTGATCATCTCACGACTTTTACCGATTGACAGATATCCAGAACATACAGAAGAGCAAGGTACATCACCATTTTTGACACAAAATGCAACTCCATCGTTTTGTTTTTTGAACGAGAAAGCAGCTACCACTTACCCTGACTGCTTCAAGCTGTTCTTTCAAGTTATATTGAAAAAAATTCTAGACCAACTAACACATGGCACTAATGCGATTAACAGATTTTAAGAGGAAACACAAATACATAAGTGTAACCGTTGTAAAAAATACTGTCATTTTAAACACTGTTTAAATTTCACTTAACATAAACCATAGTCTTTTATTAACCACATAAAGCTAAAATTACTTGACGGTAACGGTAAATTACCTGACGATCAAAACATTGATTACCGGCAACAAAATTGAATGTAATTTCATGTTTAGGAGATCCATACTTTTATCGAATTTTGAATAGAATTAAGATTTTTCATATTTATGTGAACCTGGATGCGTTTGCGTTTCGATTATAATACCACATTGTCTTCCAAATCTCATGGGTAATTGTTTAATTGCCTTGTATTTTCATTAAAAACACACAAAAGAAAACAGCAATTGTTTATTTAAATTTTATTATAAATATCTGACATGATGACAAACAAATCGGTCAATAAGCATACCATTTATTATATCATATCATTTTTCATTTAGATAAAACCTCGATGACACTAAGATTGTTTACAAGCCGCTAGTTTGCAAGTTTAAAAGGTGGCGAGTAGATTGTAAAGTACACTGAAAGAAAAAATTCGATCACTACAACCTCTTTTGTGCCAACCGAATGTTTTCTGTCACAATAACCTCAAATTCGGTTGTTGTTGCTTCAATTTTGGTTTTTGAAGAAAAGACAACCGATTTGAGGTTATTGTGACAGAAAATATTGGGTTGGCACAAAAGCGGTTGTAGTGGCCGAGTTTTTTCTTTCAGTATAGCCAACCAATCAACTTTTTCGGTAGATCTAGTTAGATTGTAAACATGATTACACTAGACGAGTTTACAAGCTGCTAGTGAACTCGCTGGATAGTTGATTGTAAACTATGTTAGTGTCAACGAGGCTTAAGATTGTTGCGATTATACATAATCGCAACGAAACACAAAACAAAATTGTATTTGACCTCAATTCACCCTATATAATATTTCTATAACAAAACTAAAATCACTATCATCAACATGTGCTGCAAAAATTCCACGAGGAGGAATCGACAAAACAATATCCATGTAAAATAATGATGTCGATTATGCTCAGAGTTTCTCGAGTTCTGTTTGTAAACAAATTTTGGATTTATTCTCGTTATAAATTAAAATTCTATTTAAGGAATTTCTTTTGCAGAACAACAGATAGTTCAAATTATACTGTGGTAGTGTAATCACTTCTAGTTGGAGTGCAATTATGTTAATTGATTAATGAATTATAAACAAAACGCTATATCGTGAACATTAAACCGTGTATGTAAAAGTAAAGTAAATTTAAATAGTTTAATTATAAATAAATAGAGTTTGAAATGATATTGAATAAAAATGTTTTGTGCATTATTTTAGACGTTGTTTTTAAATGAAAGTTTCTACAATCGTCGTGTAGATTTGTGTAGGAAATTTTTACAATCTATGTAAGCTACATACAGCACACTTGAAAAAGGTGATGAAACATACGTTATCGCATTGGACATTTCAAAAGTATTCGGTTCGAATCTGGCATGCCAACCTGATCAACAAGCTCCTTGCGTACGGATTTCACTCCGCAGTGGAAAGCTGATTCAAAGTTTTCTCACCGACCGATACATTTGCGTATCCATAGATGGGCCTTTTTCTGAATCTAAACTATTTAATACCGGTGTAGGTACCCCAAGGCCCAATTGGTGTAGGTGTAGGTACCCCATACCCTATTTGTAATTGCTATCAACGAACTGTTGGAAACTAATAGTTTCGCAGACGATAGTATTATCCACAAGTCGTTCCTCTATCTTCAAAGGTTAAAATGCACAAGCGAATAAATACTGTGTGAAAAAGCGCTGCTATAAATATTAACGAAAACCTAGAAAAATTGGTCAATTTTAATGCCGCCAAAAACGGCTAAGTATTGATTGTTTCTCCAGATCGAAGACTGATATTCCTAACAATATTTTAATTAGTATGTGTGAAGAAAAAATTGACAAATTTGAAAGCATTTGTTTATTGGGTGTCACAATTTCTAACGTTTTACTCATGAAAACTCGGCCTCCTCAATAGATGTAAATAATATTTCACTCTGTATCAATTACTCTCATTTATTAGACCTATATTCGTCAATGTATAGACTATTGTTGTCAAGTTTGAGGTGCTGCATCTGGTTCAATTCTGGCGAAAAAATCAAGGAGTGAAATCAAAGGAGTGAAAGGAAAGGAGTGAAATCAAAAAAATAAAATGTTTACTCTTACCAGTACGAACGATGCTAAAAATTTTAACTCGTGAATACTATAAGAACTGAATCTAAAAAATTATGGTGCAAATTCTGAAATTTTTTGCAATATGTACATACAATTTTCGACCGATCTAGTTTCGAACCAATAAGAAAATTTTAAACTTTAAAAAAGTTTATCATTCTCATCAGGGCTAGCCGACTCATTTAGTCATGATGGGAGTTTTTCCATCGGAGTGATGTTATATCACAACTAATTTACTGAATTAATCTTGAATACTATTTTAGGCAATGAAAAGAGCGCTCGAATAAAACAAAATTGTAAACTCTGAAAATAAGTTATTGTTTTTTTTTTAATTTTTATTTAGCACCTAACAAACAAGTGTTTTTCGTGCATACATGATGAATCCATGAAAATTATAACAGTTATAAACAATACTTATATAATTACATAATATAAACATAATAAATATGAACAGATAATAAACGAAAAAAACTAAACCTAATTTACAATTTATCAAAATCTAAATAAAACTACTATACATTGTAACGTCCGCTATATTCGCCTAAACAACAATAAGACCAATTCATCTCCTTTTTCTAATAAAATTTATTTCATTAGTTTCAGTTCACTTTTACATTAATAATAATTTTAAAATTTTCTAATACTTAGTTAAATTTCGAATATACTATAAAAAACAAACGAACGTACTCAATTTTATTTCCAATTCTAACAAACAGATGTCGTTGCTAATTTTTGTTGAATCTTTGGATTTACACGATTTGATTTGATTGATTGGAAAATGAAAATGATAGATCACTCTTCTCATGGATGTCAAAATTAACAGATTAAAATTTTGCGTTCATGCTTTTTTTCCTTAAAATTAAGTGTAAAATTAAGTAGTTCAAATTTTAATTAAATTCAATTTTTCAATTAGTGCAATTAGTTTCAATTCATTTTAAATGTCTCCGTCCCATTAGAAAAAAATTTAAAAATAATTTAATTGTTTTGTGTGTTGTGCAAAAAATATAACCAAAAAAAATTCATTCCATATTTGTGTTTCAACCAAATATTATTAGAGTTGATTTTAGAAGAAAACACATTTTGTTCGATTTTTCCATGATTCATTCTGATTTTGGATTAAAGGAAAAAACAATACAGTTTTTTTTGATATAGTTTTTTTAATTGTTAACATTATGCGGTGTATCATAATTGTGCGATATTGATATCAATAGAGTTTTAATTAAAAAAAAAATGAAAGAGTTAATTTCAAGATATACATAAAATACCTCGTAAGATATCAATCAATGTAATATCAAAATGTATTTAAAGTTACTGTATCTATTTTAAACGTATCAAATTAAGTTTCATACGCAGTGGATTTTAGCTACAAATTTCATCCAATTTTTCATACTCCATGTTATAAATTTATATAAACCAGAATTTTTAAATAATTCGTCTTGATTTATAAGATCATTAGTAAAGAAAATAATTAATTATTATTAATTAAATAGTATAATAAATGTTGGTTCGTAAAGCAACTTATAATTTTTATTTGAATTACAAACAAATTGGAATATTCACGCCGCAATGGGGCACAAAAAATACGAATAATAGTTTTATGTGCCAGAAACCTCGCTCGAAAGGATCTATTTCATGCTGCTGAGTTTTTGAAAATTAAACTTTGAAAATTAAAAACAACGCTGGAAGTGAATCACCAATCAACAGTTGTAATTTAAGGTATTTTTAGATTATAGATATATTAATTTTTGTTTAATTATTCTTTTTTCCCCTTTGGGATGTTAGGATAAATTTAGAAAAAACGTATGAGATTCCCAAATTTAAGATTCGTTAAGGGGAAATTGCATCCCGGGCAGATTTTATTAATTTATATAGTAGTAACAAAGGTCCGATTATTATAACATATATCATTTATTTTATCAATAATTCTAAAGAAATTTAAAGTGTTGATAATGTTTGATTCATTATCTCCCAGCAATTCATCAAGATGACTAGAAAGTTTAAGAACCGTTGTCTATTGTATTTACCACAAAAGTCGACAAAATTCACAAAATGGTTGAGGTTCCGTTTTAAAAATATCGACATGAGATAATCTAGTGTGTCCAATTCTTAACCGTGTTAAAACTGTTGTTTTTCTACACGACGATCTAGATGACGTTGACCATTTGCTAATAGTTTTTTTTTATTTTCGTATAGTTTGTTATTCTCGATTGAGCTCCATTCTTGTTGCCATTCTGCATTTATTACTTTATTAGCTATCAATTTTCAATCTTGTTTAAGCGTTTTGATACTTTGCCAATATGGTAAAATGTTTGAAGTTTTAGCAAGATTCCGTTTAATACCTGAATGTCCTGGTATCCACAAAAACACAATTTCAACCATGGTTTGTAAATTAAATAGCTGAATACGGATTTTTCGTGAAATTGGATTTGTTGTAAACATATTTTTAATGGACTTAAGTGCACTAAGAGAGTCTGTAGCTATAACATATTTTCTTGTGATAGAATGCTCAATGAATCTTAACGCAAATGATATTGGTATGAGTTCAGCACTTAAAACAGAATAATATGAAGGTAACCGAAACTTTTTTTCATTTTTAAGATCTGTATAGCTAGCACAAACGTTGTCAGATGATTTCGACCCATCAGTGTAAATGAATGTGAATTCATTATAATCAATCTTTAAGTATTTTTCTAAAAAATATTTTATAGATTTCAGTATTGATTTCCTCTTTTGCAAATTTTTTCATTGAAAAGTTGATATTAGTTTTGTTTATAAATAATCCAATACACTATGTATAGGTATCCAAACATAAAGGTATCCAAACTTGCGGAATAGGATGAGATATTTTCTGAAGAATTTTTCCACCCATTTGAATAAACGAGTGTTTTAATCTGAAATCTGGATTTGCATGAACCATATAATGAGATGGTTAACTGAGATGGTTGACTGAGAATTTTATATTTAAGAGCAGATATCCTTTGTTTTCTACGAAACTCCAAAGGCAATAACCGAGATTCACAGATTATACTTTGAGTTGGACTGCTTCGAAAAGTACCTGTTGCGTACCTTAAACCCATATGATGTAAAGAATTTAGTAGCGATGAAATATCTTTTGATGCTGAGAAGAATATTACTGATCTATAATCTATTCTTGAAAGAATGATTGATGAATGCTGAATGTTTTTTTTCTTTTTCGTACAAACTACAAATGCATTTTCACACCAATTTCACAGAGACAGGAAGTTTGGTAAATTTTGAACGAAAATCATAGCAAAGTTTCAAATTATTATATTTCTGTGTTTTTTAAATTAAAAAAAACTTTGTTTGATCCAAATGAGTGGCGTGTCATATGAAAGAGCACCTAATTTAAGAAACATTGCAAGTTTTTTTTAGAATTTTGCGATTCACATTTTTTGTGTTATTGTAAAAAAATGCTATTTTCAGTATGTTCTGTTAAAGAATGGATAACTAAACGATAAATCCTATCACTGACAAAATATGACATAGGCAGATATTTTATGATAGAATAGAGAAAATAAAAGTAAAATAAAAATCTCACAGCTCTGAGATATCAAGACTCTGGGTTAAGGATTTTGATAAAGTTTTCGGCAAAAAACTTTTATGAGAACATGGTTTTTAGTTTTTGGCAGCGAGCATATCAAACATAACTTTTTGCTAAAGTACATGTATTTTTTATCTCTGTTTAGATATGTATTACAAAACTAACACGAAACATGAATATACGTTGTCGGAAAACTACAGATCATAAATTAACATAATTTAGAGAAAAGATTATACAAGATTATACAATTATACAAACTACTCAAAACCTCTCCATTTAGCGTTTCGAGAAAATATTTCAAAATCACAAATTCATATTTCTTTCAAAATTCCAAAAATATTTTAAAAATTAAATAAAATCAAAAATTCAAAATTTTTTCAAAATTCTAAAAATATTCCAAAAATTATTACAAAATCAAAGGTTAAAACTTTTTTCAAAAACTCTAAAAATATTGCATAAATTATAACAAAATCGAAAATTCTAACTTTTTCAAAATTCCAAAAATATTCCACATATTAGAATTCCACATAAAATCAAATATTTAAACTTTTTCTAAATTCCAATAATATTACAAAAATTCTTAAAATTCAAACCTTTCCAAAATTCTAAAAATATTGCAAAAATTATAACAATATCAAAAATTGAAACTTTTTTCAAAATTCCAAAAATTGTAATAAAATCAAAAATTTTAAATTTTTCAAAATTCTAAAAATATTCCAAAAATTCCTACAAAATTGAAACTTTTTTCAAAATTCTAATGTATAAAATAATTCTTTTTTTCCCAAAATCCTAAAAATATTGCAAAAATTATAACAAAAACAAAAATTACAACTTTCCAAAATTCTAAAAATATTGCAAAAATGATTACAAAATCAAAAATACAAACTTTTTTCATAATTCCAAAAATATTTCAAAAACTACAACAAATTCAAAATTTCTAAGCCCAATTTCATTTTCAATTACATTTACGTCATAAAAACAGCTGCTTCAAAAATTACTCATTCTTTTGTGATGTTTTTAACGTCATGTTCTGTGATACATGTTCTGTGGTACAAACAAACCAAAATCACAATATCAACGGAACTTC
>OY856187.1:115853417-115983207 GCA_963693315.1 Diogma glabrata
TATATATATATATATATATATATATATATATATATATATATATATATATATATATATATATATATATATATATATATATATATATATATATATATATATATATATATTGATTGGATTGCCTTATAATCATTTATATTCCAAAATATTTAGAAGACATAACGTTTAGAAAAGATAATAATAGAAATGCCTTTCAAATTGTGCTGTAACTTGTACGGTCTCAAAAATCATCAGCGGACATCAAAAAATGTGAAACTGGTCACACCAGCTGTTATTCAAAAAGCTGCGACCCTAAATTTTACTTTGCGTGATGACCAGTTTATATGTGAAACATGTCGCACTTATTATAAAAATAAGGTAAATTTAATTATTTTATCAAAATGAATAAAAACTCATATGCAACTAATATTTTCTATACAGCAGCTTTCATGTTCGGAAACTATCGATAGTGAAATTATTTCTATAAATCAGGATGTTGAAAATGTTCCAAGGAACGAAAATATTCAAATACCTCCAGCATCTTTAGATCCATCACCAGTTTCGGTTGATACTATATCTCCACCAGTTCCTGAACTACTTAATGACATTTTAGAAGATATTAACAATGTTCTTGGAAGGTTAGCCGAATCTCCTATCAAACAAAATCATATTACAACAGGAAGTTATAAAAAAAATTGCAAGTGTCACATCGGCAATAAGTCAAAGAATATTTCAAGTAGATTCAGTTAAAGTGTTATCACCAAACGAGGAATGTGAATATACATCATGGCTTATGAACCTTAAAAAAGGGTTTAAAGATGCCAGCTGTAAATCAAAACAAGTGTTTTTGTTGACAACTCTACCACGTAAATTTTGGTCAAATCAACGTATCCAGGATGAATTTAATGCATCAAGATGACTGGTAGAATTCGCCATGGATCTGTTGGAAACAGTAGGTCCTTACAGTTGGCCTCAAAGCAAACAAGTGCACAGTTTGTCACAAAATATAGTAAAACAAATTCAAACATACTTCTTATCAGAAGAAATTAGTAGAACAATGCCTGGCCTTAAAGATGTTGTTACTATTACAGAAGAATCAACAAAAATTAGGAAATCAAAGCGGTTGGGGTTATGGACCCTCACCGACATCTACGAAATGTTCTTGGAAGAAAACAAAGATGTCAAAATCAGCTTCTCAAAGTTCACTAAGTTGCGACCGAAGGAATGTATTTTAGCCGGACCTACCGGAACACACAATGTCTGTATATGCATGATACATGAAAATGTACGTTTAATGTGTAAACCGCTCTTAAATTTAGGAAAAAATGAAAAAGATCTGCTTAAGAAACTGAGTTGTTCTAATAATACAGTGGATTGTGCAACAAATATATGCAATGATTGTAAAAATATCGTGGAAGCTTACACAGAAACAATTTTGGAATCTCTTGAATTTTACGAAGAAATACATTATGAGAAATGGTTAATGCAAGATAGATATTCGTTAGAACGCATGGAAAAAAATAAGGAAGAATTTGTAGAAGATTTAGTACATACATCGGTAAACAAATTAAAAATTCATGATTTCATCGCAAGGCAGCAATCAAAGTTTCTTACGGATACGAAACAAAACTTACGTCACGGCGAATACGTATTTATTATGGATTTTTCAGAAAACTACTCAATGATAACGCAGAATGAGATACAAGCTGCACATTTCAATAAAGTTCAAGCCACAATCCACCCAATCGTAGTTTACTACAAATCATGTAATGATAAACTAGAGGTCTTATCTTTTGTCATTATATCTGATCATTTAATGCATAACACAGTTGCAGTTCATAAATACCAGGAAAGGTGTATTGAATTCATTGAAAAACAGCAAGAAATATATCCAAGTATCAAAAAAATTTTATATTTTACTGATGGTTCAGCAGCTCAATATAAAAATAAGAAGAATTTCATAAATCTCTGCAAACATATTGATGATTTTAAAATACCTGCAGAGTGGCATTTCTTTGCAACTGCCCACGGAAAGGGTCCATCCGATTGGATTGGAGGAACACTTAAAAGAGAAGCCCGGAGAGCTTCGCTTAGAGGAGAAAAAATATCAACAGCAAGGGAATTGTTTGAATGGGCGGAAATTTGGTCGAAAAAAAAACCACATTATGAAGTTTTCATTTGTGTCTTCAGAAGATATCGAACTACAGGAACAATTTCTTTCGGTGCGGTTTTCGGACATTAAAACCATAAGTGGAACTCAAGGATTCCACTGTTTTTACCGGATAACACTACACCCGATAAAATAATTGCCAAAATGTTTTCTTTTTCTGATGATCATAAATATTTCAATTTAAAGGCAAAAAAAAATATATAAATTAATTTTTTAATGTATTTATTTATAATATTGATTAATTAATTATAATGTTTATAGAAAAAATATTTTTTAATGTTTTTTTCTAATGTTAGTGTTGGTGATGTTGAAATTATAACAAAATCTTCGATCATTGGGATCTCCAATTCTTATTCTGAATAAAAACCTGTTTCTCAATCAGAAATACACAGAAAATGGTTCAAATTTATTGCAGGTGTTAAAATATGAAATGTTTAATTTATTAGATCCATATTTAGTACAGGATTATTAACTTAATAAAAAAACACATGTGAATTTTTCATATACCAAACTTTACAAAATCGTAAGAAAAAATCCATATTGAATTGCTGACTTTTTATTTCTCAATTTTATAGCTGCATATGTTTACTTTAAAATTTGTGAAAAACAAAAAAAAAAAAGATACTTTTTGAGATATGAGCTTTGAAGTAAACCAAAGTTTTACGCGCCGCCTAGCGGAAAAGAGAAAAGTTATTAATTTTAAACTTACTTATTTCAATTATTCAATTATTTTCCTTTTTACTTGCAAAAATATACGTAAGTCGGATGAAATTTGTTGCACCTATTCACAAAACATTGCCACCATTACCGTAAAACTACGTGAAAAAGCCTCAAAATTCAACCGCGCATAACTCCGATTCAGAGTACACAAAAAATAAAAGCAGAAATTACTTTTTTCCTTTCGTCAATACCAACAAAATATCAAAATTTCAGATTTTTAAAAAATAGTTGTTTTTTTTTTCGATGTACGTTTTCAAAATAATAGCCCTAGTAATATTCAGCACCGCATTCGAATGTTGGTTGAAAATACTTCATTAAACAACTTTTGAGTACCAATGGTTTTGAACAACAAATATTTTTTGCATAATATTGCCTAGCGGTGTCATTTCATTCTGTAAGCAGAAGAAACAAAATTGCACTTTTTCTTCCATCCTTTTCATATAATTTTATAACAATACTTGCAGTTGTTAATTCAGACAAAATTTATTTTTATCAAATTTTAAACAAAAGTTAAGTGCATTTGAAATTAAATATTTATTTCGATTTAGGATTAAGAACGAAATATTTTTATTTTTACTGTATGTTAGGAAATGTGATTAGTTTAAGTTACCCTCTCAGAAAGAACGGAGTAAAGGAAGGATATAAGGAACATATTAAACTCTAAATTTTCCGTTTTAAATATATTTTCGTAAATTTTTTTCCGCCTTTAACCTTGAATACTTTTAGCATGTTATGAGGGGGTGTTCACATTACAGTGTAATGACCGTTTTTAACAAGTCAAGTGTATTATAAGGATTCTGCTTATAAGTGGCATTTGACGAACATATGTTTCAACTTTATACTTTTAAAGAAAAATGATGATCTATTATTTATTGCTAACAAATTTAGCTATGTCCTTGTTAAAATTAATACAATCCCATCCGAAACACGAAAAATGTGAATTGGAGTTTTTTTCTGAGAAACTTCAAACCATACCTTTGAATTGAAAAAATTCCAATTACTTCTTTACTTACTTGAGTTTAATTGATTTCAAAAATCCAAAATTAATACAATATTGTTTAATAACTATTAATAATTATATAAATAATTAATATTATACAGAATATGTGTTTTCAGACCTGGTCGTAAATATATTATCATTCTGAATGTATAGTAAAAAACGGTTATTATGATATCTGGAGATATTCAAAGCTATTTTTTTTTCTTTATTTAAATTATACACCAGACCAAAAGACGCGAAGCAACTGTGTAGGTCGGTCAGATCTTAAAACTATTTAACAATATTTAATTACAATTTTTTCTTTTTTTTTCAACAGTATAAAGTTAATTGATAATGAAGTTAATTTTTTTCTTCTTTTATGTATATAAATTTGTATAAATTTTAAAATAGAGTATTACAAATTTACAAATTCAAGTGATTACTACTCCTCTTTTTATTATATTTTTTATTACATTATTCCATTTTAAATATTATTTTGTTTTATAAATGAGCCATCTGTGTCAAGTAAATAATCGTTATTTATTCCTATTATTAAAAAAAAAATTAAAATAAATAAGTGTGGAAAAACATATGACAGCGAGGAAAAAAAAATATTTGTGGATTTTTTTTTTATTTCAAGCTTAGCACCTTTTTGTTTGCAAAACTTGAATACCAATTACCATTTTAAATAAATTGAAAGAGAACCATCATGATTCAATCAAGCGGTTCATTAAGTAAAACACCATTATTTTCTTTTCAGTTTGCCCAGAGATTAAAAAGATGTTCCTTCAATGTTATTTTAAATAAATTAATTGATTCAATACATTTAATATTAGTTGGTAAATTATTGTAATGCACAAATCCTTTAAAAAATACGTTATTTGTTGCTCTAGCTGTTCTTACTGGAGCAACATACATATTGGAGACTTGGCGAGTATTATAATCATGAACATCTTCTGTATATAAAATATTGATATTGCATTTCAAAAGCTTATGCTTTATTTTATGAATAAAAAGTAGGGATTCAAATTGAATAATTAGATCTAATGGCAATATATTCTTTGAATACAGAGATCTTGATGGAGTCAGCCAAGGAAGATATTTTATAGTTTTGATTGTTTTATTCTGAAGCACTACTAGTTCATGTACAGCATCTTTTGAAGATGAAGACCAAAACTAAGACATATGTGTAAGACGACTATTTGTATGGGCATAGTACAATAACCAGGATAACTTTTCATCAACACAATCTCTTATTCTTCTGATAGCAAAATTTATCGGAGCTATAGTCTTCTTGATACTGTTTATATGTTGTTTCCAAGTTAACTTGGAATCAAAAATGAGTCCTAAATATTTTGCTATTTTTATCTCCTTTACTTCATTCTCATTTATTTTGAAGCTTATAGGGAAATTCGGTGGTATTGGCTTAGTTTCAAATAGAATATAGTTAGTTTTTTTTAGATTAATTGATAAACTGTTAGCAATAAGGCAATTTTCAATAATAGACAAGTCCTGTTTCATCATTTCTAATAACTGCCAAGGACTGTTAGCTTTGTATACAATAGCTGCATCATCGGCATATATTTGCAGGATTCCAACAAGACCCAATGAGAAAATATCATTAATATAAAATATAAAGAGTAGTGGACCTAGAATTGAGCCTTGTGGGACGCCCGCAAATACACAATCTTTGTCGGTACAGGTTACGTTAACAACAGTAAATTGTTTCCTATTTCGTAAGAAATCTGTGAACAATAATAGAGTATTTGAAGATGGGTTCAGTAGTTTTAATTTTTCAAGCAAAATGTTGTGATCATTACAATCAAATGCTTTACTTATATCAATAAACAACACGGAAACATAAAATTTCTGATCCAAGGCAGGTAGAATATTGTTTAGAATATTAGCTATGGCTGATTGAGTTGATGATTTAGAAATGAATCCGAATTGATTTGGGTGAATAAACTGATTACTTCTCAAAAAATTATCTAAACGTGCATATAATACGTTCTCAAATATTTTAGAAAATGCATTAGAAATAGAAATTGGTCTATAATTAGTTAAGATATTTTTGTCTCCTTGTTTGAATATTGGAATTACCTTAGATAATTTAAGCTCATTAGGATAAACACCATGGATTATTGACTGATTGATAATGTTGGTGATTATTGGAACAAGTATAAGTTTGAATCTGTTTATTAGTTTGACCGATATATTGTCATATCCAGTTTCAGCATTTGAATTTAGGCGAGTCAAAATTTTAAATATTTCCTCTTCATTTGTTTCGTTTAAATTGAAGGAAGACTCAAGTGTGAAGCTTAAGTAACTCATAAAATGTAAAATACTACAAGATAACTTGTTTTGGATTTTGTTATGACATAAATTTGAGACATTTATGAAAAATTTATTAAAACTATTAGCGATAAGAACGTCATCGGTCACCATTTTATTATCTATCACGAGAGCAATATTTTCTCTGATGTTATATCAGTATTAAAAATTAACGATTTAAGAATCCGCCAATTTTTCCTGGCATTACCATTATTTTTTTTAAATTCATTTGAATAGAATTTGTTTTTTAATTTTCGTTTCAAATTGGCAGCCTTATTCCTAAAAACTATTAAAAGCTATTGAGTAAACATGGTGATTGAATGCTAACATACCTACTGTTAATGATGTTAATAACCAATTATAAAAAGAAATTTAATATTAATTTAATATAACCTTCAAAAATTGATAAATCTGATAGTCTATTGTTAAAAATTGGTGGTTAATTTTTTTTCAATTTTCCAAAAAAAATTTAAGTTATAATTTTATTTAATAAATTTTAGGATAAGATTGTTTTTAAAGATTATGAAATATTTTAATTTGTTTTTATGGATTTACATGTGTTTCCATTTCTTTTTATTTTAAAATTGTATTTTTTAGCCCTTGAAGATGACCCGAATCGCAATATCGAAATATTGGCGGTAATGTTATAAACATAACATAAATTTATGATTGATAGTATTTTTAAACAAGCTTTTTTTTGAAAATTTAAAAAATCATTAATTTAACCACAAAGTTCTTAATTTTGATTGGTTAACAACAGCATTCACAGTTCACAATTCGAGCGAATTGAATTTCCACGTCACCGACTTTTCTTCGGTTCATTAATTTTAGATTTAAAACTGTGTTTTTTTTACAAAAATTTTACTATTTTTAAACCACACGTGTTTATAAATTTTATCTATTTTACTTTGATTAGCAATACTTGACTAATACTAACTTCCCACCGCAGAAATTTACTATGTAGTATAGCAAAAATTTGATATTAGTTTGATTTCTCACTGTTCATATCATATTAAGATAATGTTTCGGTGGGAAACCAAACCTAACTTGACACTAGAATAATAGTGATATATCAAAACACCGTACTGCCAATTTAATATTTGATATTAGCGTTATAGTTTTTAAAATGAAAATTCCAACCCAGAAAAGTTCAAACTAGGTTTAGACCAGCCCTGCCACTGTTTTTGAACTTTATTTGATAGTACATATTATATTTACTAGCTAGCAAATGAAAATAGCAAATTTAAAATAATTGTTATGATTTGCTTTCACACCGTTGCTATTATACTTTATTAAACTATACTAGCTAGTAAATTGCTACGGTGGGAAACTAGTATGAATTCCTTTTAAACGAGTACTTCGAAAAAGTACCACCGATTGAGGTGTGACAAAAATTTGGTCAATTTCAATTCCACCAAAACCACAGCTATTGTTTTTAGATCAAAGACCGAGTTTTCCAGCGATATTTCCATTAGTATGTGTGACGAGCAATTGGACGAATGTGAAAGCGTTCGTTTATTGGACATCACAAATTTCAATGACTTACTCTGGATTCTAGAATGGTCATATAATGGCGATGTCAAAGAGTGCATCATGAAAACTCCATCCTCAATCGATGTAAATAATATTTCACACCGTATCAATTACTCCACATTTATAAGTCCCTGTATGGAGTTTTGTTGTCAAGTATGGGGCGCTACATCTGTTTCCGTCCTAGCTCTTTTGAACTCAGTACAAAAGCGTGATATACGAATTGTTGGTGATCGAAATTTAAGATCAAATCTTGATTCTCTACAAAACCGTCGCACGGTTGCTGATCTCGTTGTTTTTTTATAAATATCGTCACCAGCAGTTCTCGGATGAAATCGGATTCATAATACCTTAACCATATTCTTTTCCCCGTTTTACTAGTCAATCGATTTGTGCAAATAGTCAAACTATCGAGATAACTCACTGTCATAGTGACACAATGCAAAGGGACTTTGTTGTCCGTACATCGTACAAATGGAATGCTTTGCCCGAATCAATAGTCTCGGCGGCATTCAATCCACAAAGATATAAAAAAAGCGTTCATCAACACTTCAGGACGAATGTTATTATGGGCCTTCGGTCTTAAAAGGTATATATGTGTTGTCGCGAAAGTAGATTTTTTAGAGAACATCGGTCATGAATTGATATTTGATATGCTTTACTGACAGTTGACACAATTCTACACAAATTTAAAATGCAAATGTCGAACGTAGTTAACTACAAAATCGTTAAAAATAATTCTTCAACTTAGCAGATTTTTTGACCAGACCATTTAGCATTCAATTGGAATTCAGTCTTTGTTAATTTGAGTTGGTGGAAATCATTATCATTAGAAATACGGCATGCAGATCTATATTAACTTGTGTAAATAGTGGTATTTGCGCTTTTAGACCGCCCTGCTTTCAAAATATAACATGAAAATTCATATAATGAAATTTTAGTGTCTGCCATTACAGCCAACCTTTACAGTCTTTCTAGAAAGTCATGCAGACTTGCAATTTTGGATAAAAGCAAACATTTTGATTAAAGTTTAAGGAGTATCAATTTCAGTTAATATGTAACGCAAATTATTGCATTGCGTGCAACTAGGAGTTGGAAGTCGTACACAATCGGATAGAAAATTGATTTTATAAGGAACTTAATCGATTCAAATATATCATTTACAGTTAACTTTAGATAAGTAAGTAACCATACAACAAAAGCTTTAGCAAGGTGCCCAATATTCGCAATTCTATGGTTTGAAAAGGACTAGAGAAGTGTAAAAAATATTTTGCTACACCGGTCGATGTAGGTGTTTCGTTTTTGTGTTACATGAAAATTTTATTTTTAATTTTCACTTTTCGTATTTTGCATGTAATCGAAAATGGTCTGAACAACGTGTTCAAAGAAATAAATTATTACAAACATACAAACTAAATTATCGACCGACTTTTCGTCGGCCGATCGTCAAAATATCATTTTTACTCTATATAATAAAATGTACTATTATTATTTGAAAGTAGTCAAAACTCAGACATTTCTGATGCTTTTTGTTAAATAATATGCGATTTATGAATGTTAAATTTTTACTTTTTCTTACTTAAAAGTCAAACTTCAGTTGCACAGCAGCAACAACAACAAGTTGTTGATACTATCAACTGGTTTGCTTGCTTAATACATATTCTTTTTGTTTCGTAACAAATAATTTCAAGGTTGAATTTCAAAAATTATTTATATTCGTAAATAAAAATTCAAAATTCACTTTGCTTTTGACCAACTTTGCTCTGGTAATACATTTATTGATTTTCTATTTGCATTTAGTATGACAGTAAAAGGTTAAATTTCACTGCTGCGAAAACTATTCCAACAACTCCTTTCAAATTTCGCTATATGTGTGTTTGTTTACCTTATCCCAAACTAAGAACTATAAAATATATGTAATTTAGAAATATTATTGTACCACACGACCAACGTTAAATAAAAAAAATTAAATTATTTTGTGTATCTTTAACAGTGCACTAAGCGTCGATAGTCTTGCAACTAAATCAAACTTGTTCGCAGAACGCATTGCTTAAAACTCCGCTGTTCTGGAAACTCTTAAAGCAATACCTCAGTTAATTTGGTTTTGATGATTATTAGAATGTAGTTTTGGGTTGGGTTTTGCAGATTTAATGAGGTTTGTGGGTTTAGTTTTGAAAAACGATTTTCAGCCATGCTGATTAAATGCAACAACAATTATGCAACACTTTATTAAAAAAATAGACACCTAATTGATTTATTTTATCTATATATATAAAATTGAAAGTATGTATGTTTGTCGTTTATGCATTAATAAACCATTCATCCGATCATCATGAAACTTTGGGAAGTTGTTGTGTACACTTGCGCATAGGTAACACGCAAGTGTTTTTTTGAATGGAACCCCAGAGAGGGCCATTATAATTATCTTAAGGGGTTCTGCCTAAATGTTGATAATAATTTAATTTGATTTTTCTTTAAATATCGTTTTATACGGTTAGATTCCTTTGATCAATTTTTTTGTTTAACATAATTTAATGAAATTGAAAAATGAAAGTATAATCTAAAACAATTACATTTGTATATCAAAACTGTATGTATTAGAATTAAACACATAATGGTGTTACAAATTTTATCATCTATACAATGGGTTATTGTTATTGGTAATAAACTAAATATGTTATTGGTTGCAATTGTATATGTAATGCATGTTTCTTCAACTAAGAAAGATAGTTGATAACATCGATTAAAAGCTCAAAATTACGAAATGGAAATCGCACAAATACTATACAAAGAAGCATAGCTTATGTATAATCAAACATGAATAGCAAGTATGATAAACAAACTAATTAAAAATGTGGCCCTTAGCCGGCAACACGTTTGCAATAGTGAGTTTTCTGCATAGCATCTTGATGAAACTTTGGAAAATGATACAGGTTTACTTGAAAATGGAAGATCTGCATTCATTTTAAATTTGGACAAAACGGCGGGGGATCTCCCGAACACCTCTAAGTTTAAATCTTGAATAACTTCTGATTCCGGACTATGATCTTATTGTAACTTAGTGTATAAGGTTTTAGTACTGTTTCCAATATTTCTGCATACCAACTTCCGGTTTGTCACTTCCAGTTAAAATGTTTTTTTTTTCAGGTGTTTATCCCTACTGTAGCCTACAATTACCGATCGATTTTCATGAAACGTTGGTAAAAGCTTTTAAATAACATGAAAAAGATTTTGTTAGCTTTTGGAGCACATTGGATAAAGGATTTGGGGGTCCACCATACAACAGGTGGTTTTTCCACAAAGTTTTTATGTTTGTTGGGAGCATAAAACATTCATTCGTGAATGAATTTTGATGACACTTTGGAAAAAGATGCAAACATGTATGACAAGGAACTGATTAGTTTTTGAGCGATAGTGAACAAAATCGTGTGGGGTTTCTGGAGCACCTGTTTTTTTTAAAGCTCAATAACATCTGTACCTGATAATCAAATGGGATGAAACTTGGTACATAAGCGTTTAGTATGGTTTACAACAGTTCTGCATCCCAACTTCCAGTTTTTTACTTCCGGTAAAAAAAAATTTTTTAATTGTTGGCAGTTTTTTCAGTATCTTTATGCACACTACAGCCTACAATAATGAAGTGATTATGATAAAACTTATGGATTAGGTTCCAATTAGTGTAAGAAAATAGTTATCATCTTTTGAAACACATTCATCAAAGTGGCGGGGGTCTACCATACAACTTCATTTCTCAGAAAAACTTCTTTAGAAAAGTTTTTGTGTGTTTCGTGTCGGGTACAAATACAATGCACGGGCACTGTGAACATTTGTAAATCTATTTTTGTTCTGTATAATGTTCTATATAGAGATGAGTATTGACACACCTCTACTAATTCAACAAGTCATTTAAATTTTTTTATAGCTTACTCAAAAACTTATTTGATCGCCAATTTTTCATATATCCGAACTGATGAGCTAAAGTACTGATGATTTTTCATTCATATTTTTAAAAACAAAAATTAAAAATTACGCTATCATTTCTCATTACTCCTTTTTGAAATCATTGCTACTGCGTCAACAAAATGTCTGTGCACAAACTTTATTTATAAGCGTAGCAAAGCACGCCGGGTCCTGCTAGTCGTAAATAAAAAGAAATAATGAATGTTCTTATATTGGTTGATTACCTAATTAATAATTAAATAATTTGGTCGCAAAAAATTATATTATTAGCTCTTGTTGCCCGAGCCATTCAAAGTAGAATTATACAATTAAAAATTTGTTTGAAATGTTTGTTAATTAAAACACACGATACTTTGAAGCAATTTATTTTCCTAAAAAATTTCTATTTAATAACTTGAACAACTGAGCTAACATATTTTAAATACTTAAGTCGAAAGATCATAGGTAGTACCTAATAGCTACCTATATGATACATTAGTCGATACATTTATAAATATTGAAAAGATATATATATATATATAGAGGTTAACTATTTTGTTTGAGTTTTTGCTGATTGTTTATCAGTTAGCATGGTATCGTCGGCTTTTCAGAAACCTTAAATTATAATTTATTATAAAAACATTTACATGCATAACGTTATAAAAAAATGTTTATGTAAAAAATATTAATTTAATTTCGAATGAATATCTTAATCGTTTGAATCTTAATCTTTTGAACCATTTTTAAATGGTAAAAACAATTAAGGGAAACATTGTAAAAATTGTTTAATCAAATGATGTAAAAATTTCAAAAAGAAATTTTTACTAAATATATTGTAGCGACAAAATACATACACATTCCCACTAAAAATTATTATTTATGACGCTGATATAGTTTGTTTATAAATTAGTATCTGTTTTATAATTTGTTTATATATTTGTTATCATTATTTTTTTCACTAAACTAATATTGTTAAAGTTGTTAAATAATATGATTAAATTTAGTTATGTAACTTGATTAAGCTACTAAAGTTATGAAATTGCTAGTATCTATCGTTTGAATCTGTGGTGGTTACTTCTTTTAGCTTTTTAGCTCAAATTTTTTAACCCCTAATAAACCAAACAAAATTTGTAGGTTTTGTTACAAAAATAAGTATTTATCTGGTTTCAAAGAACGATAACATTCAAAAATGTACAAGCAGTACAAATATATCTAAACAGTCGCTAAACACATGGTGTCTAGTATAAACAATTTAAATATTTTTAAATTTAGTGTTTATTGTACAAAATTTTACATATACATATATAATACAAATACGAAATTATTGCATAACTTTATTTTTTATTGTTTTGCTCATTATTAAATTTGCGGGTTTGCCTTGTAAATAACATAATTCAAGTTCAATGTTATTTAAATTAATGTCTACTTGGAATACGAAAGTGATAGTTGTTTAAGTTTTAACAATTTCTCAATGTAAATCATTTGATGGTGGTTCATTCATTATAATTGCAAAAAATATGGAGGGGCTGAAATCTCACAGCTCTGAGATATCAAAACTTCGGTTTTGGTTAAGGATTTTGATATAGTTTTCGACATAAAACTTTTATGAGAACATTGTTTTTAGTTATCGGCAGCGATGTATATTAAACATAAAACTTTTTGTAAAAGTCCCAAGTATTTTATCTCTGTTTAGAAATTTATTACAAAACTAAAACGAAACATCAATTCCTTGCCGGAAAATTATTACAGATCATATATTAACATAATTTAGTTAAAAGATGATACACTCAGCAAACTACTCAAAAACCTCTCCATTTAGCGTTTCGAGAAATATTACAAAATCCAAAATTCAGATGTCTTTCAGAAATCCAAAAATATTCCAAAAATTATAATAAAATCAAAAATTTAAACTTTTTTTCCAAAATTCTAAAAATATTCGAGAAATTATTACAAAATCAAAACTTTAAATTTCTTCAAAAAATTTTAAATTATTGCAAAAATTTAAAAAAAATCAAAGTCTTTTTTAAAACAACTTTTTTCAAAATTCTAAAAATATTTCAAAAATTATAACAAAATCAAAAATTGAAACTATTTTCAAAATTTTAAAAATATTCCAAAAATTCAAACTTTTTCCAAAATTCTCAAAATATTGCAAAAATTATAACAAAATCAAAAAAAACAAACTTTTTCAAAATTCTAAAAATATCGCAAAGATTATAACAAAATCAAAAATACCAACTTTTTTCCGAATTACAAAAATATTCCAAAAACTATAATAAAAAAATTTCCATGTTCATCACATTTCAATTTTCATGCCATACAAATAATTAATTTTATTTTTTCTTCACAAAAATTGGGTAAAAAAATGTCTCACCATACCAATCCTGACTATCAAGATTTCTTTAAATTTTAGGTTTTACTACTCATCACTTAAAATGAACGTTTTTTAAGCAAAAAATATGCAAATTTCCTTGTTTTGACATACTTGACGATTTTTGGACACACTTCTGCTAGTTATTTTTTTTTTTTTAATAAAATGTGTTGTGTAGTAGGAATTACAATATGTGTCACAATAACACATAAAAACCTTTTAAGACCAGGGTCCCACAACAACATACGTTCAAAGGTGTTGATGGACATAAATCTTTCTTTTTTTGTTTTTTATATATTTTTTGTTAAAGAATGGATAACTAAACAAAAAATCCTATCACTGACAAAATATGACATAGGCCAATATTTTATGATAGAATAGAGAAAATAAAAGTAAATTAAAAAGTAAATAGCAAATTTTTACAAAAATTTGCTGAAACAAAACAAAAACGTAGTTGCCAATAATCCAGCCGGTTGCATATTCCTTGACCCAGTGACGCACTGTCATTTTTGAAGTTATATGAAGGCTCGTTTCTTCAAGGAAACAATAGCGTCCCGTCATCAAGGATTATTTCACAGCTAAGATTGAGGGTGCTATCGTTGACTGAATACAGTTCATTCGCCACCACCCCTAAGATGTCACCTTGGCTAGTGATATCTCACTGCTATTGCCAGTGGTATGTGATATCTCACGTTACCTCGTATGCCAATAGCAGGGACTGGAGTACGCGGGGTTGTCACACCCGTAGATCAAAAATAAAAAAAAATTTCAAAACAATAAAAACTGATCCCTCCATGCGGATATTGAACACATTGAACACATCGTCCTTTCGACTAGTCCCATTCAAATTTTTTGAAATCCGTCCAGCGGTTTTCTAGATTTCGTCGGTTGTGACGGCCGGCCGGCAGACAGACATACATTTTTTTTGCTTTTTTAGAATCAGTAGGTTCTAAAACGTCGAGAAATGTAAAAAAAGGGGAGGTAAGAATTTCAATTTTAGCTCATGAACTCAATACTTTGGTTTTTTCAAAACCGAAGTAATATGCGCGAATCCTCCTATTCGTCTTTTATGCTGTTTATAACCAAATCTGTTTGGAGTTTTACGAATAAACTTTGTAATTTTTTCTAAATAGAATACAGTGTACTTTAGTTTAAAATTCAATATGATGGTTTATTCGTTTAAACTTTAAATTAAAGAGATCATTTTGAAATCGTTAGACATATCAATTTTTAAGAAATCAACTTTTATATGTTTATAAGTTTATTAACATGAAGATCAACATGGAGGAGAGATCAGTTTTTATTGATTTCTAAATTTTCTGTTAATTTCGGATCTACGAGTGTAACAACTCCCGTACACCAGTCCGTTTTATTGTACGTGTGAACATGGGATATTACATACCAGTGAGATATCTACTATTCTTAATCTTAGTTATGTAGAATTGCTTGGTGATGTCGCGTTATTACTTACTCGAAGAAATGAACTTCATTATAAAATATAACTCTATATGTGGGTTTTAATAGTTTGGGCACTGTGTCACATCATTGTTTTGTTGCCCAATTGTAGTTCTGTTTTTTGAAATTTAAAAAAATGTCTTATCATGAAATAATGGCCTATGTCTTATTTTATTATATGAAAGGATTTAGATCCATGAACATCTCTGAACGCATGTTGTTGTGAAACCTAGGTCTTAAAGGTATTTATGTAATGTTTTAACACATATTGTAATTCTTATTACACAGCACATTTTACTAGAAAACATTTTCGTGCAAACCTCAAGTTTTCCATTTTTCTAGATTAACAACATCTTATCCTATATATGATTCCAAAGATCTTAAATAGAAGGAATCTGTAAAACTTCTATTAGTTGTGGTTTTAAATAAAATGTAATAAAATTCTCATACCCTTTATACGTCCCTGCAGGGTTTCGAACCTGAACCGAACCCGAACCCTGAACCCGCTCCGGAGCAAGATTTTTTTAAATTATGTGAACCCGAACCCAATCAAAAACGCGGTTCAGGTTCAATTTTTAATATAGGAAATTTAAGAAGTTTGCGTAAGAAATTTCATATTTCGCAGAATTGTTTTTGTTTCAAACAAGATTATTTTGGTTATTATTTGTTTCAGTAGAGAATAGTGAATAGTGAGAATTAAATGAAATTTTTTTTCCAAAATAAATATGTGTGTAACATAAATACGGTATGTAATATAACATAAAAAAATAATGAATTCATAAAAAAATTTCGAAAAAATAGTTTTTTTTTGTAACAAATTTGAACCCGAACCCACTAAATTTTAATGTATTGAACCCGAACCTGAACCTGCACCCAAATTTTTCTGGGTTCGAAACACTGCGTCCCTGCTAAAAATATTGCTTTTACGTATGGAATGAAGCATTCAAAAATAGTTTGAATTTTTTTTCTAGTATAAAGTGCTGTGTAATAGAAATTACAATGTGTCACCACAACGCCTATGTGCCTAGGTTATATTATAAGACCTAGGTCACACAATAACAACAACATATTATGTTTTGAGATGTTGTTGAACGCTTTTTTAAACTTTTACGAATTGAAGACACTCAAGATTATGGCTTAATGTAACCAAATTAAAAAGGGTCGAGTCAAAATGTCGCAAAATTTTGCTGAACTTGACTGAAATTGCTTTTTAAAAAGTTCATTTAATAATAAAATATTTGATATTTAACATAAAAAAAAATCTGAATCTAAAAATCGCCATTTTTATAATTTTCCTTCAGAACAAAAAAAACTGATTCCCGACAGTCATATGCACAACGAATTTTATCTCTAAAACAAAAAATATAGCTAGTCCTAAACTTTCACAAGTGGTTAGATATAAAATAAGCTTCAATTTAGTTTAAAAAAAAAAAAAAAAAAGGCTATGCCATCTTTTTTTCAATTACACCATTTTTTTCTTATGTTACACCGTTAAAATTTATTTCAAAAAATTAACAGTGTACATTTTTTTAAAAACTTTGTTCTAATACCTATTCAACGACTTATCATTTATGAAAATCGATTGAGTAGTTTTTCTACAATCGCTCGTCAAAATGCACTCACATCACAAAATAACAAAAATTGAGGGGCACCCTGTGAAGACCCCTGGTCGAAAAAAAATTCTAAGAGAACTTGTATTTTTTATTTATCAAACACTATCTATAAACAAAAAATAATCAAAATTAAAGGGGGTCAAGTCAAAACGTTGTTGAATCTTCGTGAAATTGCTCTAATACAAAAAAATTTTTTTTTTCACGAAATTTGGTGAAAACTTACCTTTTTATGTCCAAAATACGCTGTAATTTATTAGATTTGAAATATTTATTTTTTCACCTTATTTTGAATTAATATCGAAAAAGCACCTAATTTTCAATCGAAAATTCACCCGTCAAAATATCAGCTTTTTTCAAAAAGCTGGTATGCTTTCTATTCGTTGAAATCTCTACTTTCCGATGGTGAAAAAAAATATATTACTGTAGTAAATATTCTCAGAAAATGCAAAAAAGCAATTACCTACAACTTTGCAATATAACTTTTTTCCATAGGACTTTTAGTTTTGCCGGAAATCGAGATAAACCTTTTTTTACCCTTAAAAACTCACCCCTTCCCGACCTCAGATCGCCCGTAAATTATTTTTCCTTTCGTTTTTATAGTATTCTCCTCCTTTTCTAATGGGTTTCATCCTACTATTATTTTTTTTGTATCCAAAAATTATCGACCCTGGTCTAATTTGAAATAATCAATTTACATGTCATGGATAGGAAAAAAATATTTTTCTACTCCTATCACAGTAAATTATAAATTACATCACACTATCCATGACATGTAAATTGATTATTTCAAATAGCGTGCGGTAAGTAAAAAAAGCGTGCGGTAATGGATTTTCGAAAGAAAAATTTTTATTTAATTAGTATATTACATATCTAGAGTTGTAAATAGCATTTTACATGCGAGGGAAAATTTTGCGCACGAGACGCGTAGCGTCGAGTGCAGTATCTTCACGAGCATGGAAAATGCTTTACAACTCGAGATTTGTTATATACTTTTGCTACGACTTTGTTTTAATGCCCAAACGCATATAATTACTTAAAAAAATGAACTACTAATTATAAATTAAATGCAAATAGTTTACAAATCGTGGTAGGCTTTGCATTATTCTGTGTCAAAATGAATTGAAATATTTAATTTTTAAGAATCAAATTTTTCTTTAAATAAAAATTTTTCTTTTTATTAAAAGCGTGCGGTAATATATATATGAAAATCCATTACCGCACGCTTTTTTTTTATTTACCGCACGCTATTTGAAATAATCAATGTACATGTCATGGATAGTGTGATGTAATTTATAATTTACTGTGATAGGAGTAGAAAAAGAAAAATTTGATTTTTAAAAATTAAATATTTCAATTCATTTTGACACAGAATAATGCAACGTCTACCACAATTTGTAAACTGTTTGCATTTAATTTATAATTAGTATTTCATTTTTTCAAGTAATTATATGCGTTTGGGCATTAAAACAAAGTCGTAGAAAAAGTATATAACAAATCACGAGTTGTAAAGCATTTTCCATGCTCGTGAAGATACTGCACTCGACGCTACGCGTCTCGTGCGCAAAATTTTCCCTCGCATGTAAAATGCTATTTACAACTCTAGATATGTAATATACTATTTTTGCACGATCAGGCGATTTTGCATGTTTACAGATTCGTAAATAAACATAGTAAGTTTCGTTTACAAATCACAGGTCGGTAAGTAATTACTTACCGAACATGCAGGCGCTAAGTAATTACTTACCGGTCTTGGGGTCTCCCTTCCCAGAGTGTGAATAAAACGATTTTTATTTAAATAATTATGTAGGTCAATTTACTAACTTAAAACTTTATATAATACTCTTTTATAAAAATATTGCAATTAAAAGATTTAAAAGCAATTTATTTTGAAAAATATTCGATGAAAGTTTTGTTGCAAAACTACAAAAAAACCTATAGAATTATGAGAAACGCAGAGCTTACTATTTTGAAATGAAATTTTAAGAAATTTTCTTTGAAACATTAAAACTTAAAAATGAATTTTATTATTTAAATAATCTTAATTGAATTTTTATTGATCGTGCAAAAAATATAATAAGCATTTTGGGCATTAAGAGTATCACCGATTTCGGATATATTAGAGATCTCGACTTCGTCTCGATCTCAAAACATATATCCTCAATCGGTAAAACACTCTTACTGCCCTTAATACTTAAATAACTATTATTTAAAAATTGTTTTTTGATAATTGTATTACAATTGTTTTTACTTTTTAATAGCGGTTTGTTTTTGCACATTTAGAATGGGAGTTTAAAAATACAATCAAAATCAATTTAATAAGGTCTTTGAGATGTTCATCTGCTTGAAAGATAAAACGATTTGACAAGCACACAACTTTTGATCTATTATTTACACTATCTATTATGAACAAATATGGTTCGTACTACATTTTAACTTAGTGAATCCTTAATATAATAGCCGTGCGTCTATCCGTCTATACGGTCGTAATGCTGATGACGTAGTACATTTTTTTTGTTTTTTTTTTCATTTTTTTTTTCATTTTTTTTTAAATAACATTAAAATTATTGTTATTTTGTTATTGTTTTAATAAAATTTAGAGGGGGGATTTTTTTAAAAGTTATTTATAGTTTTTGTTATTGTTTTAATTAAATCTGTTTTTTTTTCAATTCAATTAGCCACAATATATGTAATATGTTTTAATTTTGCTTTAGAACCTATGTAGGTAAAAACATGCTATATATTATATTTGATTTATAGTAATTAATATACTTCACAAACAAACTTAAATCGTTTAAAGCAAAAGCATGAGAAATTTCAGAGAGGATTTTTTAAATGATTATAGTTGTGTTTTGTATGTAAGCTTGTGCTTTTGTATGTAAGCAAATGCTTTTCTTAACTCCCCTTTGTAGCACAATTATAGCAGGAGTCAGACCCAGAAAATTGTTGTATAGAACAGCGAACATAACAGCATAGAAAAATATAGATTTTTAACAATTTTTAAAAATAATGTAGGTTGCAAACATTTGATATTATTGGGACAAAATACAGTTTGTGTTATAATATACATTTTTAAACATTTAATAATTTAAACCGATTTAATAAAATGATGTTTAAAAAACTCAGTACAAACTTTCGTTGTCATTGTCGATGTAGAGGGTTGTGAGAAAGGTTCGGGGTTCAACGCGGACCCTATATTTATTTTTTATTATTTTTGTTTATAGAACATAAAAATTATTTCTTTGGGATTTTTTGTATTAAATTTCTAGATATTACGATGTATGTATTCATAGGATAAGAGAATATTTCGTCAACACTTAGTCAACATTCTAATCAACATCCTAAGTCACGAGTGTAAGGTCATTATTGATTGTTGCCAATCAATACGAAACTTAATATCTGACGCATGGTCAATTCATTGCAATATTTTTGGTTAGGAAATATAGACATTTACATTTTTCGATAATGTAGTCTTTCAGCCATTTCGTTCAAATGTATTATTTATATCATTTCGATATCAATAAGAAAATTAATTATTTATATGACAGATAGTTTGTTTTCCATCATTATTTTTGCATAGTTTCATTTTCTGTAATTAAACTAAAGAAAAACAAAAGCTGCTATTTCATTATTTTCTTAATACATATTATTATTTCCAGCCATTTGTGATTGATCGTATAAAAATTTATAGTATGTGCACTTCACGTTGGTTTTTTTTGTAGAATTATAGTTAAGCAGCAGGTGCACACAGAATAGATTAGAAGAGGTTGGATTATGATGGATTGTACTTAGTAATTGTATCAAACCCAGATGAAAAGGCAGAGAGTGTATTGGCGTGTGAGGGAAGGGGAGGGGGCGCAGCCCGCGGGATACCCCCTAGTACGAAATAATTGTAATTCTTAAAGTCAATTTTTAAAGAACTTATTAACTATATAAATTACATACTTAGCTTAATCACTTACTAAAAACGTGAATTAAGAACAACAACAATTCATAAATTTCCATATTTTTACAAATACAACTATTGATTTCAATTATGAATGAAATAAATAAAAATAAAAAAAAATATCACCTTTCAACTAAATAATGAATAAATTATCTTTCGTAGATACGTTATAGTTAAAAATTTCACGTACACTTAACTATGAAATATCATAAGAAGAGCGCAATGTTTAAAAGTAAACAATTTGCAACCTCCATAATTTTTTTAAAAATTTTCCTTAGATAAACAATTTCAATTAATTATTAGATGAACGAAAAATAATCTGTTAAAATTAAATTTGTTAGTTAAAAAACGTATATTTTTAAAATTACTTTTATTCGGGAAAACAGTTAAACGCTGATATAATATTATATACATAGATCTACTCTAAGCTTATTTGTGTACTTAATATATACACAAACTGTTCGGCACGGTTTTATATTTCTTGTCAGTCTATCAAGAATAACTACTCTCTTGTTCCGTTAGAAACCGCGTCTTAAGTTAAATTTATACAGTTGGGGTTTGGTTTTAAATTTCTTGCAAATTGCAGCGATACTAAAATCATAATAAGTAATAGGATTAACAATTCAGGGCATGTAATTTTGGTGATTTTTTTGAAAAAAATCAAAAAATCAGATTTTTTTGATTTAAATCGGATTTTTTTGATTTAAATCAGATTTTTTTGATTTGTTTAAAATGTAGAAATCAAATTGTAAAAAATTCCCGAAAATAATTAAATCCATTTTTTGTTATCAATCCAGTTTAATTTAATATCCAGGAACACATTCATTTATTTTAAATATAAATTAAATCAAATAATTTTACTTAAAATTAATTGTTTCATATTCAATAATTCATATAACTGAAAATATAGGAAAACTCTTTATCTTTTTATATATTCAGCTGATTTGCCAAAAATGTTAGTTTTGCCGCTTTGTCTGTCCCTAGGCTGTTTCTTAATTTTGAATGAGCAAGCCCAAAAGTCGAAAAAATTCGTTCGACTCCAGCTGATGAAGCAGTAGCTGTTGTTAGTTGTTGAATTTTATATTGGTCTAACGGCGATATAAATCCTTGGTGTAAGGCAAACATCGATTTCCACCATTCAAAAAAAGTCATATTTGTTATAACTCCTTTTTGTATAACAGGTCCCGCAAATGGAGGAATGTTTGCTTGAAACTTTAGGTACACTGTCATAAAACTCAGCGAAAAGTTATCTTCCATATATTCCATAGCCATGGATTTTTCAGCTTCCGTTAATTTAAAATCTTGAAATTGAATTGACGGTGTAAGTGCAAAAGCTGCAAAATGTTTTGTTATTTATTCACATTAAAAATAATAAACCTGCATTGAAGCATCCCTTCATTTAAAACAAACTTAAACTTTATTGCTATCTTGTTTAGATTAAAAACTGTTTAAAATAAAAAAAATTAAATTGGCAATAGACAAGTTTGTGGTTTTTTAAGGCTACCATTTACGAAATAAAGTTTGTTTTTCGTTAAGTTTTAGGGCGCGTTCATTTTTGAACGATTTTTTTTTATACTTTTTAGCAAAAATTTTATACTTTTTACCAATTTGATTTAAATCAATTTTTTTTTAAAAAACCATTTGATTTAAATCTGATATAAATCAATGATTTAAATCAATTGATTTAAATCAAACATGCCTTGATTAACATAATTAACATTTTCAATGGTTCAACAATTGTGTTCTACTTCTGAACACATGTGTACAATATTTAAATAATGTGTTTATTTAGTGAACATAAAATTCAGATCAATTATCGACACATTAGACCGAGTCCAAGTGTTAAATCGTTTACTAATCAAACATATTTTTGCTTTACAGATTACATGAAGAAATTAACCACTTCTATGCGCATATGCTACCAACAGCAACTGAACATGCAATACGACAAAAGGTTGTATCCAGAATCGAAAATGTAGTTCTGTCGTTATGGCCAAATGCTAGGGTTGAAGTTTTTGGGTCATTTCGAACAGGATTATATTTACCGACAAGTGACATAGGTAAAAATTAATACAATTCATAATAAAATAATATAAAGATCAATAACAAGCCAATGATTTTAGATTTGGTAGTTATCGGACGATGGGAAAAATTACCTTTACGTACGTTAGAGTCTGAACTGACGGCCCGTGGAATTGCAGAAGCAATGTCGATACGAGTTTTAGATAAAGCTTCTGTGCCAATTATAAAGTTAACGGATCGCGAAAGTCAAGTCAAAGTTGATATATCATTCAACATGCAGTCTGGTGTTCAATCAGCTGAATTTATCAAAGAAACCAAAAGAAAATATCCTGTTCTGGCTAAGTTGGTACTGGTCTTAAAACAATTTTTACTACAACGGGATCTTAATGAAGTTTTTACGGGTAACTGATTCTACAACCAATTTAAAAGCTGCAACTAATTTTTTTCATTCATTTCAGGTGGTATTTCGTCATATTCTTTAATATTAATGTGTATTAGTTTTTTGCAACTACATCCACGTCAAAATGTTTATGATAATGCAAATTTAGGTGTCCTGCTATTAGAATTTTTAGAGCTGTACGGAAGAAAATTTAATTATATGAAAACCGGCATAAGTGTAAAACGTGGTGGACGATATATAGCGAAAGAAGAATTACAGAAAGATATGGTTGATGGACATCGGCCTTCTCTTTTGTGTATTGAAGATCCTCTAACACCAGGAAATGATATTGGTCGGTCGTCTTATGGTGCTTTACAAGTTAAACAAGCATTTGAATATGCATATATTGTTTTAACACAAGCAGTATTAAATACAGGATTGAATGACTGTAGTAGGCAAAGTATATTAGGGCGTATTGTCCGCGTCACAGACGAAGTAATCGACTATCGTAAATGGGTCAGAGAAAACTTTGAGTCCGAATTAATTACAACCCAAGCTATTGTATCATATAATGATCAATTACCCCCACCAAAAATTTTTAATAACCGCCGTCGGGGTAGTATATCAAGTGTAGAAACATCAGAAGAAAGTATGGATAGTGATGGGGATTCAAATCCTGTTTCTCGAGATATATCACCAACAAATCTTCAAAGACACCAGTTTCATAAAAATAATATAATCATACCAAATAACTTAACACAATCACCAAATGATGTTATTATTATTGATGATGGTCCAGAATTTAGAACCCCAATGTCAATGCGTGCTGATAGCGAGGGTGGAATAGGAAATAAACAAATTCACAATACCAGTAATGGATTAATTGTAAGTAAAAAATAAGGGAGCCAAGCTCTCTATTCATCAAAACTTATTATAAAACAGTTTTTAAAATTATTGTTGAAGTTTCTATTACAGTTTTTATAATAAATTATATCCTATGTTCTTACACTTATAGTGAATTCTTTTCGACTGTACCGAACAAATTCCAACACCGAATTATCGAAATTTGTATTCTTTTGGATGGAGTGCAATACAAAAAATACAAATTTCTATAATTCCTACCTACATCAACTGCAATCGGGATTCTAAATAAGAAGTTATATGAATTATAATGAACACGAAAAGAGATTTATTCTTCGCTTTGTTTCAATACGAAGAAATGTGTTCTATTCTTGTACGAAAGAAGTCATTGCCAAACAATTAATAAGCCGCTTGTTTGGCAGTTGAAACATTTAAATTAAAATAATTATAAATTAAATACGTAGTTACAAGGACCAAAAAATGTTGTTTATTTTTTCTGAAGAGTTTTTATTTCACAAACACAAGATGTATTAATACAACAAACAAGGAACAACTTAGGTATTGACTCCATTAAAAATATTACATTACAAACATGTTTGTATGAAAATGTATGTGAAAATGCAAACTGCGCATACCCCCTTAAATTAATATAATAAGTTGAAATGTAAGACTAATACGAATGCCAAGCTCTTTTCCAATTTCGTATCCTAAGCTTAGTAAAAATGGTAGTTTTTAAATCAAAATTTGAACTGCAATCGATCAATGTGGTGGCGGCGGTAATTGATTAGTTAGACAAACCACTATTTTTAACGTAGTTTAGAGAAAAACAGTATTTGCAACTGTATGTTTGTGATTTCACTTGCAAAATACCTTTTGTTTTGTTGATTAAACTCTTAATTCAAAGTTATAATAGAACAACTGCGCAAATTCAGAAAAACAATAATGCTAAAAACTTCCTAGACACGATAAGATAAGATTATATAATAATAATTAAATATGCAATTATTATATTGTTTTTATTTTTTTAGATTGATAATCGGCAAAATTCAACAAAAGTGAATCAGCATTCCAATCAACAACAGTTTTATGATGTAGCTTCCAGATTGGAAAAAAATAATGATATTAATCAACGACAGTTAAATAATCATAATCTTAGTAATAGTCATATTAATAATAATAATAATAAAAACCGTCGAAACAGTGTTATATTAACATATAATAGTTTAAATTCTACCAAAGATGATTCATCATCAAGTGGACATTACGAAAAAACATCAAATAAAGATTCAAATACAAAGGTGTATCATAAGAAAAGTACCAAAAGAAAAAAGACAATATCACAAACAGATAAGAAAATGAATAACAATAGTAGCAGTAGTAGCGGAGGAAGTAGTAATGGTTATAATAATAATAAAGATGGTACAACTAGTCGATGATGATTTGTCATAATTAAATATTTCTGCTTGTAACTAATAATTTTTATTTCCTAAATTAATGATAATTACTAGCGTATCTAAGCGTAACCGTAATTTTGCGTCTCGATAAGATTTATATTTTTTTAAAGGTAAAATTGTACAATTTTCAATCAAAATAACTGACTATACTTTTGAAAATTGTATTTAAATAATTTACAAATTTTTTCTATTTTAAGATAAGATTGAAGTGAGATTTTGATTTAAAACTTAATTTTTTCTAATATTAATTCCATATGTAACCATCTCCGAAAATTTATTTATTTTATAATTTTATATTATTGGTTTTTTCATATTTCAAAATCTTTTTCACTTAGTTTTCACAAGAACTGTACCGTTGGTTAGCTTTATTAGTAAAACAATCTAATTCTAAAAGTGGTATTTGAGAAAAGTTATAGAAAAAAAATGCCAGTTTAAAATAAATATAATTAAATTTTGTTTTTGTAGTCAAATTTAAAACTTAAGAAAAGTTAAGAAGTTAGGTGGTTTTCAAACAAAGCTCGCCAACAGTGATGTGTTCGATTACCGACAGTGATGTGTTCGATTTGACTAAAATAACTGAAATTTCTAAAAAGAAACCTAAAAAATTGTATGGAACTTTTCATTTGTTTCAAAAAAATTCAAATATTTCAGTTAAATCGAACTCGCCGAGTATATGAAATCCTGTATTTGTTGTTTGTTATTATTTTATAACTATAAAATTAGATCCAACCGTTATCGGTTTAAATACAAAAACTAATATGAATAAATAATAGTTTTCTAGAAAAGCTATGCCGATTATAGTTAATTCTATTATAATTATATTATTAACGTTAAACTTTATGATTTTCTAACAAGGTATACAATCTACAATGATATCTAATAATACACTTGGGCATTAATTGGGCAGATCTATTTTTTTATTCAAAGATTATTATTATACTAAAACTGAGAAGAGTTATTTATTGACCAAGAACGATATCATGTTCGAGATCTTTAATGATTTGTTTTGCTACTAACACTGATTATCATATTTGATTAGATTTTGATATTACATAGTCATTTCCTATTTCTTTTATTAAATATTTTTAAATATCAAGTAGTCTGGATTCTGGCAGCTCAGTTGCAAACTAATAAAATGAAACAAATGGAGTATAGTTATTTTCATTTGCTGCTTATTATCTTATTGAGCTAGCTATTCTGTTGATTAAATAATGCATTTTACTTTTTACCAGTGTTCAAATTTAAGTTTTATTTATCCGATATTCTTTGGTTTTTTCGTTTACGTTTACACAAATTTTATTTTTCTAAATAATTTTTTTTTCGGCAAACGGCTGAAAAGTTTAACTTTAGTGCCGCTGGGGAGTAGCTAAAGTCTTACTTTTTAGCCGGCGTCTACAAAAGTAACGTCATTTTTATTTTATCTACCGGCGGCTGTAAAGTAATTTTCATAGTTTTACGGCGGCAGTAAAGTAATTTTCATATTTTTACGGCGGCAGTAAAGTAAAATAACATGATATTATTAATTTGTTCAAAACAGAATGTATTTCAGTTCATTTTAATGAATTAAAATCAATAAAAATTAATTTCAGAAAATTTATTACCTAAAACATATTTATAAAAAATTTGATGCATTAATTTCATATTTTTAAACAAATTTAAAAGTTTGCCGAAAAAATAGTGTATTGAATTCGGAGCTAAAGTGACTTTTTGTGTTTCGTCTATAATTGCCAAACTATAGACTCAACACAAAAAGTACAACTTTAGCTCCTAATTCAATAATATACTATTCTTTTCTTTTCCAAGGAAATATAAAATCAAATTTTTGTCTCCTGTGTTTTAACTTTTATTTCGTTTGTTCGTATTTTGTTTAAAAGAAAGGAGAGATATAAAAAAAATTGTTTCCTTTATTGAGAACGATTGAAAAATAAAAATTCATATGTTTATTCGAAAAGAAAGATTGATCTTAGAGATTTTGAATCTTTCCTTGGATATTTTTTTTTTTTTTAATAAAATGTGTTATGTAGTAGGCATTACAATATGTGTCACAACAGCACATAAACACCTTTTAAGACCAAGGTCCCACAGCAACATGCGTTCTAAGGATGTTAATGGTCGCAAATCTTTCTTTTTTCTTTTGTTTATATTTTTTGTTAAATAATGGATAACAAAACGATAAATCCCTATCACATATAAAATATGACATAGGCCAATATTTCATAATAGGATAGAGAAAATAAAAATAAAATAAGAGATAGAAAGCAAATTTGTTTTAAAAATTTGCTGGAACAAAACTAAAATGGGGTTGCCAATAATCCAGCTAGTGGCATAATCCTTGATTATGTGTCGCACTATCTTCCTCAACGATTAAAGCCCAGGTATAGAGTTATATGAAGACTCGTTTCTTCGAGAAAGCAATAGCGCGCCACCATCAAGGAGTATGCCATTGCTAAGATTGACGGTGCTACCGTTGATTGAATCCAGTTCATCCGCCAGCACCCTTAAGATATCACCTTGGCTAGTGATATCTCACTACTATTGCCGGTGGTATGTGATATCTCACGTTAACTCATATGCCAATAGCAGGGACTGGAGTACGCGGGGTTGTCACACCCGTGGATCAAAAATAAAAAAAATTAACAAATCAATAAAAGCTGATCCCTCCATGCGGAAAGAAATATAAATATAAAAATTTGCTATATTATTTTATTTTTTTCGTCTATTATAAAAGTCCCCTTGTATGGACGTGTTTATAGACACATATATGTATTCTTACATGTGTAAAATCAAGTATAACTTTATGTTTGTCGGTCAATAAATTTGTGTTATTTCATACAAAAATTGTATCGTGAAATTAATATTATAATTTAAATAGTTTGGAGCGGTTTAAAATTATGAGTGAATGTTGATGATGATGACTGAAGCTGGGTTTTAACATGCGAACTGAGGACTGTGAACTTTTTTATCAACCAATCAGAGAAGAAAATTTTATATTCACCATAAAATTCTTATTTTTAATTGGTCAATAATTCGATGTTAAAACCCAGCTTGTGAAATTGGTGTTATCAAAAAAAATTTGATTTCCTTATTTCACGTATTCTACGATTTTTATGAAAACATTTCTTTGTAGTGCGCTTAAAGTCCACAATCGTGTTACCTGGGTGACGCTAGCAATATCATGTTGTATAAATAAATGTGTGAAAATATAATTGTTTTAATAATTATTGTAATTAGTACAGTGAATAATTAATACAACAAATAAGATAATTAATCCAAATAATTATCATATGCATATTACGTCAATTCAAAGAATAAAAATTGCTGGCGTGGATATAAGCATAACCTCATAAATTTGGTATCATCACATCCACCTACATTGGCGACCTGCCGACGCAGAACAACAAAATATTAAATAAACATTCGATCAATAATTATTCACCATTAATTAAGCAAAATTTTACAAGTCGAAAGACTTTATAAAAGTATTTAAGCTAACGAAAAATATAACAGTGCAATTACAGTTCTAACAACTATGTATGTGCGACTTTTTTAGACGGCTGAAAATGAAACTCTCAGTGAAACAGATTTAATATTCAATAGTAGCATTTCTTTCAATTTACTTCGAAATAAAGTAATATAAATGTTTATTGATTAAAGGTTTAATTATAGATTAAAAAACATAATGCACCTATACAAACTTCTTGAACATTAGCACACTCTTTTCAATCCACATATTAAGAAATTTATAAATTTTTCACTTAATTTAACGTCTTCCACAACTCTCGATTAGGGCTTTCAATACCGATAAAAGTATTACCGTTAATGCCGGTAATGGTCCTTAAAACTTATTTCGGTATTACCAGTATTATGCTATTACCGAATTAAAAAAATTTACCTTTACCAACAAAACAATCTCTTGTTACTTTACGCAAATAACTTATTTAATAAGTTTAATAGAAAATTAAATCTAATAAGCTGAAATATAATAAGCCTAATAATATCCTAATAGGCCTAATAAGCTGAAATATATACAGAGTAACAGTAAAATTATAAAAAACTTTGTTTTCTTTAATTTTATATTAAACTTATTAAATAAGTTATTTGCGTAAAGTAACAAGAGATTGACATTATGTTATTTAAAAACTTACGCCAAGTGCCAACGGCAAACAGTGTTAATTATATTAACTACAAAACTTTAACTTATTCTGGGGTCCTATTCCCGAACAAATTTAAATTTGGACAATATTGCGAAGTTCGTATTGCATAACATTAAACGGTTACCGTAACCATTTTACGAAAAACGAATTTCAATTTTCACAATATTATCTAATTTGAATTCGAGCTTCACAATATGGTCTAAATTCACATTTATGTGTTCAAGAATAGGGCCCCTGCTTTCATAGAAATAAATAATTATAATCCAGAAACTTTGAATATTACATAGTCCGAAATTGTGGACGTAATACATTATTCCACAGTATATCCCACATTATCCCATACAGTATATAAAATTTTTTTTGTAGTAAATAATAAAAATTTATCGACGACAACCAATAAATAAAATAATTCAAAAACAGATTCATTATTAATTAATTGCCAACAAACATTCCTAATCAAACTCAATAATCACCAAAGACAAAAATCTTCAAGAATATAATCCTCATAACCACAATAATATGCTTATTTTTCATTCCTTCCCCATACAATTTTACATTAGACAAAACGTATAAATCAACGAAAGATTTATATTATGAAATTTTTCTCTATGTTGTTTTGCAAAGAACGAACAAATCAATTTTATAATTTGATTCTTTAATTTTTAAACCATAGAAAATTTTTTAAAACAAAATAAAGAAACTTATGACCAAAATAAAAGTAGAGATGCAGAAGAAAGATGCAGAAGAAAAATATTTTTTTTTAAATCTTTCCCTATGCATGCATGAATTGTATTTTTAATTTTTGAAAAAGAAAGTAAGAGGAAAGATTCGAAAAATGAATTTAAACACTGCTTTTTACTGCTAACGCTATCATATATGATTTGTTTAGATTTTTATATTAATAATTTTACATTTCATTTTTTGAATATTTCTAAGACTGTTTCTGAGTTCCATAATAGTGTAATTTTTTTACATTTGTGTTGTTTAAAATTTCCTCTCCAATTTAATTCTACTGCAAAAGCAGAATTAACTTTTCTTGTTTCAAAAATTTATCAATTCACAATTTTTTAAAAATCATCAAGAAAACATCAATCATCATGAAAAAAAACAAACCGAAATGCATTTGTTTTTTTCGATTCGTCGAACAGAAGTGAAACTTCAAAAAATAATAACAGAATCCGTATTGCAAAAACCAATTTACAGAATTGAAGAAGTTAAACATCAAAAATAACAGCAGCAAAATGTGTGAATCATCGAATTTTCGATGATTTATCATAAAAATCGATGATATCGGTGGTATGTTGCAGAAAAATTTATATGTAATAATTTTTCGATTCGATAGGTGAAGGTGATGTGATAGTAATACCCAACATTCCCCAACATTTTGCTACAGAATCTGTATGACAAATATTATTTTTTTAAGAGCGGGAATGATTTTTATTTTACAAAAGTTAAAATTTAACTATATAGTATATAATAACAAATTCTTCTTAATATCAAGTAGCCTTATAATATTTGTTTATTGCATCAAGTGTATAAGAAAAGACGTACACGCACACCATTTTTGAAGCCAACTAACTCATCCACAAATTGCATCTCTGACAATTGCCATAGCATCAAATAGTACCGCATTGTAGAGTGTAGATAATCAAACATAAAATCACAAGCTCCAAACGCATGCAAGTATTTATTCCGAACAGGATCTAAGGTCTAAAATTTACAGGGAATTAATGGTTGATCATTCTAATCGAAGCTAAGAAGTTTGTTTTTGTTTCATTGCATATAATGTATCTATTAGTAACACGTTGGAAGATTATTCCTATCACACTTAAATTTCCAAAAACATATTTGAATATGTTAAATGAATGATTGAATTATCAACTTATATACTAATTACTTATCATATATTTTATTTGAGATAACCTCTGAGTTCCACCGGATATTCTATACCAACCTGCAAGAATAGTAGTATAAAATGATTGAGCTATATTTTTAATAAAATTCGTTTACAATTGTATACATCTAAATAAAAATACACAATAAATACACAATTATAATGTTGCGTAGGTTGACATTTGATTTTCATCGTCAAATAGAAAATCAATAATTTCTTTGATAAATGTAAACGGACATTGATTTTCAATTAAAATATTCGATGACTTTTATACATTTATAAATTCTACAAATTTAAAGTATTAATTTGGGAAATATATTTCAAATAAAATTTATTTTTCTACGATAGTAAATGAAAAGTCTTTTCATACAGGCATTTAACCATTTTAGGGTTAATTCGTACGAAAAAAGCATGTTTTTGTGAATTTTTTGTGACGACACAGTTAAAATCTCTTTATTAAAACCAATAGTACATTAAAGTATAACATTTGAAGAATATTGTATAAATTTTTCAGGAAGAAATATTAAAAAACACAGCAATGGCAGCAATTATTCGTACGTGTCTCAGAAAAAAGTAGAATTGCGGTGCCCCTCATAACTTGGTGCTGGATCATCAAAAAATCAAAGTTCATTCGTTAGATAATAGTTTTCCCCAGGTAACGCTGGGAGGGTTTTTTGATATTTTAATTTTTCACTTTTTTGGAACACTTTGAAGGGAAAAACGCGATTTTTTGCGAAAAAAATCGGTTAATTTGTTATTGTAAGATAAAAATTATTAACAAAATTTGCAAAAACTCTTCAGCGTTACCTCGTAAATTACTTATAGAAATAGTGTTCAAAAGGATCAATTTCAAAAGGATCGGTGCAGTAGTTTTGAAGTTATGAGGGTAAAAAAAAAATAAAAATAAAAAAGTAAACTTTAAACGCTTTAAAGTTTTGAACAATAAAAAATCTGATATAAAACGTTCATAAGCAAATTTAAAAATACTCGTAACTTCGTCAATTTTGCTCCAATCAACTTGAAATTTTGACACAATATTCTTAAAATATTATGCATTCAATCAAAAAAAATGCAAAAAAAAAAAGTTGTGGGGAAAACGCTTTAAAGTTTTGAACACTAAAAAAACATGTCCTATTTCCAATCGAAATGCAATTGTCTCAACCTCACCGTGCGGTCACATATGGCGAATCAAACTACGAAATTGCTTCAACAACTCTACAATTATAAATCGATGAAGTTGAGACAATAACACGAAATATTTATGTGAAAATAAAATATAGTTCAATTAATCTCAAATGCTTAAACTTTAAAATGAAAAATTCATGATATAAGGCCAAAGAAATTTTTTTTCAGGGAAATAGTTATTATCTTTATTCAACTACTGTTATATTGGATATAACACTTTATATTTTAAATAAACCTCATTCTGTTGTGAGGAAAATTTTATCGTGTAGTTGTCCCAATCAAAGTGAAATTGTTTGCAAATAATTTTTCTTTGCATGAATAATCAACTGCCAACTTCGAGATGAGGTTGTCATGAACTTCAATTTTTTTTTTTAGTGTAAAAAACGTTCATAAGCAAATTTAAAAATACTCGTAACTTCGTGAATTTTGCTTTAATCGACTTGAAATTTTGACACAATATTCTTAAAATATTATGCATTCAATTAAAAAAATTAAAAAAAAAAATTGAATACCCTAATTTGTGTTTTCTTTTCTCGATTTGGATGCAAGTTTCAAACTTTTTGAGGGCAATTTTTTTGCATTTTCTGACTTTCTCAAGAGACGATGCAAAAATGTTGCATTGTATAATATATTAATATGTTATAAAAAATAAGAAAAAATATATTTTTAATGATGTAATTTTCTTAAATAAAAATATTTAAATAGTTTAAAAATAATAATATACATTAAAAAATTGAATTTCTTTATTTTGTTAAACAAATTTAAACAATAAAGAAATGTGACTTTTTTCTGTTCGATTCTCAAGTATTTTAAGGGCAAAACTGAAAAAATAAATGCAAAACTACAAAAAAAATGCAAAACTGAGAGTTTTGCCCGCTCTGAGGTCAAAACTTAAATCGAGAAACGAAAACGCTATTAGTTAACATGATGAATTTTACCAACAATTAATAGTATTTTAACCAATAAGTGTTTAATGTATTAGTTTAATATTGTTTTAATTGAGAAATCAAAGAAACAACAAAAGAAATAGAGAATTTAATTTAAAATTTGATTTTTGAACAAAACGTAGCAAAGTCATTGTGAAAGCCATGAATTTGAAAAATAATTTTAATACAATCAAAACAATTTGACCAATTGAATACTATTATTATGGAAAAAACAAACAAATAAAGTTGATATTAATATTTGGAAGAGAATAAAAAACTAAATATTTCATTAGGAGCATTTAGTTGAAACAGTATGTTTGTTTTAATGGAATTTATTTCTTCAAAGCTCTATGTAGTATGTTTCGAACTTCGGGCAAAGATGCATCTCGTTTTTGTTTTATTCGCTTCAGTGATGAAATTCTGAAACGTCTGAAAATAAAAAATTCTTGAACTTTGTGTTTTAAATATCGATTCTCAAGTTTTATTTTTTTTATCAATCAAACCCATGTTTAGCATTGAATCCCACCACTTAATTCAATAGCTTTAAATAGTTCCAGATATAATGCTGATTAGTTTCTTTTACTATTATTAATTATTAATTCTGTTCTGAAAACACATTGTGTACACAATGTATAGGAAAGGTGAGAGGCGAATGAATGAAACACTTTAGATACAAGGCTAGCGCTTTAATAACTGAGATAGAACGGGAAAAAACTCGTAAGCTCAGTTTTTCATCAGAATAATATTATTTTTTCAATGTTTTTTAATTCTTAATTGACTTTCCATAGTTTATTTTCATTTCTTTGGTAACAAATAACAATTATTTCGAAATCTTGAAAATTTCTCATGAAATTTTTTACGTACTTTGAAACACAATCACTCAATCTCCTTAGTTCTTTGGATCAAGGAATATCAAAGTGAGTTATACTCGCAGTTCGCACTTGACCGACTGTTTCGTACACATTTCGATCGATTTATATAGCTGCATTCGGCTCGAGACTTTGGCATTTAACACGTAAAGCTAATGTATCTCTCTCTGTATTTATTTGGTTCAAACCAGGATGGTCATTTTGTTGTATTTTCTCATTACGAGATATTTACATGAGATGTTAACTTTGTTTGTATAACTAAATGCAATATATTTCTGTTTTGGTTTCGCTTATGTAAAAAATATTGTTTGTTCAATTTGACAAATAAATGAAAAGTGAGAAAATTAAGAAAAAATTACGTGAGAAAAACACAACACAACACACTCTGTAGTCTGTTCGTCACTTGTATTGGAAACGAGACAAAAAGTAAAAAAAATTTTGTTTCGATAAAAAGTTTCTTTTACAAATTGTATTTGATCATAATATGTGATGCTTGCCGTTCGGCTTCTTGTGGAGTTTTTTGAGACGAAGTCCAAGCTGCTTTTCATCAATTCATAACTTCTAGTTTTTTTTTATTGAAAGTTAGACATGTTTAGTGTTAATATAATTAATTATATATTAACGTCTCTGAATATCCGAAGATACCATGCCAACTAGGGATTATAATCAATTGAGAACTAAATTTCTTTTAGAAATTTATGAACGCCGACTTTCAACTTTTGAGGGTTAAAGTTATCAGGGAAAACCCACGAAGGTAATGAATTCCAGAGATGAGAGACTCTGTTGAAAAAGTCGCGCTGGAAGGCTACAGTTCTACATCTAATTATTTGAACCGTAAAAGGATGGGCCGCTACCGATGCTCTGGTATGACGCGATAGGTTTGCAGACTTAGGTAAAATCGATTTGATCTCTTCAGAAACCCGTTCATCCATGATATATTTGTAGAAAATCGTCAAATCAGCAACATTTCTTCTATGCTGCAAGGAATCAAGGTCATTAGTAAGATTTGAGTTACCAATTAATTTAACTGGTCTCCGCTGAACAGAATCAAGATACTTCGAACTACATAAGTATGCTCCACCCCATATGTAAGAACAATATTCCCTACAGGGTCGTATAAAAGATTTGTATATTAAAAGAAGCTGTTCGCTACTGAAAAACTTACGACATCGTCCTAAAACCCCAATTTTTGAACATCGCTCTTCGCTAGGCTAAAAATATGAGAATTCCACTTCATATTATTTTCAACCTCAACTCCTAGAAGTTTCACGGACTCTTTTTCCATCAGAACGTTGGAATCAAACTTCAATGAAAAAGGGTTATGTGTTGACAATCTTGAAAAATGGCAAACTTGTGTTTTGGATGTATTGAATTCAACACTGTTAGCAACACCCCAATCAAAGATAGTTTCAAGATCAACGTTTAATGAATCTATCAAATTTGATCTACAGTTATTAAGCGCTAAAGGTGAATATGATCTAGGTACAACATGAGATGCATGAAGAGTGCTATCATCAGCAAAACTATGGATAGGATTAATTGTTGAAACCAACAAGTCATTAATATAGATAAGAAAAAGAGTTGGGGACAAAGCGGAACCTTGAGGAACTCCTGCATTAGTCGAAAATACATCCAATGAAATACCGTAGCAAACATTGACTCGAAATTTTCGTTCAGATATAAAGCTTTGCATCCACGAAATTAGTGGCTCATCTAAACCATAACATAACTTGCATATAAGATTTTTGTGCCAAACTTTTTCAAATGCTTTGGAAATATCAAGAACAATACCGAAAGTCTCACGAAAGTTTTCAGGAGATTTGTTCCAAAGATGAGTAACAAACGAAGGCAAATCTCCTGTTGCTCTTCCTTTTCGGAAGCCGTATTGTCTTTCATTAAGTAATTTGGAAGACTCTAAGAAGCTCATTAAATTAAAATTTATATATTAAAAAAATTTTCGAAACTACTGACAAAATTGAAATGGGTCTGTAATTGGATGGGTCAGTTTTACTACCATTTTTTGCAACTGGCTGTACACTAGCAATTTCCATATTTCAGGAAAAATCCCTTTCTTATAAAAAAAATCCCTTTCTTGTATTGACCGAATTCTCTAATTTTGTGGTTAATGCTTTTATAAACTCTTAATTTCTGCATTTTTTTAAGTTATAAAATTAAATAAAGAAGGTATTTTAAAATGACTAAAATCTTTTTCGTCGATCCTTTTTAGAAATGTAATTTAGAACCTATAACTTCGTATTCTCTGGAGGAATTATAATAAAATTTTATGTTCATGTATTCTTCTAGTGTCTTAGAATTCTGTATTCTTTATCCAATAGAGTTACTGTTGGTTTCATTTATAGTGAATTCTTTTCAACTGTGCCGAACAAGTTCCTACACTAAATCATCGAAATTTGTATTCTGTTGGATGGAGTGCAATACAAAAAATATAAATTTAATAATTCAGTCGGAATTTGTTCGGTGCAGTCGCAAAGAATTCGTTATTAAATTTCGAATTCTCAATCCAAAATCGTTTTATCAGCTTTTCTTTTGTCTTTGATTATTGATATTTTGAATTACCTATAGTTTTGAAATTTGGTGGTTTGTTGTATTAAAATGCTAATGAAACTATGTCCAAAATCAGTATCGTGTAAAAAATAATGAGAAATATTCTTAAGGTGATTTCTTATATTCAATATTTAGTAAATTTGCAAACAAAATTAAAATTATGCTCAGAATTTTTCGTTTATTTGAAGTTTAAGCTATTAATGTATATACATTTATATTTGCAATTACCCAATATATATTCACGAAAAATGTTTATCATGAAAATCTTTAAACTTATATAATAATACCATATGTAACAAATATATTATTGTATCATTTCATTTCAAAACTAAATCACGAAATTAAAATCTGAATTAAATTTTGAATTAAAACAACAAATTTAATAACAATTATGTTTGATAAGCAAAGTAATAAATTAGGAATAAATAAATATGTATGTATAGTGTAAATTATTAATTTTAAAATCTCTTTTTTATGTAAATGTATAAATGTTTCGTTGTAAAATATGGTTAATTAAGAACAAACAACAAATAAAATATAATGAAGTTGATTTATTTTTTAAAAAAAAGTGTACGTAAAAAAAGTGAAAAATATGAGTCATTTTCAGTACAAGAATAAGTAAAAAAAAAGAAAAAAATGTATTTATTGTAAAAACTGTAAATAAATTTTATTCAATGGCGATCTGTATTGCCAAACTCAACAAATTTAAAGTGTTTTACTGTTCTCAACTCTGTAACAGATATTGTAGTGCTAGTGCAACTCATCGAATTTTTAGAATATCAGGCAATAGTACATACCCAGAGGGAAGGCTTTTCGCTTCCGCTTCGAGCTTTTAAAAGAATTTAAAAATTAGTTATAAGAACATTCGAATTTAACTTCAAATAATTTTGATTTACCTAGTTCGCTCATATTAAAATTATATTTCTAACAATCGTATTTTTTTTTTTTTGAATAAAATGTGTTGTGTTATAGGGTTTACAATATCTGTCACAACAACACATCAATACCTTTTAAGACCTAGGTCCCACAACAACTGGCGTTCTAAGGTCATGATGAACGCTTTTTTTAAACCTCTGTGGGTTGAAGTCACCTGAGACTAAGGATTCCGGCAAACTATTCCATTTGTATGCAGTTCGGACAAAGAAGTCTTTCTGCGATCTGCCAGTATGACAGCGTGGGATCTCGACCGTTTGACTGGTTGCGGTAGCCGATTGTCGAGTGGAACGGGGGTAAGAATAAGTTTGAGGCATGATGCTGCTGATTTCATCTGAGCACTGTTGATGACGATATTTGTAAAAAAACAACGAGGTCAGCAACAGTGCGACGATGTTGTAGGGAATCAAGTTTTGATGTCAAAGTTCGATCACCCACAATTCGTATAGCCCGCTTTTGACAACAGTACTCCATACAGCGACGAATATAGGACTTATAGTATATTGCATATTTAAAGCGGAAAGTGAATCTTTTGTGCTCGGAGGCTAATCGCCTCCGAGTACAAAAGTCACTTTACGCTTGAAGCATGCATACTATTTTTCCTCCGCCCGTTTCAAATTGATCAAAACCTAGATAAAGATTTACATTCAATCTCTGCAAAGAATTATTTTTATTTCTATCATATTAGCCTTGCTACATCGTTTCTAAGGAAATTTTGCGTTCCATTTTGTTTTATCAATAAATATTGTATAAATAGTAAACACGTAAATTTGCGATGTAATAAAATTTATCAAAACTATGGATAGCAGTTAAGAAAATGAAATAGATTCCACTCCGCCACACATCGTAGAAGCCGCGGAGAGTGTAATTTTAAATTTATTACCAGAAAAATCAAAAAAAAGGTATGAAAGAAAATATGACTTGTTCGTAAAATGGTGCAAAATGAATAAAGTTGGATCATCTTATTCAGAAAACGACATGCTTGCTTATATATCCGAAATTGTGAAGCCCAAGAAATCATCAACGGTGTGGTCTATATATTCGATGCTCAAAACCACTATATCCACCAAACATAATTTTGACATTTCAAAATTTAACCGATTGATAGCCTTTCTAAAGAAGCAATCAAAAGGTTATAAACCCAAAAAATCAAAGATCCTCAAAAGAGAAGAAATTAAAAGGTTTCTGTTAGATGCTCCTGATAAATCTTACTTGATGTTGAAGGTAATATATTTATAAATAAGATAAAATATTATAAATTATTCTGGAAATTTTAGGTTTCTTTAATAAAAAAAAAAAAATTCAAAATAATTAAATTTAAAAGTTGCTTTAGTGTTTGGTATTTCTGGAGCTTGTCGTCGGGACGAACTAACTAAAATGACAATAGAAGTATCCTAATAGTGAAAATCCCCAATACCAAAACCGCAGTTCAGCGTACATATATTGTGTCAAACAGCGGAGTACGAGATCTCGATTATTTAAGCTTTTATCGTAAATATGTGGGTGGCTCTTCGCCCGTTAAACTCGACGACGAGGCGATTTTTTTTAAATGCGCAAGTGACAAATGCACAAATCGTATCGTAGGAATGAACACATTTGGGAACATGCCAAAACGTATAGCAGAATATTTAAATTTGTCTGATTCCGCTTTATACACTGGTCACTGCTTTCGAACATCCTCGGCAACTTTACTAGCAGATTCTGGGGCCGACATAACTTGTCTAAAACGGCATGGCGGTTGGAATTCTACTGCAGTAGCAGAGGGATATATTGAAGAATCACTAGAAAATAAAGCTTCATTATTTCATAAAATTCTTGGAAAAAAGCAACAACCGGATATTATCAAAAATAACCATAGCGTTACAAGTACGTTAGCTAGTAACAAAATAGATTCAGGAATTAAAATTGAAAATTGTCAAAACTGTCCAATAACGTTTAATAATAATAATAAATAATTTTTTTACTGAATGTATAAATTTACTTTCAGCTCGGCGAGCGGCAATGAAACATTTGCCAAGCGGCAAATATAAACTTTCAACCATCAACTGACAGCTTGAAAAGCCTACTTTCACTATCGGGCGTAGGAAATAATAATTTTCAAAGCAGACTCAAATCAAACTAAAAAACAAACATTTCTGCGTCATTTTAACTTTGCAAACGGACGGGCAGTAAATTGGGTCTAGAAGTAATTAAAAGACCGTAAAAGCGCGTTTTCTAAGTTTTGAAAAGTCAGAAATAGCCGTATTACATATCTCCATGGTTGTGAAAAAATTAGCTTGCATTCAAAATAAATAGGTAGCTTCATTTTATTTTTGAGAAAATTTATTAAAACAAGAGTTAGCAGTAGCAAAACTTTTTATAATACCAATTTTTTAGGAATTTGCTGGAATCACAATATGTCTTGCAACAACACAATGTTTTAATGGGCGTTTTTTTAAATCTTTGTCACCCGAGACTATTGATTAGGACAAATAATTGGTACGCAGTTCGCACAAAGTCTTGCTGCATACTATTACTATGACAGAAGCAGGATCCCGACTTTTCAAAGGTTGATTATCTGTTGACGCGTAAAAAGTGGACACAATTCGTATCTTTTGAACTTGCACTGCATCCAAAAGAATACATAATAATTTCGATAATTCGGTGTTAGATATTGTTCGGTACAGTTGAAAAGAATTTACATTTTACTTTCAATTTAAATGGTATCGGTATGTCGTATTGCAACAACACAAAATATATATTTTGTTGATATTCCCATCTTGTTTGCCTTATCTAATTTTATTTTATTCACTGAAATCATTTGATTTTTATTGGACAATTATAGTTTAATGTTACAAAATCAACTTTTATGCCATTTAACTGAATGGTTTTTCAGCTCATAACTATGTGTAAACTTCATCTCGCAAATATTACATCGATGCGGTTTGTCACCTGTGTGACTTCTCATATGAACATTTAAATTATATTTTGTATAAAAACGTTTCTGACATATTAGGCATTGAAACGGTCGAACGCCTGTATGTACTCTCATATGGCGTTGTAGTCTCATTTTAGTTCGATACTTTTTATTACACACACTACATGGATATTCAGCATTTTTATGCGTTAGCTTATGTAACTGTAAATTTGCTTTGGATTTAAATCCCTTTCCGCAAACATCACATGTATCGGTATTTTCAGAGTAGTGTGATTTAAAATGGACCCATAAATGTTGATAGCTTTTACCACATATATGACACAGTCCACGATAAGCTTTTGTTCCAAGCAGTTCTTTTTTTTTTAATTTTACAATCTTATCCTTCCACTCCAATGCATCCCCAGGAACGCTTTTACTTGATTTCAATTTATATCTGTAAATCAACAATTATAGTAGTATTGTTTTATTATAATTTCTTCTTTATTTAGCCACTTTAAACATAAAACTTACATGTATTGTATTGGTTGATGTATAGTTTTATCATCTTTATTAACTGTTTCCATCTGATTGTATACTACGTTTTCAGATTCACTAAATGAAGATTGAGAAAGCTTACAATTTTCGTCCATGTTTGTATGCATATTTTCTGACAAAGTAAGTTCATTTTGTAGTACTTTATCCTTTAAACTGGTAGGGAAAATGGTTCCATCTCCATAGTCAATAAAAGTTATAAGTAAATTTTGAGTACTCATTGGATTGGTATATTTAGTTGATGTACCAACTAATTTTAAGGTTTCGTGCAAATGTTTATTATTTTCAAAGCACTTTTGTCTAAATCTAATTATAGAAATTATTTCTTGCAAACACTCTCTGCAAATATTTGTTGGACCATCTGTTCGATCCACCTTTCAAAATAAAACGAACATAAATGGGGAACTTCAAAAAACTCAGAATTAACTTACCATAATTTGGGTACATTCATATATAATATTTGAGATATCTTTTACAACCCACTTCTTTATCTTCGTTTGAGTGAAATCTTCAAAAATTGGACGAACTACATTATCCGATTTTAAGCACAACCGGCATAGTTTTGAAATATCTGCCATACTACAATCCATTTTAAACAAACTGTGCCGAATAGTTAAATATCAGCCATGTTCGATTTGACTGAAGCAACTGATACACAGGATAAATTGAATGCAATTGTTGTTTTTTTTAGTTGTTTCCAAAAAAATAAGAGAATAGAGGAAGTGAAATTGATTTTAAAATTTGAAGTAATTTTGCACACCAATAAATTGTTACTAACACACATGCATTTTAGTAGAGGCGCCGTAAATATTTCTATGGTTGCATTGAATTCCAAATTTAAGCGTATTTTTGCCCCCTAAATTAATATAAAAAAAATAGACGCCATTACATAGAAAAACAACATAAAAAAATTTGACAGTAAAAAAGCCAAGTATTTTATTATTGTTTACATTGATTTTAGATTATATTTTTTTTTCGAAACTTAAAACTTAAGCTGACTCTTCATTTGTCTTTTTCACCTTTTTTTCTAGCCAAAATAGAACGAGAAACCATGATTAATTTTCTAAAGAGAGAGTAAGACGAATATCACAATTTTTAATTAAAAAAATATTTTATAGGATTGGAATTGTGACATTTCACCATTATTTTTAATAAACATCTAATTTTATTATATATTTTTAACAATGTCGTAGCCAACATAGACTGCATAATAATTTTAAATATATTTTATCAGTGTAAAATTCGTCTTTTTCCATAAAAAAGTTTTGCTCTAAAGACTTTTTTTATAGTAGAACAATTTTTTATAGTATATCACTTTTTTTAAAAAAAAAGTCATGGAAAGTACAAAAAAGACATGGAATAAATAAAAAGTCTTCATCTTTTTTCCTTTCGCACTTATATGATTTTCATATCTTCTATTTCACAAAATAAAAAGACGAGAAAAAAAGACTAATGGAGAATGACCTTTATTAATTGACTCTATTAATCGAGAGGTAAATTATAATATCAATATTATATAGTTACCTATGATAAGAAATCCCATCTTGTATATGTTTTCGGTATTTTTTACACGTCATTATCACAAACTTCTTATTATTTAATGTTTTATTCAAAATTTTCACTTAATATATTTAATTTTTCTTTAAAATTATTTTTAAATTATAATAAAATCAACAGTATTTTTTATCAATTTTTAATTCACTAGATTTGAATATTGAAAATTCTGAATTATATATTAGAGATTTTTTGAGCACTTAAACTCAAGCAATAAGTTATTTTTTGAATTTTTCAATTCGAAAGGATATTTTGGATTTTTCTTAGAGAAAAACTCCATTTTTCTCTTATACGTGTTTCGAATTGGGATTCGAACTATCCTCATCAGTGCCAATGGTTCGAATCCGTTTTGGCAGACACGTTATCCAACTATCCTACCGATGCGATGGTATTTCAAAGTTGAAATTTCATCATTATTTTAACTACTTTTAAGTTGAATTTTTCTCATTAGATATTTCTGTTTTTATGTAATTTCAATTAGCCAATTCTAGTGTATTTAGTCTAATTAACTCTTCGATCATATGTTTATCATACTCTAACTAAGTTAGCATTGAATGAAAAACTTGTGATCTACGAGTTTGGAAGACAATTTCCAACAACTTTATTGTGACTAACACTAATTAAATTCTAGATGTTATTTGAATGTATATTTACTTTATACGAAAGACAATGTTTCTGTACATTAAACTGGTTAACAATTTTTAATTCACTAGATTTGAATATTGAAAATTCTGAATTATATATTAGAGATTTTTTGAGCACTTAAACTCAAGCAATTAAGTTATTTTTTGAATTTTTCAATTCGAAAGGATATTTTGGATTTTTCTTAGAGAAAAACTCCATTTTTCTCTTATACGTGTTTCGAATTGGGATTCGAACTATCCTCATCAGTGCCAATGGTTCGAATCCGTTTTGGCAGACACGTTATCCAACTAACCTACCGATGCGATGGTATTTCAAAGTTGAAATTTCATCATTATTTTAACTACTTTTAAGTTGAATTTTCTCATTAGATATTTCTGTTTTTATGTAATTTCAATTAGCCAATTCTAGTGTATTTAGTCTAATTAACTCTTCGATCATATGTTTATCATACTCTAACTAGGTTAGCATTGAATGAATAACTTGTGATCTACGAGTTTGGAAGACAATTTCCAACAACTTTATTGTGACTAACACTAATTAAATTCTAGATGTTATTTGAATGTATATTTACTTTATACGAAAGACAATGTATAATTAATCTTGGACCTTTATAGACAAATTCAAGTTATATAGAATAATAATCGATGTTTTTCCCCCGGGAACACCTGTTCCAGACGAATACAGAATTGACTTTGGTAACCTCTTTTCCAACGAATTTAACCTAACATCTTGAATTCAATTTTTCCACAAAACATATTTATATATATAAAGAAAAATAAATATAAAATGAAAACTTATCTTATAATTTCTTCTATTCCAGGTTGACCTCGTATAAATCTTTTCCTATTTTAATTTTTATTTCCTTGGATAGGTACTGGAACATCAACTGCCTATGCATTCAGCCAAATGCCAAATAATTCATGTGTTGTCTCACTTTTCATTCAAATAATTACACGCAGTGATCGTTAATGATTACGTTGATCACCCCAAATGTACATTTTGCATATCCCAATAGAATCGATTAGTTTCCATTAAAAAAATTGTAGTGGATTCGGTTCATTGTACTTATCATCAACCATACTTCAATGGTCTTTGCACATTAATTTATTCATGAAGGAAAAATAGATATTAATATCCTTTTATTTTCTTTTATTTTGATGAGCTTTTAATTATTCTTAAGAAATAAACTTATTAACTTCTGTTCTTGCACCATTTTCCACAAATACAAAAAAACTTTTCAGCCATATTAATCTTCTTTTGTTTTATTGAAAAAAATAATACTCATTAGATTCAGACAAGTTTTTCTAACTTTAGATTTAATAATTAAACCAAGAAACTGTTTAACATTTCCACTAGAATAATCTAACAAGTTTTGTACAAACTTCCAATCTTAATGATCAACTCTTTTTATATGTTTTTCTTTTTAAGAGCAAACATGAATTGATTTGTTTTGAAAAAAAACAACCATCGAGATATTTTGTTTTAAAAAGTCAAACATGGAATGAATGTAAAAAATGTGATTTTTCCTTTTGACATCTTCCGATGTCAAAATAAATCGGGTAATATTGAAAATTCAGCAAAGATTAATAACGACAACGACATCTGTTCGCTAGAATTGGAAATAAAATTGAGTACGTTCGTTTGCTTTTTATAGTATATTCAAAATTTAACTAGCAGTTAAGTTTTAGAAAATTGTAAAATTATTATTAATGTAAAAATGAACGGAAACTAATGAAATACATTTTTATTGAATTGAAAACAAAGAGGAATTTGGTTTTATTATTGTTTTGCGATTATTGCGATCGTTACACCATGAATTCAAGGTAAAAATCAAGATTTCTACTCTTGAAATCACAAAAACGTCGCCATCCCCTCCATGACAGAAAACCACCGAACTACTTCCACTTATTAAACTGTATCTGGGATCGAGATACCCACAGTCACTGGCGTCAAGACCGATGACCGGTTCCAACACTCATGAAGTCCTTAAGAACTTCACTGAGTATTGAGACCGACCATCCATCCGAACGTCAGCACCATGGACACCCCGATACAACCAGTAAGTATGACCTGAAGATGTGAACCCCAGAGACGACAATCAGCCAGAGGAACAACCCTACCTAACGAAAAGACATCATTCCCTGATGTCTTTCGCGTGATGGACTCCAAGATTCTTACCGCTCATATCTGTGCACTCGTAGAGTACATTTCCAATCTTAGTCTTAATCATTGCAGGTAAGAACTTTGGAGCCAATTTTGCCGAGAACTTTTTTGTAGCGTCACTCAAATGATGTTGCCGTACAAACACACGTTGTTGTGGTTGAAAAGTCCGTAATTTAGATCGCAGGTTGTACTGATGTTGCGATTTTTTGAAAGCTGCTTTTAAATTTTGTTGAACCCGGTTCCTGAGCAGAGTCAAATGATCAGAGCGTTTTATTTCCTCACCAGCATCTTCACCAAGCTTGTGTAGTGATCTCAACAAATGGTAAGTATTCCCATCCGAGATTGGATGTTGACCAAATAATAAATAGTACGGTGAGTACTTGGTAGCAGAATGTACTGCAGCCCGCAGTGCATATGCGATTTCACCAATTTGTGAGTCCCACTTGGTGTGTTGACCTTTTATGAACGCTCGAATTGCTGCAAGAACTGACCTATTGACCCGCTCTGACGCGTTGCTTTGAGGACTATAAACACCGGTCCTAATGTGTTTAATGCCGAAATCTGACAAAAGACTTTGAAAGTTCCTACTAGTGAACTGTTTGCCATTGTCACTGTGCAGAAACTCTGGTACCCCATATGTAAGAAACACTTCATTCCTTAGAAAAGCATTCACCTTCGGTGAAGTTGCGTTTCTAAGTGGTTTCAGTAGTACAAACTTCGTAGCATGATCCAGAACTATCAATAACACCGTATTCCCAAGTGTAGAACGAGGGTACGGTCCCAAAAAATCTATATAGACTCTCTGCCATGGACGTGCTGTTTCGAATTGATATTGCATCGGAGGACGCAATATCTGATTCGTGGCTTTTGTTTGTTTACATGTGTCGCAGGACACAACATAGTTGTGTACCTGTGACGCCATGCCTGGCCAATAATAAAGACGTCGAAGTAATTCTAAAGTCTTTTTAACACCCCCATGAGCAGCAGTACTATCATCATGATGTTTCTGAATCATGTTGGAAGTCATCGGTTTTGGTACCCAGAGTTTCCACACAGGAACATCGTTGGGTATTGCATCAGGTCTTGGCTCAATACGTATGTATAGCTTATCATCCACGACTTTAACAGATGGAAAGTCCTTAGGAGATGATTGAACTTTAGCTATCATATCCGTATATTCGTTGTGCCGATAACCTTCATTGTCGATTTTAATTTCATTAATGTGATGTACTTATGCTTCCGTCAATTCTTCGTGTGTATCGTCATAAAGACGAGATAGAGCATCAGGGACTATATTTTGGGTACCTTTTTGGTGGACAATGGTAAAATCCACATGTTGGAGTTTTAGGCTCCACCTAGCCAGACGACCACTCAAGTCTTTCTGTGACATAAGCCACTTCAGACTTGAGTGATCAGTCACAATTGTAAATCGGTGACCTTCAACATAGCTCCTGAATTTCTTCACACTCAGAATTGCCGCAAGACATTCCAACTCAGAAACCGAATAGTTTCGTTGAGCTTTATTAAGTTTTTTCGACATGAAGGCTATTGGACACTCTTGTCCGTCCTCGTCGACCTGATATAATACACTACCTATCCCCGTCAGACTCGCATCGCATCTAATAAAAAACTCTTTATTATAATCAGGGTTAATTAATACCGGTGCTGTAGTCAGCAATCGTTTTAAATTTTCGAAAGCAGCTTGCGCTTCTAATGTCCATTTCAATTTTCCCGAACTCTTTCTTAATAAATCTGTAATTGGTGATACCACGCTTGCATAGTTTGGTATGAAACGTTGGTACCAACCAGCCATTCCTAAAAGTCGTCGTATTTGTTTTACTGTAGATGGAGCTGGGTACTCTGCTACAGCTCTTACCTTGTCAGGGTCTGTTCGAAGACCATCTTCACCAACCAAAAATCCCAAGTATTTCACCTCTCTCAGAACAAATTTACTTTTCTTGAGGTTTATGGTTAACCCAGCCGCTCTTAACAATGAAGAGACTTTGGACAGCAATTCCATATGTTCCTGGAACGTGGAAGAGACTACCAATAGATCATCTAAATAAACAAAGACATTTTCGTGATATTGATGTGGTATCACTTTGTGCATTAGCCGACACATTGTCTGGGGAGCATTGCACAATCCAAAGGGCATAACCCGGAATTGATACAATGGACGACCAGGCACTGTGAAGGCTGTCTTGTCTCTAGATGCTTCTGCCAAAGGAATCTGCCAGAAAGCATCTTTGAGATCAATACTTGAAATGTACTTTGTGCTATTTAGACGACCTAGTAAGCCATCAATCAAGGGAAGTGGGTAAGCGTCCTTTTTCGTCAGTGAATTGACACGACGGCTATCAATACATAATCTGTTTTTACCAGATTCTTTTTGTACCAAAACCACTGGCGAGCACCAAGAACTGTTACTCTCTTCGATCACGCCCATTTGAAGCATTCGGTCGAGTTCGGCATAAACCTTTAGTTGAACAGCCGGCGATGTGGGATAGTGCCTCTGTTTAACAGGTGCATTATCACCAACATCGATGACATGTTCAACCAAAGAAGTCTTTCCGAGTCCAGACACTTCAAATGACGGGAAAGAATCCTTGATCATATCCAGTTCATGTTGCTGATCAGTGGTGAGGTTATGTGTATTAAAAGTTTGTAGCTCTGTGCGAGTCAGTTCACTAACAAAAGAAGGAACAATACCGAATTTCTCCCAGAAATCTATGCCCAGGTAGAGCTCTTCTCGTAATCCAGGGACTATATGGAACCGCATTGGTTTAGTGGAGCCATTCACAGTTATTGGAATTTCGATGTAACCCAAAATTTTATTTGCAGTACCATCTGCCGTACGAATACACGAAGTGTACTTACGGTAAGTTGTACCTGATGATTCCAATAAATCCAAGGAATTTCTTCCAAGTATTGTGATTGACGCTCCACTATCCAATAATCCTGAAATATTTTTGTCCAAAATCCTAATTGTCAATCGCGGCCGAGGATCCTTTGTTTCTGAAAGGATAGATGAAATACAAGCTTTACGAAATAATTTCCTCATCCTCCAATATCTAATGTTACGTTCAAGACGTCTAAAATATGTTCGATGTAATGATGGGAAATTAAATGTACTAGGTGATTTTATTCTGGTTTCCTGAGTGGTGATCGATCGTCCTGCGTTGCTACATCTCTCGTCGTTTTCTTCGGGCTCATTGGATGTTGAACCGAGGGTACCATTCCCGAAGCATGTACTCTCGGACGGAAGTTTACCGACGGGTGACAATATGAACAATTTGCATAAACCACATCTGGTTTGTTACATTTCCAGCAGTGCAATTTTATCCGATTCTTAGAGCAATCAGGAGCTCGATGACCGTTTACTCCACATCTGAAACATACTATTGGTTGTCTGGATATTGATGGACCAGGTTGACTGTTGTCAAATGTTATGCTAGGTCGCTGCAATATCCGTCTCTGTGTTGAATCCACCGCATCAATATATCCATGTTGTTCTGCTTCAGCATCCACCTCATAATCATCCATCTGTTGTACCTCGCTAATTCTTAAATTTGATGTTCTGGTTGGAACTGGTGTGGACCACAAACGTTCAAACTTCTGACACAAAGTCCGAAGTTCATCAATAGAATGTATTGTTGCTGCAAGTGTAGCATTTTTGAGCTCCACACTCAGTCCCTCCCGAGCAATCTCTAGCATTTCACGGTCAGCAAATGGACGTGCTAAGCGACGGTTTAACGAACCAATCTCCACTAGATATTCGTATACGCTCTCCTTTGACTTTTGTTTGCGGTTCAGAAGAACGCGCAAGATCGCCTTATCATCAGTGAACGTACCGAAGGTTTGTAGGAGTCCCTCCCTTAGCACTGGATAGGTCACCACCTCATGTTCATGAGTTAAGTTCAAATAGTATCTGTCGGCAGCCCCCTTGAGATACCGTGGAACGATAGACCTAAGGTCGTCCCAGTTCACACGGTCCCTCCTGGCGGCCGCCTCAACTCTGTGAACGAACTCATGAACATCAGGAGAGTGACCATCTCCTGGGAAGGTTGGAACCCAATTTGAGTCATAACGACTCAAATTGTTCCCACGAACCCCTCGGTACTCCACTGGTGCTAACGCTGGAGCCGCGTCACGCCATACCTGAGGAGGTTGGTTGTATGGTGGTGGTGCTGTAAGTGGAGCTGGTGGATATATTGGTGGTAGTTGTACCTGTGGTACTGATGGATAATTTAATTGTGGTTGTGGTTGTACCAATGCTGGATTGTTATGTGTGTGTTCAGATTGGAGTGATGGACCCAATTGTGGTATTGCAAAGTCCTCTGCTCTCAAACCTGATTGCTGAAAATATGCCGGTGGTAATTGATCCGACCGTCTCTGTTGTTGATGGTCTGTACGGTTCAGACTATTTATTGTCTCAGTTATTGGCTGTACTGGGATTGGTGTGGATCTCTCACCTGGTCGAAAAGCAGGTGAAGCAGATGGAGCAGATGATACTCCTGGTTTATTCTGTATAATTGGACGTGTTGACAGTGACCCTATTATATCCCAAGCGCGTGACAATTGTGAGATAGCGTAGGTGCGGGCCTCTTGCAAGTCATTGCGAGGACCCAACCTATTCATCCTACCCGTGTAATGTAACACTCGATTCGCCAAACCATCTAAGAAGGTCTAATCAATCGGTGACTGAAGTCGTCGTACTTGATTTAAAATAAGTTGTGCTGCCTGCACCCCCATTTGAGATTCCTCTATCAAATCTCTCGCATGAGACACTGTTATTGGAACTGACCCATGATCTACATGGTTTCGCAGTTCCTCTGCCCAATCGGCCCCCCCGAAGTTCACACCCCGAACCAAACATTCGACCAGTAGCTCGCTGGGTTCCAGACCATAGAACGGATGGTCAACGTCTATTTGGTTTGACATTTTGATGGTAAAACCCGTAAAATTATGAACTCGCAAACACCAACAATACTAAAACCAATTCTCAACAACAATAAAAAAGTAGTTAGTACTCTGTAAAAGTGAAAACGAAAGACGCAAAACGAACAAAAAAACAACGAACGCCCCAAAAAAAAAGATTTTGTAAAAACAAACTTGTACAAGAACAAAAAAAACCGCTGTCGCCGCTAATCTTTACTGAATCTTTTACAAAAGTTCCTAAAATATTGTATATGTAAAAATATAATTTATTTATTTAATTTCAGATATACTGAAATATACATATATACCTAAAATTAGTTATTGACGATAGCACCCCTAAGAATATTTATTTATTTTTAAAAGAAAATTGAAAAAATTAAAAATATTCGGAAAGGATGTTTATTTATCGGATGCACCGTCTTAACTTTGAAATATTTATTTATTTTTTTTTTAAAAAAAACAAAGAATATTTATTTATATCTTGACGTTACTTGCTTAATTAAGAAAATTTATTTATTTAGCTACCTAAAATTATTTAATTCTAAAAAAAATTATTTATTTAATAAAATTTATTTATTTAATTTTTTGAAAAATTTGTTTGATTTATTTTATTTTTATTTAATAATATAAGAGATTCCCAAAATCAAGATTCGTCTGGAGACAATTTAAAAAAGTAAGTATGGTACAATATCCATTTCATTTAAATTTGAAATATCGCGCTCGCGAGCCCACTCCAACAATGCATGTGAGAACTGACTAGAAAAGCCCCTAACGACCAGATTCTACAGAACAGATTCTCCCCAACCTAATAAAACAATCACAACTGTCACGATTAGACACTAGGTCCACTTCTACTGACCCAGTTGTGCTTGTTTTAACCTACAAATAAATTACAACTAAACCTAATGCGAAAGTTGAAGAACGCTCCCGAGCACCAGACTTCAAAACCTAAACTCCATGAAAAATTGTTTTATTGTAAAAGCTAAGTGGAAAAGTGGAAAAGTTTTTGAATTTGTTTGAGGTGAAGCCTCTGATCCTGAAAGCAAAAGTATAATTGGTTCTTCTCTTCATTACACCGAAGAAGTCTCTGAGCAAAGAATGGTACTACTGGTTTGCACCTAAGTACAAACACAGCACCACCACTCCTCGTCCCTGAGGACTTCCTCGCCGAATGAAGAGAAGAAACCAATGTTCTTCGATCGCATAACCCCGATGGCCATAGGCGATCTAAGAACGACATCAATGTTAAGGGGATAAGCCCCATGGATGGCTTTTTAGGCCTACCCGCTGAAGAAAGATATTAATTATAACCTAGTACAATACCATATATATATATAAAAACACCAATAATTGGTTTTCCAAAAGAAATTCAAAAAAGTTAATCACCAATAAAAAATTGAAAATACAAAAAATATATCCTGCACACACCCATATCATGTTCAATGAGCGAATTCAACGAACCATTGTACTTGTATTTGTATACAATAACCTATTTACAACTATGTACAAGAATATTTACAATATGTACAACCCTGTACAAAAACAAATTCAAATGACAGCACAAAAAAACAATCTCCAAAAAAAATTGCTGTCCCAAAACGGTTTTTTTTCAAACAAGCAAAAATAATTAATTTTAATTAATTATACAATGAGGAACAGGGGCCTCCTGTGGACCAGACCACTCCTCTACCTGTCGCATGGTCGGTGAGGTGGGAACCACCTCAACCAGCTCCTCTATTTGAGTACTCTTGGTCGAGGAAGCTCCCAGCTCCACGACCAAGCGACTCTCCTTCGCCTTCTTCCTCCTCTGCTTTCTCTTCAGGTGTGAGCTCCTGTTTCTGGAGATCCTCCTTCTCTCTCTCCAGCCCACATTCACTTCCTCAGTCACTTCATCCATCTCATCCGCTTCCTCATTCACCCGATTCAACTCCTCATTCACTATTTCACGAATCAGATCACTCAATAACTTATCATACCGTTCTCCATAAATATCATCCATAATTTCCAAATATATTTCATTTTTCACCTCATTCAAAACCACATTTATTATTACATCCACCACATTCCTCGCCTCAACCATTCTCTCCTTTCTCTCCACATTCGCTCTCTCATCCACCTCATTCATCCACGGCTCACACCCCCCTGGCCGACACCTCCTTCTCAACCCCTGGAACCTCCTGATTGTATACATTATTGAATTAGAATTGAAACGGAAAAAGGTTATTGAACCAGATAAATTAAAAATTCTTGCAAAATTGCAAAATCGCAAAAAAAAACCCAAAACTGGTTTTATATTTAAAGAAAAAACCCAGTAAGTGGTTTCCAAAAAAAAAGGCAGAAAAGCAAAAACCGGTTTGACGGCCAACGCCCAAATTAACTTTTTGCTTTCCCACTAAAATTAATAACTGTAAAAAAAATAACTCAAATAATGGTCCCTGTTTCGGCGCCACGTATAATTAATCTTGGACCTTTATAGACAAATTCAAGTTATATAGAATAATAATCGATGTTTTTCCCCCGGGAACACCTGTTCCAGACGAATACAGAATTGACTTTGGTAACCTCTTTTCCAACGAATTTAACCTAACATCTTGAATTCAATTTTTCCACAAAACATATTTATATATATAAAGAAAAATAAATATAAAATGAAAACTTATCTTATAATTTCTTCTATTCCAGGTTGACCTCGTATAAATCTTTTCCTATTTTAATTTTTATTTCCTTGGATAGGTACTGGAACATCAACTGCCTATGCATTCAGCCAAATGCCAAATAATTCATGTGTTGTCTCACTTTTCATTCAAATAATTACACGCAGTGATCGTTAATGATTACGTTGATCACCCCAAATGTACATTTTGCATATCCCAATAGAATCGATTAGTTTCCATTAAAAAAATTGTAGTGGATTCGGTTCATTGTACTTATCATCAACCATACTTCAATGGTCTTTGCACATTAATTTATTCATGAAGGAAAAATAGATATTAATATCCTTTTATTTTCTTTTATTTTGATGAGCTTTTAATTATTCTTAAGAAATAAACTTATTAACTTCTGTTCTTGCACCATTTTCCACAAATACAAAAAAACTTTTCAGCCATATTAATCTTCTTTTGTTTTATTGAAAAAAATAATACTCATTAGATTCAGACAAGTTTTTCTAACTTTAGATTTAATAATTAAACCAAGAAACTGTTTAACATTTCCACTAGAATAATCTAACAAGTTTTGTACAAACTTCCAATCTTAATGATCAACTCTTTTTATATGTTTTTCTTTTTAAGAGCAAACATGAATTGATTTGTTTTGAAAAAAAACAACCATCGAGATATTTTGTTTTAAAAAGTCAAACATGGAATGAATGTAAAAAATGTGATTTTTCCTTTTGACATCTTCCGATGTCAAAATAAATCGGGTAATATTGAAAATTCAGCAAAGATTAATAACGACAACGACATCTGTTCGCTAGAATTGGAAATAAAATTGAGTACGTTCGTTTGCTTTTTATAGTATATTCAAAATTTAACTAGCAGTTAAGTTTTAGAAAATTGTAAAATTATTATTAATGTAAAAATGAACGGAAACTAATGAAATACATTTTTATTGAATTGAAAACAAAGAGGAATTTGGTTTTATTATTGTTTTGCGATTATTGCGATCGTTACAAATGTTTCTGTACATTAAACTGGTTAACAATTTTTAATTCACTAGATTTGAATATTGAAAATTCTGAATTATATATTAGAGATTTTTTGAGCACTTAAACTCAAGCAATTAAGTTATTTTTTGAATTTTTCAATTCGAAAGGATATTTTGGATTTTTCTTAGAGAAAAACTCCATTTTTCTCTTATACGTGTTTCGGATTGGGATTCGAACTATCCTCATCAGTGCCAATGGTTCGAGTCCGTTTTGGCAGACACGTTATCCAACTTATTATCCAACTAATAATTTCAACTTTGAAATACCATCGCCTCGGTAGGTTAGTCTTCCAAGAAATTGTCTTCCAAACTCGTAGATCACAAGTTATTTATTTAATGCTAACTTAGTTAGAGTATGATAAACATATGATCGAAGAGTTAATTAGACTAAATACACTAGAATTGACTAATTGAAATTACATAAAAACAGAAATATCTAATGAGAAAAATTCAACTTAAAAGTAGTTAAAATAATGATGAAATTTCAACTTTGAAATACCATTGCCTCGGTAGGTTAGTTGGATAACGTGTCTGCCAAAACGGATTCGAACCATTGGCACTGATGAGGATAGTTCGAATCCCAATCCGAAACACGTATAAGAGAAAAATGGAGTTTTTCTCTAAGAAAAATCCAAAATATCCTTTCGAATTGAAAAATTCAAAAAATAACTTAATTGCTTGAGTTTAAGTGCTCAAAAAATCTCTAATATATAATTCAGAATTTTCAATATTCAAATCTAGTGAATTAAAAATTGTTAACCAGTTTAATGTACAGAAACATTGTCTTTCGTATAAAGTAAATATACATTCAAATAACATCTAGAATTTAGTATTTTTTATATTTATTATAAATTCGTCAAAATATCACCGCGATAAATACAAGATTACTTTTACTTAGTCGCCAGCCAATTTTTTTTTTATTTTTAGGGTACTTTTATAAGCAAATTACAAAATTTTTTTTTGGAAAATCAGTCCCGGGGACCAAGATATAGGCCTTTGAAAAAAAATATCGTATAAAAATACACTTTTTTACCAAATGTTGCAATTTAAATGTTTTTTTTGATATACAATTTCAAAGAATCAACATGAATAACTTAAAAATAATTATAACCTTAGGGGTCCACGTTATGACCATTTAAGGCAAGATTACTTGAACTTAGGCGCAAATGGATTTGTTTTGTTATTTTTATCGTAAATTAAGAAAATCTAGTAAAAGGGACAGTTTTGATCTGTTTATCTTATAAGCACATAGGAAATAAAGCAAAAATCAAAAAAACAGAAAAAGTTCTTGTCAAAACAGTGTAATTTTGTATGGATTTTGCTTTTTTCAAAGACCTGTATCTTGGACCCCGGAGCTGGTTTGGTTTTATTCGCTTCAGTGAGTGATTCTATATCAAAAAAAAAAATCTTGGCGCCTAAGTAGAAGTAATATTCCCGCGATAAATAATAAAAATACTTTTATTAAAACCAAATTATAACCAAACCAAACAATGCTTACAATATTTTTTTTTGACAGTAGAAAATGGACGAATGAGGATAAATAAGAGAGGAGAAGAGAGAAAAACTACTTCAAATATTTTTGTGTATATATACAGTAGTTTCATTTCCTTATGTGGAGTTCTTTCAAGTTTTTGATGTACATCAATTTTGAACTTGGCTGAAAGAACAGACAAACTGCATGATTTTCATTATTGTTGTATTGGTAACAAAACAAAACATTTGCGATTTAAATTTACATTAAAATAAATGTGTAAACACAAAATATTTATACACTTTACACATAATTTATATTTAATTTTATAAAATTCACCTAGGGCCGATTGTATGAACAATTGGATGTATAGAAAAAATTTCGAGGATAAAATTCTATCTTCATCCGAGGGTTCTTTTTTTCGTCGATTGTATGAACACGGATAGATTAATTTTTATTTTTGTTTTTATTAATGCAGTTTATAGCATTTTTTTTATAAGTTGCAATACATACTTTTTCTTTTACTTTTCTGTTAAATAAATTTAATTATAAATTAAAAAACATTATTTCAAAATTGAAATTGAATATATTAAAATTATATTAAAAATATTATTTATTTTACTATTAATTTTTATCAAAAAACAAATTTTTGAAACGCAGAAATTTAAATTCATAAATAACCACAAATTCAAAACAAAACTTTTCTGCTATGCGCATGTCAAGAAAAAAAACAAATTGTTTTATCCTTTGTTTTATAGAAGAAAAATAGAAGATAGATCAAAGGATAGATCAACAATCTTCGGATAGATTTTTTTAATCTATCCTGATTCATACAATACAAACTACGATTAATCCGAGGATTTAAATTCATACAATCGGCGAAATAATCACAGAAAACTATCAACAAATAATAAATTCAAAAAATGGAGTCAAGTCAAAAAATGGCGTTCCAGTTTTTGCTGGAAGACGAATTTATCAAAAAATCTCAATTTCATAAAATTGATTTACATCAAAAATTTTGGCTGAAAGAACGTGCTCAATTGATTTACATCAATTTTTTTTTATGTGCATCACTTTTTTTTGGCTGAAACAAAGAATTAATGCCCGATTTATAGTCGGTAACCAGCGTTGCCGCTCAAAAAAATTAAAATGTATCCAATTTTCTAAAAAAATGTATCCAAATGTATCCACTTTTTTGAAAAAATAAAACATGATTATTTGATATTACTAAAGGACTAATTACAATATATGTTTAGTACAATTCAGCCTCCTGATCACATTTATTTATAATATAACAAAAAAATCACATTAATTCAAATTTTTATCTGATGATTTTTATATGTGTTTTATTTGATGAATAAATTCCATATACATTTTTTGCACAGTTTTTGTCACCTCCAAAAATTCCTCTTTTTCCAGTTTATTGTATGCTAAAAATGATTGTACTGCATATCCCATACTTATTTCAGACAATTGTATATGGTTTTCATCAAAACCTAGCTCATTTACATTCCTCAGATTTAAGAAACGATAAGGGCGATAAGTAAAATTGGATAAAATAATTTTTAAATCGACTTTTAAATCATTAAAAAAATGTGATCGATTTTCAAAAACTGTTTAAAATTAGTTACACTGCTCGCCAATTTCTGATACTTTTTCTTTCACAAAAAGAGAATAGACGAACAATATAACAAATTTCATAAACATTTTCAAAGTTTTTGGAAATCCAACACAGCTAAAGGCACATTAATAAAATGTATCCATTCTAGCAGTTTTGTGATTTTTTTGTATCCAGTATCCATTTAATAAATTTTTCAAATAATGTATCCAAATGGATACAAATGTATCCAAGTGGCAACGCTGTCGGTAACGTTAACTTTAACTTAACCGTAACTTAAGACACTACAACATTTTGATTTATAGTCGGTAAGAAATTACGTATCTTTGACGTTTGATTTGATATTAATTTTGGTTTTGTAATCAATTTTATAAATCAATTAATTCTTTAGAAGTAACAAACTGATTTTAAAATCAAAATTTAAAATAATAAAATTCGAAATAAACATTTGGTACAAAATTTAAAAATAAAAAAATTTATTTTCATATTAATTTCATGCTAATATTTGGCTTTAAAGTCGCTCTTTTTATATCCTTTGCATTTTTTAATAAATAAAATTTTATTTTTATTGACGCTTGCAAGTAAATATTAGTTTTCATCAGTTTTTATACTAAACGTCAAAAAATCCTTAACAAAATCTTTAAGATAGAATAAAATGAGCTTTACGTTAAGTTTGCGTTAACGACTATAAATGCTCTAGTGCATTTTCATACATTTGTACTTTACGTTAAGTTAACGTTAAGTTAAAGTTACCGACTATAAATCGGGCATAAGAGAATAGAGAAAGTGAAATTGATGTTAAAAGTTAACGTATTGCACACCAATAAATTATTACAAAAGCCGGGCATTCACATACAACAGAAACTGAAAACTATTCAAAATTCAAACTCTATTATCAAAATTCAAAATAATAATTAATATTATGTGTGTGAGTTTCTGGTCATGTGACAGTTTCTGGAACAGAAACAATTAAATTTTAATTATTTCTGTTTCAGACAAAACAGACGAATTTTCAGTTTCTGTTTCTAAATTCGGTTTCTGTTTTAGTTGCTGTCGAATTTGTATGAAATTCAGTTTCTGTTTCTGTTGCATGTGAATGCTCTGCTTAACACACTTGTGTTTTAGTAGAGGCGCCGTAAATATTTCTATTATTGCATTGAATTCCAAATTTAAGCGTATTTTTGCCCCCAAAATCAATATAAAAAAAGTGACGCCATTACATAGAAAAACAACATAAAAAATTTGACAATACAACATAAAAAAATTTGACATTAACTCTTCGATCATATGTTTATCATACTCTAACTAGGTTAGCATTGAATGAATAACTTGTGATCTACGAGTTTGGAAGACAATTTCCAACAACTTTATTGTGACTAACACTAATTAAATTCTAGATGTTATTTGAATGTATATTTACTTTATACGAAAGACAATGTTTCTGTACATTAAACTGGTTAACAATTTTTAATTCACTAGATTTGAATATTGAAAATTCTGAATTATATATTAGAGATTTTTTGAGCACTTAAACTCAAGCAATTAAGTTATTTTTTGAATTTTTCAATTCGAAAGGATATTTTGGATTTTTCTTAGAGAAAAACTCCATTTTTCTCTTATACGTGTTTCGGATTGGGATTCGAACTATCCTCATCAGTGCCAATGGTTCGAGTCCGTTTTGGCAGACACGTTATCCAACTTATTATCCAACTAATAATTTCAACTTTGAAATACCATCGCCTCGGTAGGTTAGTCTTCCAAGAAATTGTCTTCCAAACTCGTAGATCACAAGTTATTCATTTAATGCTAACTTAGTTAGAGTATGATAAACATATGATCGAAGAGTTAATTAGACTAAATACACTAGAATTGACTAATTGAAATTACATAAAAACAGAAATATCTAATGAGAAAAATTCAACTTAAAAGTAGTTAAAATAATGATGAAATTTCAACTTTGAAATACCATTGCCTCGGTAGGTTAGTTGGATAACGTGTCTGCCAAAACGGATTCGAACCATTGGCACTGATGAGGATAGTTCGAATCCCAATCCGAAACACGTATAAGAGAAAAATGGAGTTTTTCTCTAAGAAAAATCCAAAATATCCTTTCGAATTGAAAAATTCAAAAAATAACTTAATTGCTTGAGTTTAAGTGCTCAAAAAATCTCTAATATATAATTCAGAATTTTCAATATCAAATCTAGTGAATTAAAAATTGTTAACCAGTTTAATGTACAGAAACATTGTCTTTCGTATAAAGTAAATATACATTCAAATAACATCTAGAATTTAGTATTTTTTATATTTATTATAAATTCGTCAAAATATCACCGCGATAAATACAAGATTACTTTTACTTAGTCGCCAGCCAATTTTTTTTTTATTTTTAGGGTACTTTTATAAGCAAATTACAAAATTTTTTTTTGGAAAATCAGTCCCGGGGACCAAGATATAGGCCTTTGAAAAAAAATATCGTATAAAAATACACTTTTTTACCAAATGTTGCAATTTAAATGTTTTTTTTGATATACAATTTCAAAGAATCAACATGAATAACTTAAAAATAATTATAACCTTAGGGGTCCACGTTATGACCATTTAAGGCAAGATTACTTGAACTTAGGCGCAAATGGATTTGTTTTGTTATTTTTATCGTAAATTAAGAAAATCTAGTAAAAGGGACAGTTTTGATCTGTTTATCTTATAAGCACATAGGAAATAAAGCAAAAATCAAAAAAACAGAAAAAGTTCTTGTCAAAACAGTGTAATTTTGTATGGATTTTGCTTTTTTCAAAGACCTGTATCTTGGACCCCGGAGCTGGTTTGGTTTTATTCGCTTCAGTGAGTGATTCTATATCAAAAAAAAAATCTTGGCGCCTAAGTAGAAGTAATATTCCCGCGATAAATAATAAAAACACTTTTATTAAAACCAAATTATAACCAAACCAAACAATGCTTACAATATTTTTTTTTGACAGTAGAAAATGGACGAATGAGGATAAATAAGAGAGGAGAAGAGAGAAAAACTACTTCAAATATTTTTGTGTATATATACAGTAGTTTCATTTCCTTATGTGGAGTTCTTTCAAGTTTTTGATGTACATCAATTTTGAACTTGGCTGAAAGAACAGACAAACTGCATGATTTTCATTATTGTTGTATTGGTAACAAAACAAAACATTTGCGATTTAAATTTACATTAAAATAAATGTGTAAACACAAAATATTTATACACTTTACACATAATTTATATTTAATTTTATAAAATTCACCTAGGGCCGATTGTATGAACAATTGGATGTATAGAAAAAATTTCGAGGATAAAATTCTATCTTCATCCGAGGGTTCTTTTTTTCGTCGATTGTATGAACACGGATAGATTAATTTTTATTTTTGTTTTTATTAATGCAGTTTATAGCATTTTTTTTATAAGTTGCAATACATACTTTTTCTTTTACTTTTCTGTTAAATAAATTTAATTATAAATTAAAAAACATTATTTCAAAATTGAAATTGAATATATTAAAATTATATTAAAAATATTATTTATTTTACTATTAATTTTTATCAAAAAACAAATTTTTGAAACGCAGAAATTTAAATTCATAAATAACCACAAATTCAAAACAAAACTTTTCTGCTATGCGCATGTCAAGAAAAAAAACAAATTGTTTTATCCTTTGTTTTATAGAAGAAAAATAGAAGATAGATCAAAGGATAGATCAACAATCTTCGGATAGATTTTTTTAATCTATCCTGATTCATACAATACAAACTACGATTAATCCGAGGATTTAAATTCATACAATCGGCGAAATAATCACAGAAAACTATCAACAAATAATAAATTCAAAAAATGGAGTCAAGTCAAAAAATGGCGTTCCAGTTTTTGCTGGAAGACGAATTTATCAAAAAATCTCAATTTCATAAAATTGATTTACATCAAAAATTTTGGCTGAAAGAACGTGCTCAATTGATTTACATCAATTTTTTTTTATGTACATCACTTTTTTTTGGCTGAAACAAAGAATTAATGCCCGATTTATAGTCGGTAACCAGCGTTGCCGCTCAAAAAAATTAAAATGTATCCAATTTTCTAAAAAAATGTATCCAAATGTATCCACTTTTTTGAAAAAATGAAACATGATTATTTGATATTACTAAAGGACTAATTACAATATATGTTTAGTACAATTCAGCCTCCTGATCACATTTATTTATAATATAACAAAAAAATCACATTAATTCAAATTTTTATCTGATGATTTTTATATGTGTTTTATTTGATGAATAAATTCCATATACATTTTTTGCACAGTTTTTGTCACCTCCAAAAATTCCTCTTTTTCCAGTTTATTGTATGCTAAAAATGATTGTACTGCATATCCCATACTTATTTCAGACAATTGTATATGGTTTTCATCAAAACCTAGCTCATTTACATTCCTCAGATTTAAGAAACGATAAGGGCGATAAGTAAAATTGGATAAAATAATTTTTAAATCGACTTTTAAATCATTAAAAAAATGTGATCGATTTTCAAAAACTGTTTAAAATTAGTTACACTGCTCGCCAATTTCTGATACTTTTTCTTTCACAAAAAGAGAATAGACGAACAATATAACAAATTTCATAAACATTTTCAAAGTTTTTGGAAATCCAACACAGCTAAAGGCACATTAATAAAATGTATCCATTCTAGCAGTTTTGTGATTTTTTTGTATCCAGTATCCATTTAATAAATTTTTCAAATAATGTATCCAAATGGATACAAATGTATCCAAGTGGCAACGCTGTCGGTAACGTTAACTTTAACTTAACCGTAACTTAAGACACTACAACATTTTGATTTATAGTCGGTAAGAAATTACGTATCTTTGACGTTTGATTTGATATTAATTTTGGTTTTGTAATCAATTTTATAAATCAATTAATTCTTTAGAAGTAACAAACTGATTTTAAAATCAAAATTTAAAATAATAAAATTCGAAATAAACATTTGGTACAAAATTTAAAAATAAAAAAATTTATTTTCATATTAATTTCATGCTAATATTTGGCTTTAAAGTCGCTCTTTTTATATCCTTTGCATTTTTTAATAAATAAAATTTTATTTTTATTGACGCTTGCAAGTAAATATTAGTTTTCATCAGTTTTTATACTAAACGTCAAAAAATCCTTAACAAAATCTTTAAGATAGAATAAAATGAGCTTTACGTTAAGTTTGCGTTAACGACTATAAATGCTCTAGTGCATTTTCATACATTTGTACTTTACGTTAAGTTAACGTTAAGTTAAAGTTACCGACTATAAATCGGGCATAAGAGAATAGAGAAAGTGAAATTGATGTTAAAAGTTAACGTATTGCACACCAATAAATTATTACTAAAGCCGGGCATTCACATACAACAGAAACTGAAAACTATTCAAAATTCAAACTCTATTATCAAAATTCAAAATAATAATTAATATTATGTGTGTGAGTTTCTGGTCATGTGACAGTTTCTGGAACAGAAACAATTAAATTTTAATTATTTCTGTTTCAGACAAAACAGACGAATTTTCAGTTTCTGTTTCTAAATTCGGTTTCTGTTTTAGTTGCTGTCGAATTTGTATGAAATTCAGTTTCTGTTTCTGTTGCTTGTGAATGCTCTGCTTAACACACTTGTGTTTTAGTAGAGGCGCCGTAAATATTTCTATTATTGCATTGAATTCCAAATTTAAGCGTATTTTTGCCCCCAAAATCAATATAAAAAAAGTGACGCCATTACATAGAAAAACAACATAAAAAATTTGACAATACAACATAAAAAAATTTGACAATCTATAACCGAAGCATTCTATTATTGTTTACATTTATTTTAGATTATATTTTTTTCTCGAAAATATTTAAAAAACTTAAAACTTTTTTTTTTTATTATTAATAAGTTAGACATGTTTCGCACACTAAATATGAAATATTCATTATTTAGACTCTTTGAATAACCGAAGATACCATGTCAACTATAAAGGAAGGAGATGAGGGAAATGGAAGGAATCGGGATATAGGGATAACTATACTAATTTTTTTAAATGATGGACATTTTCTTTAAATGCCTGAGGTGAAAATTCATCGGGAAATACAGAGGAAGGCATTGAGTTCCATAATTTGGCCACTCTATTAAAATAGTCGTTCTGGAAGGACACAGTTCTACAACGAGGTATTTGTACAACAAATGGATGGGATAACTCAGCAGCTCTTGTTTGTAGATTATACTGCGCACACGATGGAAGGATATTTTGAATTTCCTTAGAGGAGAATTCGCTAAAGTTATATTTATAGTAGATTGACAATACAGCCACATTTCTTCTGTGCTGGAGTGAATCAAGCTGGTCCGTTAGTTTGGTATTACCAATCAACCGTATTGCTTTTCTCTGTACAGAGTCTAGACATTTTATTGTTGACTGACAAGCACCTCCCCAAACATGACAGCAGTACTCCATACATGGACGAATAAAGGACTTGAAGATTAGCAAAACTTGCTCGGGATTGAAATACTTTTTACATCGACTCAAGAATCCTAATTTTTGCATTGCAGATTTAGCGATGTTGAACACATGTTTATTCCATTTCAGGTTATTTTGAATATCCACTCCAAGAAGTCTAACTGATTCAACCTCACACAATTCCTCATGGTTTATTTTAATAGGAAAATTTTTATGTCGCTCTATTCGTGAAAGACGGCATAATTTGGTTTTGGTTGGATTAAATGAAACAAGATTACGATCACCCCATTCCATTATACGCTCCAGATCGCTCCTTTGTTGATGGAATCAATTGGCAGCTCTCTATCAGTGGTAACTACAGTATGAGATCGAAATTTAGGAGATGCATGTGATGCATGTGATGCATGTAATGTGCTGTCATCAGCAAAACTATGGATTGGGTGCACTGTGGAAATAAGTAAGTCACTAATGTATAGAAGAAACAAGGTTGGTGAGAGTGCCGAACCTTGGGGAACCCCAGCATTGGTTGTGAAAATATTGGATGTGATACCATCTAAATTAACATGTAATTGGCGACCTGTAAGAAAACTATGAATCCATGACACAGTAAGATGGTCTATGCCATAAGATTTTAATTTAGCTATGAGATTTTTATGCCACACTTTATCAAATGCTTTAGAAATGTCAAGTGAAATACTGAATGTTTCACCGTGGTTTTCCAGCGATTTGTTCCAGAAATGGGATACGGATCACCTGTTGCATGACTTCTACGAAAACCATACTGTTTATCATCAATAATTCGCGACATTTCCAAATAATCTATCAAATTGTAGTTAACATATTTTTCAAATATTTTAGCTAAAACCGGCAGAATTGCAATTGGTCTATAATTGTTAGGGTCTATCTTACTGCCTTTCTTTGATATGGGTTGAACGCTGGCCAGCTTCCAAGAATCGGGAAATATTCCGGTTTTATAAGATAAATAGAAATTTTTTGTTAAAATTGCAGCTAGTTGTCTAGCAAAGTTTTTAAGAATGAGGGATGGAATACCGTCGGGGTCACCAGATTTGTTGATATTGATAGAAAGAAGCATTTTCCGTACAATATTGCAACGAAAAATAATTGGTTTCATTTTCGTTACAGCTGGGGGAATGAGTGTAGGAGAATGGGGGGGGGTTCAACTATGTTTGAGTTTTCTGCAAAAATACGACCCAAAAGATCCGCCTTCTCTTTCGAGTCGCTTACGGGAATGCCATTCAGAACTAAGGTTGGAATAGAGGATCGAGTAAAATTGCTCTGGACTGATTTAACTGCCTGAAAGAAACTACGTGAGCCAGATGGGTGCTCGGCGAATTTCTTTGCTTTCTTCTGGATAAACGCGTCTTTGTCCAAGTCTATTTTGAATTTACAAATATTTCTGGCTTTATTTTAGGCGCTATGGGTTTCAGGTATTTTAGCGTTATACGTCTTGAATGCTTTGCGTTTATTCCTCACTGCCTCATCAACATCCTGTGTGAACCAAGGCTCAGTTTTAGGAGTGATTAATCGATTTGGAATAAACCGCCGCATTCCTTCTTTTATGATTTCAGAAATTCTTATTTCCGATGTGCTAGGATCTTGATCAACACAACAAATAGTTTTCCAAGGTGTTTCATCAAAAAAGCTTCTCAGTCCCTCCCAGTCAGCGCGTTTATAGTTCCAAATGCGACGAGGATTTGCTTTAATTTATGTCGGTGATGTAAATTGCACTATTGCTGATATTAGTAAATGGTCCGATGTTCCGAGGGGTTGTTCAACTTTTGTCTTTGTAGTATCTGGCTCGTTTGTCAAAAACAGATCCAGCAAATTATGGTTATGATGTGAATTGTCTGTGATTCTAGTGGGACACTCTATCATTTGCGTCAAACCGTGATAATCTGCGAGTATCAGTTCGGCTTGTCTTCCTACGTCGTCAGTGCGTGATGAATACTTAAGCCATTCTTTATTATTAATATTAAAGTCTCCAAGAATGACCAGTCTTGTTTTGGGGTAGTCCGTGCTAATCTTTTCTAGATTAGCCGATATTTTATCGAAAAAGGGACATTCTGGGGGAGAATTTGGGGATCTGTATAATCCTATTATAAACATAGTTTCATCAACACCTGAGATCTTCAGTGCTATAGAATTATGTTGCTTAGAGTTCAACTCGTAGGCCTTAATTCTCATACATGAAAGTGAATCTCGAACATATACACAGACACCATGCTTGTTATAAAAGGAATGTTCCAATTCGTAACTAGGTATCCGGTATTTATCGAGATCCATTTTCGATCTAACTTAGTGATAGTAGAAAAAAAAATGGAAAATTGAGACTTTGTTTAGATCCAAAGGCATTGAACAATTCAATCAAAGAAGAAACTTATATGATTCCGAGTTTTGAAGATATAGTGGCAAAATTGACTAATAAAAATTTTTTCTCTGTTTTCGATCTGAAAGATGGTTATTGGCAGATAGGTCTAGATAAAGATTCCTCCAAATTATGCACGTTTGGGACACCATATGGGTGTTATAGATTCTTGCGTATGCCTTTTGGCATTAAAATAGCCCCTGAGATATTTCAGAAATATAACGAATTAAATTTTTCGGGCATCGATGGGCTTCTTGTATACATGGATGATCTCCTAATTGCAGCCTCTACCAAAGAGGAACATGATACAATTTTAGAAAAAGTGGCACAACGGGCTAGGGAACGTAATATCAAATTTAACAAAGAAAAGTTTCAATTTCGTGTAACGGAAGTTAAATATGTTGGTCATATTCTGTCCGAAGACGGAGTAAAATGTGATCCAGATAGAACGAAAGCAATAGAAGAAATTGGAATACCAAAAAACAAGGCCGATTTACAAAAATTATTAGGAATGGTAAATTATGTGAGAAATTTTGTGCCACAGTTAGCAAGTGTTTCAAACCCGTTGAGGGAATTATTAAAAAAAAATATAGAATATATATGGTTAGAGCACCATACTAAATGTCTAGATGATATCACAAAATTAATAGTTCAGTCACCAACATTAAGAATTTTCTATCCAGTAAAATCGATAACATTACAGACAGATGCGTCAAAAGATGGTCTAGGTGTTTGTTTTATGCAGGAAGGTTTTTTCGCGTCTAGAAGTCTGACCGAAACTGAGCAAAGATATGCCCAAATAGAGAAGGAGTTCCTTGCCGTAGTTTTTTCTTGTAAAAAGTATCATAGCCTCATTTATGGTAAAAGTGTTGAGATTCAAACTGACCAAAAGCCACTATTAGGAATAATGGGAAAAGACATACAAAAATCTCCAACGGTCGATTACAGCGAATGAAAATAAGGTTGTTGAAATATAAATTAAACTTTAAATTTGTCCCTGGTAAGGATTTGCATGTGGCTGACGTATTGTCCCGATATTAACGGTTAGATGAAGAAAATAATGAAATTGAAGGCATTGATGAAGTCGTACATTCCATAAATGTTTAGTGATGAGAAAAAGAAAAAATTTCAGTTAGAAACTGAAAATGACATTGTATTAAAAGAATTGAAAAATATTTTATTAGATGGGTCGCCGATTAACAAGAAAAGTTTAAAAGATGAGGTAAAATTTTTTTGGCAATATAAAAATGATTTAGTTATTGATGACGGAATAATATTTCTGGATGATCGTATTATTGTACCAATTAAGTTAAGAAATGAGATGCTACGAAAACTACATTATCCCCATTTAGGAATAGAAAAGACTAGAAGTAGAGCAAAAGCATCAATGTTTTGGCCAGGAATGAATGATTCTATCGAAAAATTAGTTTCAAGCTGTGAAATATGTCAAAAATTTAGAAATAGGAATATAAAAAAAGTAGGGTCTGCGTCGGACCAGACGGTGGAAGTTATACTTCTTTGCCCATTCGCTCGCACACACGGACACAGACAGACAGATAGGATACATTAAAAAAAATAACTAAAACAAAACAAAAATATTATTCAAAAAAAAATGTTATTCAAAAAAAAAAATATTATTCAAAAGAAAAAAATATTATACAAAAAAAAAATATTATTCAAAAAAAAAATATAAAAAACGAAACATATTATTCAAAAAATAAATAAAAAAAAATAATATTCAAAAAAAAAATTATTATTCAAAAAGTATAAGAACGTATAGTTATTAATTACTAGAAGGTACACCCGCACGGCGATGCCCGTGCTTCCCAGATAAAGTGGTTGAAAACTGCTTTTTTTTGAGTAAATTCTCCGATAGTTTTTTGTAATGTCATTTAATTTAACTTATTTTATTAGTAAAACATAAAAAGTTTGAAAAAAATGTAATAGCATCATTTTGCAGTCAGCAAAAGCCATTAAGTAAATGTCTCTAAAGCTATAGATAAATTTACATATTAAATGTACGTTAAAATTACAACACATTGACAGACAAATAATAATTAAATAATTTTTATAAATGTAGATGGCAAAAGATTAGGGTTAGAAAAAAGTTAAAATTTTATTCCAAAGATTTAATTCAAATAATTCAATGTGTCACGAACAATTAGGTGAGCGTAAATATATTTGTTTATTGGATGTCACAATTGTCAATTACTTACTCCGAAACCACCGTACTCGTCATACAAAATAGGTACACTGGTTCATTGCTATTGGTTTAGCGTCCCATTTTATGTAGACTTATAATCATTTATCAATTCAGAAATTTTGCTGTTCTGAAGAGGGTCGTATTGCAATTTGCAAATATATTTTATCGATTGTCTCATGTCTGCAATACTCTACTACATTGATGCATACGCCGGCCGATTAAAAAATACCATTATTTTTAGTGAATATTTTCGTTTAATGGGTTTTATTGCTTTATGGTCATCATCTTATTTCGACATTCCTTCCCACAACTTAAAACAAAAATTGGAAAAAATAATAATAAGACTAATTTCATTTGTAAATTCAGACTTATATATTATTATTAAAACAGTCAAATCACAACATATGTTAACATATCTGCATATATTTTATAGATCCTTCGCAATAACAATAATAGTTTTGAAAGTAATGGAGAGGCATATTTCACTCAATAAATAAAACACTTTAAATCTGTAACTTTGATATTGTTCATAATCTTTTTCTTCGGTACTAAGGTTCCAATGAAAATTCTTGGTTCATCAATGTTTCTAAGAAGAGGAAAAGAAACGTCAATTTCCAATTTTTGGAACATGTGAGGGCAGTTCTGCTAATGCAAGCAGGTTTGTTTAATCATATATAAGCAATGCTTATATGTATCGTATTGATGCTAATGCATAGAAATATATACATATTTTATATAATTGCAAACCATAAGAACATATTTGTTGTAAATTAGAAATATGTATTTGTTAAAAAATAATTTAACATAATTTTCATATAAATGTACATATTTGTTTGTCACATTATACATTAACTATTCATTTTAATGATAATGCCGAAAAGTGAAAAAAAAATTGATCAAAGATAACTAAGCGAATAATGTTTTATTATTATAAAATATGATTGATTTAGTAATTTCGTCTTTATTACCATACAGCATAAGGTTGATTTACTAATTTCGTCTTTATTACCATACAGCATAAAGGTTAAAATATAACTTCAAACAGCGTGACGCGGTTTCTCGATTAACACCCCATCAAAATATTTACAACGAGCGCAAAGAAGTATAACTTCAAAATCCTCTCTGGTCACATGAGGTTCCAGAGTTTCCGTTTCAAAAAATAGGTATGGATATCATGGAGTACGCAAAACGAAATTATTTAGTTGTTGATGATTATTACTCCAAATTTTTGGAAATTATTCCACTAAAAACGAAGACTGCTAGCGAAATAATCAAATGTTTAAAAACTTTGTTTTCGTGTCATGGAATTCCTCGTACGATTATTGCAGATAATATGCCTTTCGGGTCATATTGTTTTAAGGCGTTTGGGGATGAATTTGACATAAATGTTATAACCACTAGTCCACGTTATCCACGCTCAAATGGTTTTGCGGAAAAAGCCGTTCAGACGGCGAAGAGTTTATTAAAAAATGTGAAGAGAATAAATCTGAATTGTGGGTGGCGCTATTAGAATATCGCAACACCCCCTTAAAAGATATCGAAGTTGCTCCATCGGAATTGTTAATGAACAGAAAAACTAGGAGTATTGTTCCAATAAAAAGTAGTCAGTTTAAAAGTAATTCTTTTCCTAGTTTTAAAAGAAATTTTGAGGTAAGAAATAATAATTATGCGAAATTTTATAATCGAAACTCCGCACCAGAGACAGAATTTTCTATTAATGATGATGTTTGGTATCATAACTCCAAGTTCTGGGAACGGGCCAAAATTATTGAAAAACATAGTACCCCGAGATCTTATTGGATTGAACTTAGTGATGGAACCGTACTACGTCGCAATTTAGGTGTTTTGAGACCGTGTAATTAAGATGAATAAAATCTTTTATTTAAGTATTATATAATTTGCACAATCAAGTTCATGATCAATGTTTTCTTTATGGGTAAGAAGTAATTAGTAAAGTTTTTGTAATCAAGAGGAAAAATAATTAGAGGATGACGTTGAATATGTTTTTTGTATTTTTCTTCTTTCGTAGAAGGGAATGAAATGAGAAATAAGTAATGCATTGTTCTGTTTGTGAATCGATATTTTTAAATCAATATAGTGTACGTAGTAGTAGCATTTGTTTTGTATAAATTAATAAGTATATTTAAAAAGAATAACTAAGTTAAATTCAACCAAATAAAAAAAAGTATATAGTTTTATTTTTATATTTTTAATGAAACAATTAAATAAAAGTAACATAACAAAAATGATAATAACTAATAATGACTTTCAAGAAGTGAAATTTAGAATATAGAAAGATTTAAATAAGATATTTATTGTTTAAAGGGGAGATGTAGTATGTAATTGAAATCATTAATTAAAATAATAATATAACTGCTTATGCAAAGATGTGTAAAATATAAAGTAATTAAAGCATATTCGCATTTTGTACATGATATCAAATTAATTAAACCAGTCGCATTTTGTGAGTTAAAGCTAATAGACTCTTGTTTTAATATTTGTATTATAATATACAACAGTAGCACGATAAGAGAAAATCAAAAAAAAAAATGGGCACACAAAAGACACTAACAAAATTGAAGAGTACAGATAAAGGGTTAAATTTGAAATTCCCATTAACAACTAAAACGAAATTTTACATTCCTGTTACCAAGCAATATAAAACAAATTTATGCTTTAAAATAATAAATAAATTTATTATCAAAGCAATAAAAGATAAAATTTTACCGGCCTATCCTGGTAACAGCAAATATAAAATACCAAATAATTATCTATTAAAGAACAATCTCACCAATTATATAATTGTACGCCTCCGTTCTTCAACAATTTTATTTTCATAAACACTAACACAAACACTATAACTATCCTGTATATGTTTTCGGTAACTTTTACGTCATTATCACATACTTCATATTTAATGTTTTATTCAAAATTTTTAATTAATATTTTTAATTTTTCTGTAAAATTATTTTTAAATTATAATAAAACCACTAGTATTTCTTATATTTATTATAAATTCGTCAAAATATTACCACGATAAATATTAAAAACAATTTTATTAAAACCAAATTATAACCAAGCCAAACAATGTTTACAAATTTTGTTTTTGACAACTTAAAACCGACGAATTAAAGATAAAAAAGAAAGGAGAAGAGAGAAAAACGACTTCAAATATTTTTATGTATATATACAGTAGTTTCATTTCCTATTGCAAAATCAATAAATACGTTTAGCTGTAATTTGTTAATAAACATTCATTAAACTAGATTGGCATATACATAAAAGGAATTAAAACTAAGTTTTATAAACATAGATGTTATTATTTTAGTGATATTGATTTTCGCCCAAAAATACCACCCACAGACGGACCAAGAAGTCTGGGGGTGGTTTGCGCACAGCACAATTATTTATTGACTGTGTGCTTAGAGTATATATAAATATAGAGAGAACATAACTTTAAAATTGTATGAAGAGAGACATAAGAAATCGTGTTTGCTAATATGTCATATTCAATTTCTCATTTTGCCATTTGCATTTCTGTTTATTTACAACAACCAACTATTGTATTAAATTATAAATTAAAAAAAATTAAATAATTTAAAACGAAACAAAAAGTACAATCTATTATTTTTAGTTGTGCTAATTTTTATAAAATGAATGAAAATAATTACGAGAGTATTTTACATTTATTGTGTTATTTCCAGTGATTTTATAATAGTGAAATGTTTTATTATTTTATAATGCCCATGTGCAAATATTTTAGTTATGTATACATCCTGAAAGTATATTATGAAAACTAGCTGGCGACCAACTTTTCATTATTGTGTAGTTTATTTTTAATAGATAAAAGATTAAAATTTATATGTTTGGTTAGAATCAAATCCTAATCTGTCATTTTTCTTATTTCTTTTTATATAGTAGCAGAGAGGGAGAAACTATTATTTTTTGTGGTAGGTTTTTTTCTTATAGATTTAAAAGAAACTCGAAATAATTGTACAATTTTGAATCAAATGAAAAATTTACGCACGTCTTTGGGAAGACAAACCGGTTTCTCTCTCAGAGAAATAAAGGAAAACAAACAAACAAAAAAACGTTTTGACAGAAGATCAGTCACGATTAATATTAGTTATGGTGGTCGGTTGACTGTGTGTTATAAATATTTGCGCCGTACAGAAAATTCAACGCACACGTAAATTTGTATTGATCTGTACCCAGCTTTAAACACTGAGCTTCTAAGCAAAATTATTCGACCTTAAATGTACAACCCTTAGATTTTCTAAAATGGCTATTTGTCATTTTTTAATTCTCTTATGATGACTTGCAGTTTCTTTAAAATACTACGACTAAAATACTTTGATAATTACGAAATATTATTCAAAATTATATGAAATGCCTCTAGAAATCAAAAGAGAAAGGAAAGGCTCACAGGTAATTTGGTTTGTCGAATTTGGACTCATACAATACTTTTGTCTTTTATTTTCATTTAAAACAAAGTTATTATTTTATAATTTAAAACATTTATATAATTTGATGGGTTAGCATTCATCAAGTTTGTTATCACAGGCACCATTGTCGCCATGTCCTATACCTGGAATAACTGATGACGAGTTGGTGTCGATATCGGTGAGAGATCTTAATAGAACTTTGAAACTGAGGGGATTATCAAGGGATGAAATTGTCCGTATGAAGCAGCGAAGACGTACTTTAAAAAATCGTGGATATGCAGCAAGTTGTCGAATAAAGAGAATTGAACAGAAAGATGAGCTAGAAACTGAAAGGTCCCAGGTAAGAAAAAGTTCAATTTGTCTGTGATAATATAATAATAAATAATTACGCTCTTTATAAATATAAAAAATCAAAATTTGATTTAAGGAATTTCATGATATGGAAAATATGCAAGATACAACCAGAATGATAAGAGATGAAATAGAAAGTTGGAAAAGTAAGTTTGAAGCATTAAAAAAATTTGCTATTGGACAGAAAATTCCCATTCCACTTGAACTTGATGCAATGTGAATAATAAGTTATAATATAAACTTAATTTAACTTTTATATATAATTAAATATATTTATACATAAATGCAGGTAATAAAAATAGGTTAATTTTAAAACATACTACTCAAAATTTGTACAAATATAAATATAATGCCGTCTATTAACATAAACGTCTATTTGATGCATCAGTCTGAATTATTTTGTTCGAATTAGATTTTTCCGATCCCGAGCATAACAACTTTAGTCTTTCTTGTGCTACAATTGATTGAATTTTTTCTTGACATATAATAGCATTATATAATGGCATTTTCTTTAATTGTGCAGCTATTGATCTACCAAATATTTGAAACTCGTCATTTTCCTCTGATTTTTCTTTCATCATATCTACATTTGAGTATTCACATGATCTATTTTGTTTTGCATTATTAGAAATGGTAACAGAAGCATTACTTGGTTCCATTTTAATTGGCAACAGAGGTGAGGATTCATTATGGCTTTGAAAGTTTATTTGATGAGGATGCACTAGATTAATTTCATTACAATCATCAATGAATGGATCTGCGCTTTCGTCGTTTAGAATCGGTAATGGAGGACTTGTTACATTGTGTTGTGAAATTTTTCTAATATATGGTTCTTTAGTATTTGACGGACCATCATAAATGGTAGTTTTTAAACCTTCGGCATTTTCCTCAAAAATTGTTGATTTGGGTGATTTTATTAGATCTGTAAACTAAAAAATAATGAAAAAAAGTTCAATTAATAAAATGGGATTCGACTCTCCATCCTAGGTACTTTCGTAATTGTTTACATTAAATGCGGATGCGCCTTAGCTTACACTATTCTTTATACATTGTTATTTCTATTCTGTCAGAATACTCAGATGAAAATCAATACGATTTCTTTTATTTTTTAACAATTACTTTGTAAACCAAATGGTATATAAAGATTTAAAATATTTACCACAAGCGAATGTTTTTTTGATAATGAAATATTTCGCAAAAATTTATCAGCCTTTTTAAACCAAAACAACTTGGGTTCGTAATTTGTTGATTTCAAAACTGTTGTCAATTCACGTTTATACGTTGTTCGAATTGATTTAATTTTATTTTTTATATCAATTGTTCTTAAATCTTTAAGTTCCACTTCGTTTAAGATGTTTTGAATTGCATTAAAACGTGATTCTTTATCTTTATATTCTTCAATTTTAGGATTCCACAAACATTCATTTTTTTCATATGCTTCTAAAAATTGAATGACTAGATTTTCCGTCCATCGTGCCATTTTAGTTAAACAAATTAAAAATGTTTTCAAATTACTTTAAATAATTAATCACATCACACTTTCTTAATGTTTCATAACTATATTGAATTAAATTTAAATTATTATTCCCTTTGGAATTTTAATAAATTTCTTGTATTTCGGTTGATTGAAAGACGTATATTTTCTTTTATTGATTGAACAACTACATCTACCATTTCTGTCGTTTGTTGTTCTTTTCAATTCAATTTTGATTGGACGGTATTTTATATGATAAAGTTGAAAATGAACGTCATAATCGAACGCATATATTATAGCCGTGTTCGATTTGACTGAAGCAACTGATACAACTGAAAAATTGAATGCAATTGTTGTTGTTTTTTCAGTTGTTTCAGTCAAATCGAACGCACCTTATATAAAACAATTGAAACAAAATATGTGAAATATGAAATATTAGTTGAAAAACCAAGTATTCAAATTTCAGACCGAAGTAATATGCAATCAAAACCCCCGATATATCATAGCCATACCCTTTCACGCCATTTGCAATAAACAATGAACATTGCCATATGCAAAAAATTGGATTAGTGTTTTTGATTAAATATTTTTGAATTTTTTTTATATGGAGCTTTATTTTTCCAGATGGCGTTATGAGCGTTATGGCGATTTTTTGAATTTTTTTTATATTGAGTTTTAATTTCAAAATGGCGCTACAAGTTCACGATTTTTATTGTGCTTATTTATTTTATTTATTTATTTGCTAAAAAATGTGAATGTGCTAATATATATATATATATATATATATATATATATATATATATATATATATATATATATATATATATATATATATATATATATATATATATATATATGTGCTAAAAAATGTAGATGGCTTCTATACCGGGGGTTTTGATGCAATACACAAAAATGATGATAATTATAACTTATAACATATAAAATAAAACTATACTTTTTAAAAACGATTCCCTTAAATAGTTTTTACCTAATAGACTAGTGTGAATTTTAAAAATTTTATCAGTTTTATTTTGCATTGTTTAACTACATAGTACTAATACTAATGTCGAATTCTTTTTGCCAAAAAATTGCTCTAAACACGCCCATTTTTGATCTAGATCAAGTTTTTTTGACATAACGTATTCTATTTGACAAAAAAAAGTGATTTTTTTTTGCCCTAAAAACTTTTGTTTGAATCTAGATTTTTAGCTAGAGCAAGCATATAATACAATAAAGAATACAAATACATTTAAAAAAATCTGTCAAAATTAGTAAACAAACAAAACGCCGTTTACTTATTATTTTTTTAATAGTGAAATAGTTACTTTTTAAATAAAATATTGTTCAAATCGTGTTTTAAATTAAAAATTAATAATAAACTAATTAATTAAATACAATTAATTACAAAAATATTTAATGACAGTTCACATATACAACTACAAAACTGGATCATATTTTTGCATGTTCTTTTTATGAAAAAAAAAATCACTTTTTCACTCTGGACAAAAAGAATTCGACATAAGTTTATACCACCGATAGTTTAATAGAATAATAGTTTGTTGCTATTAAACTATCGATATACATTGGGCGTTTATATAGGGTGACCATTTTTTTCTAAGTGAAATCAGTACAAAATTTTAAAAGTTAAAATATGTACTATCCTTAGTCCCACCTAATTCCTATGTCTCTTCTAAGTCGAAAGGCTAATGTGTAAAGCGAAGTAGAAAAACCTGGTTTTCATTTTTAGTAGTTTTAAGGCAATTCTGTTAAGACCAACACCAGTAGTTTGTAAAATACAACTTTCCGCCACGATTGTTTGGGAAAACACAGGGTTAGAGTTTTGATATATATTTTCCGTGGGTAACTGCCACAATTTAAAAATACAAGTATGTTTTTTCAGTCATTTTTATTACAAGTTCATACCAAACGATCCCGTACGGCAAAAAGCTATCATAATGAGCTCTTAAAGGTAAACTGTTTTAGATCTGACATCCGAAATAATCATCTCAAAGATAACATAAAGATATCAGAAAATCCTCTAATGCGCCACCTGCGGACATCTTTTAGATCTCTTCGAAACGATATCAGAAAGATAACATTTTTCTGAGTTCCGAATGATGACATATTAGAGTTATAAAAAAGATATTAGATTCTTGATTTCCAATTTTAGGTTATTTTAAATAATTAAAATCATCATTTAACGTAATATGTAATTCATTTTTTTTATTTAATTCTTAAATAAATAATTCGAATACATACCAATACAATAACCAATATAAGTAACAAATTAAAAAAAAACTTATAAACTAATTATTTAGTATTTAATTTATTTACTAATATTATCACTGCACCTTGTTGCTGTTTTTGTTTAGTTTCAAACGATCGCCTGCATGCTGTAGCCAGCTTTTTATTACATGCTCTATGTTGGTATCGTCCGCAGTAATCCATTTTTGGCTAATTACATCTAAAAATACATGAGGATTAAAAAATATTTTTCTATACAAGAAATTAACTGACTCTAAAGCACTTAAGCTTTTCGATCTTGAGTTACTATATAGACAAACAATCACCTTTTATCAGCGCCATGTGGATCATATGTTTTGCCATAATCGTGTCTTTGGCACCCGTCCATGACATTCGGTACGCCATCACATCTGATATGGTGATAACCAACGCATTCCTTATATGCTTTTCGAAATTCGTACCTCCGATTTGCTTGACAATGTTTTTCTTAAACAAAAAGAATAAAAATACATTACTAGACCATTTAAGATTAGATTTCATTTAATCAAAAGTTAGAATAGCGTTGCATAGTAAACCGGTATAAGTTTCTATCATGTGACAACGACTTAATTTGTTTAATTGAAATTTTAAACTCACATATTGAGTAGCTGCAATATTATTTTTTAATTTACTCTCGAACACACTTAATTGAGTCTTGGATTGAATCGGAAGTCTAAATTCTGAATGTAGATCTGCCGAATCAGATACATCATTTTTATCGGATAACATTAATAAAACTTTTGAAACTAATGTTTTCAAACTTTTAATTTCACTGCAAAGCTTTTCTGTTTGGATAAATTATAAATTAAAATATTAAAAAATTAAATTTAAAACTAAATATATATCTCACTTAATTGCAGAAATGCACTAGTTTCACATAAGATATTATATTTTGAATTAATTAAGAACTGACGCAAGCGTCTGTTCTTTTGGCTTTTCGACAGTTTTTTAAATATTATTTTCCTATTCGGCATTTTTATTGTCTTTTTGTTTTTGTACCGATAAAAAAGAAGTTTAAAAAAGGAATAATAAAAATTTTGATCTGAAATATGTTTACTGTTTTTATTACAAAATTACATTAGTTGACAAACAAATCACAATGAAAAATGGTTGAAATCAACCAATACCGATTTTAGGCTATAGAAGAATGTTGACCAGATGATATCATATTTAGGTCATAGAAATCTCGATAGAAGTTATCATAAAGGTAACTCTTTGGTCTCCATAAACTGATCTCTTCAAAAGGTTGCCAAAAAGATAACAATTTTCTGAGTTCTAAAAGACACCATCTTTTAGATAGCTTTATGATATCTTTCCGATGTTCTTGCCGAGCGGGATGACTCGTATAGTTTTATTTCTATATTTAAATTGGAACTTAAATTAAAATTTAACAATTTTGTTAAAAATCAGTACTTTCAGTACATATAATTTTAGAAATCAGTAAAAATCAGTACCGCATATGTCTATCGCAGTACACAAGCTAGAAAATCAGTACTGTACTGATAAATTCAGTACGAATGGTCACTCTACGTTTATACCACAAAATATTTTTATTCTATCTGTGGTATAAACACTCATAGCGTTTTCGATTCTACAAAAAAATGTGACTTTCTTTTGCACTTTTTTTTCAGGTCACATTTTTTCTGTTCGTTTCTCGAAAAAATGTTGACCTGAAAAAATTTGCGTTTTCTTTTCTCGATTTGGATGCAAGTTTCAAACTTTTTGAGGGCAATATTCTTGCATTTTTTGACTTTTTCTCAGAAGACGGTGCAAAAATGTTGCCTTGTATAATATATTAATATAGTATACAACATAAGAAAAAACATATTTTTAATAATGTAATTTTCTTAAATAAAAATATTTAAATAGTTTAAAAATAATAATATACATTAAAAAATCGAATTCCTTTATTTTGTTAAACAAATTTGACAGATCTAAAAAATGTGACTTTTTTCTGTTCGATTCTCAAGTATTTTAAGGGTAAAACTGACAAAATAAATGCAAAACTATAAAAAAAAATGCAAAACTGAAAGAGTTTTGTCCGCTCTGAGGTCAAAACTTTAATCGAGAAACGAAAACGCTATCAGAATAATATTGACAGATAGAATACGGCTACCGTATTTCAAATTTGAATATAAAATCTTATCTATCGAAAAGTATTTCAACAAAAAATTATAATACTAATATTATAATTTAAAATAAAAACTAAATTTTGAGTGATTTTGATGTTGCACATATTTTACAATCGCATGAAATTTCTATTTTACATTTAACGTTTTGACTGTTACAATTTTTTTTGAATTGTACTATTATACTATCGATCAAAAGCAAAATACCACCCATTAAATTTTTTGTTACTAGTATAACACGTCTTTAGTTTGTTATCATTCATAAGAGTGCGTTAGTGGAAGCGAGAAAGGCATATATCTCTTATAGTGCCACTGCTTATACGCACATACGAAAAAGATCGAAACTATTATATGTGAACAATACATATGGTTTAAACAATTGTGTTTTTACGTTTTATGTATATATATGTCGACCACTTAATTTTAATAAAGTGAAATTATAGTTAAAGTTATTAATCATATTTAAATGTTTTAAATATAATTAAGGGAATTGTAAACGTAAGTACCTATTTTTATATATAAGTAAATACTCAAATTTTAAAATTACAAACATTATATATATGTTATTCTTTTAGCTTAGCCCCATTTTATTTTTTCAGATTGATATATGATAATTAATAACAGTAGTATTATTTTAAATATATATTTAAGAAATATTTTTATATTTATATTTATTTATTTTATTACAGAGAATAAAAAACTTAAACAAAATTATTAAAATGTATTTTATTTACAAAAATTCCAATTTCTATACCAAGGTGGTATAGAAACGATTAGGTTTACCAAGACAAACTAAAGACATGTCTGACCAGACAAACTAAGGACACGTCTTACCAGACAAACCCTATACATGTTATACAAGACGAGGTGGGACATTTTGTTCGCGCGGTCTTGGGTTGGTCTTGGTCTTGTTACTATAACGCGTTAATAGTAACCCAGTAAAAGTGTTATACCAGATTTACTAGTAACTTACTATTAACGCGTTATAGTAACAAGACCAAGACAAACCCAAGACCGCTCGAACAAAATGTCCCACCTCGTCTTGTGTAACAAGTCTAGGGTTTGTCTGGTAAGACGTGTCTTTAGGTTGTCTGGTCAGACATGTCCTTAGTTTGTCTTGGTTAACCTAAACCACAAAGCAACCTTGTTATATAAATATTGATTTTGGTAAATAAAATACATTTTTATAATTTTAAGTTTTTATTGACTGTAAATAAATTAATAAATATAAATATATATTATTTCTTAAAGAACTAATTAAAACAATAATACAACAATTAATAATATTAAACAATTCAATATTTTATCAAATAATATAATCTGCAAAACTAAAATGGCATTAAATTAAACTAAAAGAACATATTCCTAAATGTGCCCAAACGATTAGCAAGCGAATGGTATATTTAATAATAGATCAAATATCAAATTTACTCTTGTATTTATTAAAATGTGAAGTTTTTCATGAAAGCTACTGTGACTAAAAATAACATCTACTGTCATGAAACAACTACTGTCAAGAACTGCTATCATTTAAAATATGGATGTCTGCCAACTATACGCTCAATTTATTTTAATTAATTAAAAAACTACTATTTCCTAAACTATGAAAATATATTCCTAAATGTTCCCAAACGATTCCCAAACGATTGGTATAATATAATGGTGCTATTACACACAAATTAAATTCAGCTGCCATAATCAATTTTGCAGTTACCATAATCTGAAAAGTTGATGAAAAATATTTTGTATGAGAAAAAGAGGGATAGCATGCGCGATATATATATAAAAACTGCAAGAAAAGTTAGCTAATAGCAACTGACTTTTTGAAAAATTATTTGGTTTACCAATTAGTGCTAGAAAATCGTCAGGTGATTTCATCTGCAAATTCAACCGGTTTAAAACCGATTATCACATTAATTGATTTTCATATTAAAATCATAATAAAAATTATATTATATTAGGTATAAAATGATTGAATACATATTTTCAAGATTTTAATGTAAAAATTTTACGTTTTCTTTACGTATTTTCGATTCACATTTTTTTTTCAAATCTTAGCGCATTTTCTTAATGTACAAGCTACAACAATTGCTCTATAATGTGGTGTCGCCATTTTGACATTTCATTTGCTTTTACAGTATATAATTTATTTACAATTTATATATCACTTATTTTAATTATAATCGATTATATAATATAATATTAATTCTAAATAACTAATGATTTTTTAAAAAATTGTTGTTTATAAATTATTATTACTTCGTAAAGTTATTTGTACTTTCTTGCAGTTTTTGATCTTTTCGCCATCTACAGTCAAAAATAATAAATACTATCATCTGAAAAGTTGATGATAGCAACTGAATTTAATTTGTGTGTAATAGCACCATAAGGTAGGAAATATTAATGTGTCTGCTAACTATACGCTAAACTTATTTTAATCAATAAAAACTAAACTATAATTTCCTAAACTATGAAAACATATTCCTAAATGTGCCCAAACGATTCCCAAACGATTGGTATATATAATAATAGCGAATACCAAATTTGCCTGCTAACTATACGGAGGTAAATTCTGAGCATCTATTTTATGGTGCTATTACACACAAATTAAATTCAGCTCCCATAATCAATTTTGCAGTTACCATAATCTGAAAAGTTGATGAAAAATATTTTGTATGAGAAAAAGAGGGACAGCACCCAGGTAGTACGTAATCGATTCGTTATCGATACGGTATCGATTACATGTAATCAAGCAATCGAAACATGTTTCGATTTAGTTTCGATACTGTATCGATTACATTTAGAACAACGTGTTCGCCTCCGAAATCGAAATTGTAATCGATACTAAATCGAAACTGTAATCGATACCAAATCGAAACATGTAATCGAAACTTAATCGAAACCTGTTTCGATACAAAATCGAAACTTCTAGTTACAATGTAATCGAAAGTTTAGAGTATCGTATTTAATTTTTGGTTTTGGTGTTTTAAAATATTTGTAATAATTTTTATTTATAAATTTATTTATTATAATATAAAACACATTATACAAATTTTTACTAAAACCATAGAGTAGAATACTAGAGAAGTAACGTTTAACACAAAAATGTGTAAGAGAATTTAAAAATAAAGAAATATACAAAATTTCTATTTGAGATTTTAACAAATGAATAAGATATATATTTGTTTCTCTTTTTGGCCTGTTTTGTATCTTTTTAATACACATATTTAGAAACAAAATAAAAAAAAAAGAATTTTTCTCTTTTCTTCTACTTCAAATTTTATTTATTTTGTTACTTGTAAATAAACAAAAAAAGTAAAATACACGTAAAGAAATATGATAGAAAATAAAAAGTTCTTTTACACATACATGTAAATACTCCCTTTAAACATTGAAGGACATATTTTTTTTGTTTACTATTTACAAATTTTATCTTCAATTTCAATCGATTGTTTTTTTGATATTTTTTTAGTTTAAAATAATGTAATAAACTTCGTCCAGAATGGGTTAATTTTATTTACTCATTCATTAAAAGTTAACTCCTTTTTCAATCTTTTACTTGTATTGCAAATTGTATTGCATAAATTAATGTAAATTAAATTTGTTATACAAATGTTTACATTAATGAATTAAAAGGAGTTACCTAATACATTTTGCATAAATTAAATTTGAGTTCGCTAATACAAATGCAAGTATGAATGAAAACAGGTGTGGCCTATTCAAGCTGTACAGACTACGTAGTATTGATTTCTAGTGGATTATAGAAGTTTCGATTTATTTATTTTTCGATATAAATAAGCAAACAAAAATATCCGATAGTCAGTTTTACTTTTGCAATTAAAAGTGTTTATAAATATTCGCAAGTTTAAGGAATAATCGGTGGTACTTGAGCCTGGGTACTAATAGTGAAAGAATCTGAACTTAGTGGAATAGTAAATACAGATTTTACGATTCCGAATATATTTGATTCAAATTGTGGAAAAGCGGTGAAGTTTATCGGACATAAATTGGAGACCCTGGAATTTATTGTAAGGAAAAACGGAAGCTGCTGTAATTTGTTGACAAATAAAGTTTGAGATTCTGTTAACCAAAGATCCGTCTTTTTACTGTCATATTTGTTCAATAATCGAAAAGAACAAACGAAGAGTCGTTACACTGGTGTCAGAAGTGGGATTATTGAAACAATGGTCAAGACAGTAAATATTAGTGATCTCAGCCAGACCCAGCTGAAGGATGAGTTGAAGAAAAGGAATGCTCCAATCCATGGAACGAAGGCAGAACTTGCATTCCGGCTGCGTAAAGTTTTAGAAGAAGCAGGTGAAAACACAGACGTCATAGAAATAGAGCAGGAAGAAGTTCCGGCTCAGAATGCCCCAGCAATTGATCCGATGATGGCGTTGATGAAAGAAATGATGGCACAGCAGCAACAACAACTTGCTGATATGATCGCCAAACAAGGAAACAATCTGATGGCTCGACAAGAGAAACAGGCAGCAGAACAAAAAGTTCTGGCAGCAGAACAAAAAGTAGAGCAACAACAACAACTTGCTGATATGATAGCCCGACAAGAAAAACAGGCAGCAGAACAAAAAGGAGAGCAACGACAACAATTTGCTGATATGATGGCGAAGCAAGAAAGTCTACGTGAAGTAATCGAGTCACGTATATCCAGTGCAGAGGTGAAAATCAACAACGTGGAAAGGGAGCTGCGGAAAGTTACCGAAGAACATGAAGAGAAATTACGCAAACTTTCAAGTGAATTACGTCAAGAAATAGCACAAGGGAAGTCCGGTCAATCAATCCATCAACTACTTCAGCCCCAGCTAGAGTGAAAATACCTGCATTTGAAGGATCTACATCGTATCAGATATTTAAGATGCAATTTGAGATAGCAACCACTGGGGTTGAGCACCAGCAAAAAGCAAACGCGCTTATATTGGCATTGAAGGGACCTGCTGCTGAAATTTTGCAGACACTATCAGCGGCAGAGCGTGATTACAGCAAGATAATGGAGGCCTTAGAAGTAAGATATGGGGAAAGTCATATGCAAGCTCTCCATCGCATGCAGCTCAAAACACGAAAACAGGGCGTCAGCGAAACTTTGCAAGAATTAGAGGCTGACATTGTGAGACTGGTTAATCTGTCATATCCGAACTATAACGCTGAACACCGAGACGAACTGGCAGCTGATACATTTATCAATGCTCTTCGAGATGTACAAATGAGAAATCAGCTGTATCTAAGCGGGAAGAAACTACCTGCGGAAGTCTTAGCATTAGCCCTGCAAATGGAAGCTCTAAAAAGAGCGTATGACTCAGGTAGAGTACGTCAGATGGAAGTTGCTGAAGAACCTCTAAAAGCAGCGCTTGATGAAGTGATCATGCGTGTCAAAAGTTTGAAAGATAAGCCTGAACGAAATCAACGAAGAAAATCTAACAGAGTAAGATGCTGGAATTGTGGGCAGTTAGGGCACATCAGACAAGAATGCAAAACACGAGTAGCAGCAACAGAAGGAATAGTTTCAGGCCGGTTGATGAACCTTTCAAACAAGCAAGTGGATGTCAAAAAGGAAGGAGATTGCCGCGTCGAACACCGGAAGAGAAGGATACATTGTAACGCTGAAGATCTTTCAAGAAGACCCTGTGTTGAGGAGCGCAAGTCATATAGCAGGACTGAGAGAAAGGAGGCAAATGTCAAAAAGGAAGAAGATTGCCGCGTTGAACACCGAAAGAGAAGGATACATTGTAACACTGAAGATCTTTCAAGAAGACCCTGTGTTGAAGAGCGCAAGTCATGTAGCAGGACTGAAAGAAAAGAGGCAATGACAGTGAAGCAAATTAAGTTCCAAACTCCTGAAGACTGGTGTACCGAAGCAATGAAAAGAGAGCAGCTAGAAGATCCAGCTATGGCTCCGATATTGAAATGGAAAACCGAAGGAAGGCGACCGGAGTGGAAAGAGGTCGCACCTTTAAGTACGGAGGTGAAATGCTACTGGGCGCAATGGGCACCACTATTTATGGACAACGGGATACTTAAAAGAAAATGGGAGTCCGCTGATGGAAAGAAAGTGTTAGAGCAACTGGTGTTGCCATCAAGTCGAGTGGAAGAGGTACTGGGAAAGCTGCATGGAAGTATTTCTGGAGGACACCTGGGAGTCAATAAAACCCTGGCTAAAGTAAGGGAGAGGTTTTATTGGGTAAGGTATCGAACCGACGTAGAGCAATGGTGTCGGCGATGTGATACTTGTGCGGCGAGCAAAGGACCAAAGACTAGAACTCGAGGAGAGATGTAGCAGTACAATGTGGGAGCCCCAATGGAGAGAATTGCTATAGACATCGCGGGGCCATTTCCGGAAACTACAAAAGGTAACAAATACATCATGGTGGTCATTGATTACTTTACAAAATGGCCGGAAGCCTATGCAATACCGAACCAGGAAGCAGTTACGGTCGCGGAAACATTAGTCAATGAATGGGTTTGCAGATATGGAACACCGCTCGAGTTGCATACCGACCAGGGAAGGAATTTCGAATCTCAACTGATGGAAGAGCTGTGCAGAATACTCGGGATTAGAAAAACACGAACTACACCTATGAACCCGCAGTCGGATGGCATGGTAGAACGATTCAACCGAACCATGGAAGAACATTTGTCAAAGGTAGTAGAAGCCAACCAAAGAAATTGGGACAAGGATCTTCCGTTATTCTTGATGGCCTATCGTAGCGCAGTGCACGATACGACAAGTGAAACACCAGCGAATATCATGTTCGGAAGAGAACTACATCTTCCTAGTGACATCGAGTTTGGCATCCCTGGAGGTCTGGTATCCACGAAAACAGATTATGTGGGACAACTAAGGGAGAAGATGAATAAAATCCATCAGCAGGTTCGAGACCACATTAAGATTGCCAGTGACAAAATGAAAACCAGGTACGACATAAATGCAAATAGTGGCGGTTTTCAAGAAGGAGAATTGGTATGGCTATACAACCCCAGAAGAACTAAGGGAAGATCACCCAAGCTGCAGCCAGATTGGGAAGGCCCATATAAAATAATCAAACGAATTAATGATGTCATCTACCGCATACAAAAGGGACCCCGTACCAAGATGAAAGTGATACATCTGCAAAGGTTGGCACCGTACCAAGGTAACAGCATCAATGCGATATCTGATATTGTTCGGGACGAACAAAACTAAATGGAGGGCAATGTAATAAACTTCGTCCAGAATGGGTTAATTTTATTTACTCATTCATTAAAAGTTAACTCCTTTTTCAATCTTTTACTTGTATTGCAAATTGTATTGCATAAATTAATGTAAATTAAATTTGTTATACAAATGTTTACATTAATGAATTAAAAGGAGTTACCTAATACATTTTGCATAAATTAAATTTGAGTTCGCTAATACAAATGCAAGTATGAATGAAAACAGGTGTGGCCTATTCAAGCTGTACAGACTACGTAGTATTGATTTCTAGTGGATTATAGAAGTTTCGATTTATTTATTTTTCGATATAAATAAGCAAACAAAAATATCCGATAGTCAGTTTTACTTTTGCAATTAAAAGTGTTTATAAATATTCGCAAGTTTAAGGAATAATCGGTGGTACTTGAGCCTGGGTACTAATAGTGAAAGAATCTGAACTTAGTGGAATAGTAAATACAGATTTTACGATTCCGAATATATTTGATTCAAATTGTGGAATAGCGGTGAAGTTTATCGGACATAAATTGGAGACCCTGGAATTTATTGTAAGGAAAAACGGAAGCTGCTGTAATTTGTTGACAAATAAAGTTTGAGATTCTGTTAACCAAAGATCCGTCTTTTTACTGTCATATTTGTTCAATAATCGAAAAGAACAAACGAAGAGTCGTTACAATAATATACATTTAAGTTTATGATTTTTTGGTGTCATAGGATAGTTCGAGTTTTGATTGGAATTGATTTTAATAATTGAGATATTATGTTACATTGCAACTACTTTTAAGAAAGAATCTTAATATTCAAATGTTTGAATTAAGACGCTTGGGCATATGTTTAGGATAAATTTTGATAAATGAGAGGTTGGCGGTTTTGTTGGCGTTGATTAGGAAAGTTGTATGGTTTTCATTGTTATTGATAAATGATAATGGAGGGATTTTTTGTTACATTGTAAGTATTTTTATTTAAGAATGTTTATATTAGTATGATTTAGCTAGAACGCTTGGGTTTGTGTTTGGATTAAATATTGATAAATGCAAAGTTTGGTTTATGGCTTCGGCTTATGACATTTGCACATTCGAATTGAATGGAGTATTGGCAGGACAAATACCTGGTTAATTTTGGGGTGATATTAGGATAAGTTGCGTGGGGCAGGTCTCTTGATTGCCTATTTATTTCAATCTTCGATAACATCAGTTTCTGATATTGGATTTTGAGTAAACTTTTTAAATATGCTAATATATTTTAAAGTATGAGTTCATACAGTTATATATTCCAATCCAACTATCGGTTTTTCAATTCCTACAAAATGTTTTTTTTTATTTTTTCTATTCGTACAATAGGTTTTATCTCTGTTGTGGTACTACAGATTTCTTTAATGAACTATAGCTAAACTTTAACTATACTACTAATTTATTTAGCAGCAACGGCGATTTTCAAAATATACATTTTTGAGACTGCTACTGGCCGATGATTTCAGTTAAATATTGCCGATCATCGCACGTGATACATATGCGAATGAAAGAATCACACATATTACGAAGTGTTTGTAGATTATCTCTTACAATAAATTTGCGTGATCATCTTCAAAATGATCAATTGGCATTAGCGTTCAACGGACAATTGCTCAAAATTTAAAACGGATAAATTCAATTACAAGAAAATACACAATGCATTCGTTTTCCAAACAATTTTTGCAATATGGTGGCTACCAAAGATGCTTTAATTGAAAGTATATTTAGAGGTTTACAAGTTATTTTCACTAATCATGCGCGGCTTCGTGAGCGAGCTATTTGGCCCGCAACGCCATTAATTTTAAAGTATTGACAAAGCTCGTTGAACCAATTGGCTTTCAAATATCGTATACATTTGGATAGGTTTTGATCGAAAACACTGTATTTTCCTATTTACGACGTTTAGACGAATCGCTTAGGAGTTACAGATTTTCGATGGTAACATATTATCGGATATTGATGACAAAGAGCATACTTAGTTACTTTAATTTCAATTATTTAAAAATCTTAATATGAATCTATCAACAATTATCTATCAATTATTTAAAAATCTTAATATAAATCTATCAACATCCACTATACTTTGCCAATAAAAAGCAGTTTGAAAATTTCAACATATACTACAAGCACCCATGTTCTTACATGAAATTTTAAAAATAAGACCAGCTCTTGACTTGAAAATACAATAGTTATTTACGTACCAAGGTTGTTATAAGGATTTTAACCGCCCGACGGCGATATGACCAGCCCAAGGGCCTCTGGCCCGAGGGATTCATATCGAATGACGGCCGTTGAAATCTATAACGACAGTGGTGCGTACAACGTTTTATTTTTCATTAAATGTATTAATAATAAATTAGAGTAATTAATAATTATTGAAAAAAAGTTTCATTTTGGTTTCCCTTCAAATAGGTTGCTATGAAAAAATATTTTGATTTCTCTCTAAATGTACATATTTATTTATAAGTACTGTGAAATTCACTTATAACGCCCTCGGTTATAATGACATTTCGCCTATAGCGTCATAAAATCAAAGTAATGGTTGAACTTGCCTTTGTTCCTATATAAAAATATTCGCTTAAAACGACTTCGGTTATTACGACATTTCTGATATAGCGACCAATTTTGCAATAAAATTTGTACAGATAGATGCACAGATTGTTCGTTTATTGCGACCGAAAAGTTCAAAAATAAAAACGTTTTTTAGACATGAGAAAAAATAGTTGTGATTTTTTAATCACAATTGGTGGTTTTTATCCTCTATATCTTTCCATTTTGGTGGTTTGGTTTACATTGTCGCAGTTTTAGCTCAGTTGATAAGGCGCTAGGTAGCCTTATAACTCAAGGAAGCCGGTTTCGATTCTCGACGGAGATCACTTTCCCTTTACATTATTCAGAATGTGTGTTTTCAGGTCTGCTCGTTAATTAATCGTGAATATACCGTATTAATCTCTGAATGTATAGTAAAAGATAACGTTTAACATGTTATCTGGGATATTCAAAGCTATTGATTTATAAATGGTGGGATGCAATGATTAATGTGTTGATTTGATTCATAAAAAACTATAAGCACCATATGGAAAAACAAACATTTCATTTAAAAGGCGTTTGAATTACAAGAAATAAAAAAGAAAAATTGGGAAGATTTGCGAAGTGTTGTTGACAGAGTTGCAGCTCAACAGCAACAGCGATTCAAAAATTGTTGCAATATTTATTCAATATTGCACAAGAAAACAGAATTAATTGGATCGCCGCTAAATTCTGAATTCAAATGTATAGAAATCTGAACTTTTTGCTTCCGTAAGAGACATATATTGCGGCTGGGTGCATGGCGCCCACCCCGCCATGCACCCAGCCGCAATATATGTCTCTTTTTGATGCATGAGCAAGTGTTGATGGAAGTGCATGTGACGAATTCCTATCAATCAGCGTAGTCGAAAATACTCGACGGCTACAAATAAAATTTACAACGTCGACAAAACGGGTCTGTTTTATAAAATTACTCCAGAAAAAAAATTTAAATAATAAAAATGTGTAAGTTGAGAGCGAATGAATGGCTTGTGATAGAAAAAAGTAAATCACCCAGCTTATTTAGAAGCATTAAGTCTCTACCGTTGGATAATACAGAAAATACAAAGACCTAGATGTCTTCTAATATTATTGAACGTTTTAAGAAAACGAAACACCGATTTAAAGAAAAATTAACTGTTGGATAATTGCCCTGCACATCTTCATTTGAAAAATCTAAAATTTATTAAATTAGTGATTATCCCACTAAACACGTCATCTGCTCTTCAGTCAGTTTTCAGAAGAAAAGAGAAATTTTTTTTTTTTTTATTTTGTTTCTAAATATGTGTATTAAAAAGATACAAAACAGGCCAAAAAGAGAAACAAATATATATCTTATTCATTTGTTAAAATCTCAAATAGAAATTTTGTATATTTCTTTATTTTTAAATTCTCTTACACATTTTTGTGTTAAACGTTACTTCTCTAGTATTCTACTCTATGGTTAAAGTGATCATGTTTTAGAGAACCATAAAATGTGGTCAATAATAATCATAGTATGGTTCTGTATCTATAATAACAACCATAAAATTTGGTTATCTATCACCATAGTATGGTTCGTGGTAACCATAAAATATAGTTAACATATGCACCATAGTATGGTTCTCTAAAAATATGGTTCTTTTTGATCAATTTAACCATGAAACCATTTTTTTGTGTGTATGAGCTTAGAATGAAGGCAATTCTTCACGAGGATGAAGTTTCCCGAAACGAGCGTAGCGAGTGCAGGGAATCATCCGAGTGAAGATTGCCATCATCCTAAGCGAATACAAGATGCTATTTTATCCACGACTTCAACATATTTCGTTTTATTTCCATTTTTCTTGTAAAAGTTTATATCGCCATATTGAAATACATTGATCAAAGATAGCATCGAAAAAAACAAGATTGTTTATTTTGTATTATTGTATATGTATTTCTATAGAACTGTTAAAGAATTTAATCAAATTCACTAGTTGTGGAATGACTACAATTACAATGAAAGATATACGCATGGAATGCATATATTCTTTAGTAGTCGTGGATAAAATATATTACATAAAAGCAAAATTAAACACAAAAAACTGTTTAAAACAAAATAACGTGTTTTAAACAAAAAAATGTAGTTTTATTTTTTTTTTAAAACAGTGTTTTTTCAATTCTGCTGTTGTTGTTGTTATAGCGACGTGTTTGGTGCTACTGCCCTTCGGCTGTACCACAAATCCTCCCTTCGTCAATTCTGTTCAATTTACATGCATATAAATCAAAACCTTTCCAAATGTATACGATATTTGAAAGCCAGTTGGTTCAACGAACTTTGTCAATATTTTAAAATTAATTGCGTAGACACCTATAGTTTTTGCGGGCCAAATAGCTCGCTCACGTAGCCGCGCATGTTAGTGAAATTAACTTGTAAATACGGAAATATACTTCCAATCAAAGCATCTTTGGTAGCCATCATATTGCAAAATTTGTCTGGGAATCGAATGCATTGTGTATTTTCTTGTAATTGAATTTATCCGTTGTCAATTTTAAGCAATTGTTCGTTGATTTATTGTAAGGGATAATTTACAAAAACTTCGCCATATGTAGCACGTGCATTGATCGGCAATATCTGTCTGAAATCATCGGCCAGTAGCAGTCTCAAAAATGTATATTTTGAAAATCGCCATTGCTACTAAATAAATTAGTAGTATAGTTAAAGTTTAGTTATAGTTGATTAAAGAAATCTGTAGTATCACAACAGAGATAAAACCTATTGTACGAATAGACAAAATAAAAAAAAAACAAAACCAAACGTCTCATTTATCAAAATTTATCCTACACATAGGCCGTCTTAATTCAAACATTTGAATATAAAGATTCTTTCTTAAAATTAGTTGCAATGTAACACAATCTCTCATTTATTAAAATCAATTCCAATCAAAATTCGAACCTATGACAACAAAAAATTCATAAATCTAAATGATCTATAATGATAATTATTTTAAACTAAAGAAAATATCAAAACTAAAGAAAATCTGCAAATATAATTGATTGAAGGTCATTATTTGTAAATAGTAAACAAAAAAAGTTTATCCTTCGTTCATAAAACAAAAAAATTTAGTTTCAGAATATAAAAATATTTAAAATTTATATTGTAAATTTAAAGGGATCGTTTTGCATGTATTTATTTTTTTTTTATTTTATTTTCTATCATACTTCTTTATGTGTATTTTACTTTTTTTTTGTTTATTTACAAAATAAATAAAATTTTAAGAAGAAGAAAAGAGAAAAATAAAAACCGGGTATACTTTTTATTTATTTTGTTTTATTTTTATTATAAATATCTGTATTAAATAGATACAAAACAGGCCAAAAAGAGTTGTTATCGAGGAGCAAAACTTGGCCTATCCCATTAGTGGAATATCATCATCAGCATCGTAACTCACAGCGTCTGTATCATCATCATCATCCACTTGCAAGAATCCGGCATGTTTAAGTCAATTGAAATACGACGTTTACTTACTAAAACGATTTCTAGTTGGATAGCATCTACCAATTAGAAAGAGTTGTGCTTTGGCCATTGTCATTTCTAACAATTTTTATTAAAAATTCTGTCGATAGTGATTTTTAAAAATTTTTACTACACCCTTATCCTTCGACTGAAGAGCAGATGACGTATTTAGTGGGATAATCACTAATTTCATAAATTTTAGATTTTTCAAATGAAGATGTGCAGGGCAATTATCCAACAGTTAATTTTTCTTTAACTCGGTGTTTCGTTTTCTTAAAACATTCAATAATATTAGAAGACATCTAGGTCTTTGTATTTACTGTATTATCCAACGGTAGAGACTTAATGCTTCTAAATAAGCTGGGTGATTTACTTTTTTCTATCACAAGCCATTCATTCGCTCTCAACTTACACATTTTTATTATTTAAATTTTTTTTCTGGAGTAATTTTATAAAACAGACCCGTTTTGTCGACGTTGTAAATTTTATTTGTAGCCGTCGAGTATTTTCGACTACGCTGATTGATAGGAATTCGTCACATGCACTTCCATCAACACTTGCTCATGCATCAAAAATCCTACCCCGCCATGCACCCAACCGCAATATATGTCTCTTACGGAAGCAAAAAGTTCAGATTTCCATACATTTGAATTCAGAATTTAGCGGCGATCCAATTAATTCTGTTTTCTTGTGCAATATTGAATAAATATTGCAACAATTTTTGAATCGCTGTTGCTGTTGAGCTGCAACTCTGTCAACAACACTTCGCAAATCTTCCCAATTTTTCTTTTTTATTTCTTGTAATTCAAACGCCTTTTAAATGAAATGTTTGTTTTTCCATATGGTGCTTATAGTTTTTTATGAATCAAATCAACACATTAATCATTGCATCCCACCATTTATAAATCAATAGCTTTGAATATCCCAGATAACATGTTAAACGTTATCTTTTACTATACATTCAGAGATTAATACGGTATATTCACGATTAATTAACGAGCAGACCTGAAAACACACATTCTGAATAATGTAAAGGGAAAGTGATCTCCGTCGAGAATCGAAACCGGCTTCCTTGAGTTATAAGGCTACCTAGCGCCTTATCAACTGAGCTAAAACTGCGACAATGTAAACCAAACCACCAAAATGGAAAGATATAGAGGATAAAAACCACCAATTGTGATTAAAAAATCACAACTATTTTTTCTCATGTCTAAAAAACGTTTTTATTTTTGAACTTTTCGGTCGCAATAAACGAACAATCTGTGCATCTATCTGTACAAATTTTATTGCAAAATTGGTCGCTATATCAGAAATGTCGTAATAACCGAAGTCGTTTTAAGCGAATATTTTTATATAGGAACAAAGGCAAGTTCAACCATTACTTTGATTTTATGACGCTATAGGCGAAATGTCGTTATAACCGAGGGCGTTATAAGTGAATTTCACAGTACTTATAAATAAATATGTACATTTAGAGAGAAATCAAAATATTTTTTCATAGCAACCTATTTGAAGGGAAACCAAAATGAAACTTTTTTTCAATAATTATTAATTACTCTAATTTATTATTAATACATTTAATGAAAAATAAAACGTTGTACGCACCACTGTCGGTATAGATTTTAACGGCCGTCAGGCGATATGAATTCCTCGGGCCAGAGGCCCTTGGGCTGGTCATATCGCCGTCGGGCGGTTAAAATCCTTATAACAACCTTGGTACGTAAATAACTATTGTATTTTCAAGTCAAGAGCTGGTCTTATTTTTAAAATTTCATGTAAGAACATGGGTGCTTGTAGTATATGTTGAAATTTTCAAACTGCTTTTTATTGGCAAAGTATAGTGGATGTTGATAGATTTATATTAAGATTTTTAAATAATTGATAGATAATTGTTGATAGATTTATATTAAGATTTTTAAATAATTGAAATTAAAGTAACTAAGTATGCTCTTTGTCATCAATATCCGATAATATGTTACCATCGAAAATCTGTAACTCCTAAGCGATTCGTCTAAACGTCGTAAATAGGAAAATACAGTGTTTTCGATCAAAACCTATCAAAATGTATACGATATTTGAAAGCCGATTGGTTCAACGAGCTTTGTCAATACTTTAAAATTAATGGCGTTGGCACCTATACTTTTTGCGGGCCAAATAGCTCGCTCACGAAGCCGCGCATGATTAGTGAAAATAACTTGTAAACCTCTAAATATACTTTCAATTAAAGCATCTTTGGTAGCCACCATATTGCAAAAATTGTTTGGAAAACGAATGCATTGTGTATTTTCTTGTAATTGAATTTATCCGTTTTAAATTTTGAGCAATTGTTCGTTGAACGCTAATGCCAATTGATCATTTTGAAGATGATCACGCAAATTTATTGTAAGAGATAATCTACAAACACTTCGTAATATGTGTGATTCTTTCATCCGCATATGTATCACGTGCGATGATTGGCAATATTTAACTGAAATCATCGGCCAGTAGCAGTCTCAAAAATGTATATTTTGAAAATCGCCGTTGCTGCTAAATAAATTAGTAGTATAGTTAAAGTTTAGCTATAGTTCATTAAAGAAATCTGTAGTACCACAACAGAGATAAAACCTATTGTACGAATAGAAAAAATAAAAAAAAACATTTTGTAGGAATTGAAAAACCGATAGTTGGATTGGAATATATAACTGTATGAACTCATACTTTAAAATATATTAGCATATTTAAAAAGTTTACTCAAAATCCAATATCAGAAACTGATGTTATCGAAGATTGAAATAAATAGGCAATCAAGAGACCTGCCCCACGCAACTTATCCTAATATCACCCCAAAATTAACCAGGTATTTGTCCTGCCAATACTCCATTCAATTCGAATGTGCAAATGTCATAAGCCGAAGCCATAAACCAAACTTTGCATTTATCAATATTTAATCCAAACACAAACCCAAGCGTTCTAGCTAAATCATACTAATATAAACATTCTTAAATAAAAATACTTACAATGTAACAAAAAATCCCTCCATTATCATTTATCAATAACAATGAAAACCATACAACTTTCCTAATCAACGCCAACAAAACCGCCAACCTCTCATTTATCAAAATTTATCCTAAACATATGCCCAAGCGTCTTAATTCAAACATTTGAATATTAAGATTCTTTCTTAAAAGTAGTTGCAATGTAACATAATATCTCAATTATTAAAATCAATTCCAATCAAAACTCGAACTATCCTATGACACCAAAAAATCATAAACTTAAATGTATATTATTTTAAACTAAAAAAATATCAAAAAAACAATTGATTGAAATTGAAGATAAAATTTGTAAATAGTAAACAAAAAAAATATGTCCTTCAATGTTTAAAGGGAGTATTTACATGTATGTGTAAAAGAACTTTTTATTTTCTATCATATTTCTTTACGTGTATTTTACTTTTTTTGTTTATTTACAAGTAACAAAATAAATAAAATTTGAAGTAGAAGAAAAGAGAAAAATTCTTTTTTTTTTATTTTGTTTCTAAATATGTGTATTAAAAAGATACAAAACAGGCCAAAAAGAGAAACAAATATATATCTTATTCATTTGTTAAAATCTCAAATAGAAATTTTGTATATTTCTTTATTTTTAAATTCTCTTACACATTTTTGTGTTAAACGTTACTTCTCTAGTATTCTACTCTATGGTTTTAGTAAAAATTTGTATAATGTGTTTTATATTATAATAAATAAATTTATAAATAAAAATTATTACAAATATTTTAAAACACCAAAACCAAAAATTAAATACGATACTCTAAACTTTCGATTACATTGTAACTAGAAGTTTCGATTTTGTATCGAAACAGGTTTCGATTAAGTTTCGATTACATGTTTCGATTTGGTATCGATTACAGTTTCGATTTGGTATCGATTACAATTTCGATTTCGGAGGCGAACACGTTGTTCTAAATGTAATCGATACAGTATCGAAACTAAATCGAAACATGTTTCGATTGCTTGATTACATGTAATCGATACCGTATCGATAACGAATCGATTACGTACTACCTGGGTGCTGTCCCTCTTTTTCTCATACAAAATATTTTTCATCAACTTTTCAGATTATGGTAACTGCAAAATTGATTATGGGAGCTGAATTTAATTTGTGTGTAATAGCACCATAAAATAGATGCGCAGAATTTTTATATATTTGACGTGCAGAATTTTCGTAACAATCACAGTTCGTGTTCTTACGTAATTATGAAATAGTTATAACCCTCCAAACAAGATGAACCGTTTACGAACCATAAACGAAGAATGCTCTTCATATAATTCTTCGAAAACAAATCATTTTTGCGATGTAAAAATGAACTATTTATGGTGTTTCTATCATATCCCAGGTAGTACGCAATCGATTCGTTATCGATACGGTATCGATTACATGTAATCAAGCAATCGAAACATGTTTCGATTTAGTTTCGATACTGTATCGATTACATTTAGAACAACGTGTTCGCCTCCGAAATCGAAACCAAATCGAAACTGTAATCGATACCAAATCGAAACATGTAATCGAAACCTGTTTCGATACAAAATCGAAACTTCTAGTTACAATGTAATCGAAAGTTTAGAGTATCGTATTTAATTTTTGGTTTTGGTGTTTTAAAATATTTGTAATAATTTTTATTTATAAATTTATTTATTATAATATAAAACACATTATACAAATTTTTACTAAAACTATAAATACAAAAACTTTAAAAAAGATATTTATAAATGTGAATGTGACCCTGAAATGAGAAAAAATGTCATTAAAAGAAATAGTTTTTAGAATTATAGTTTTATATATCAAAATGTGAACCTGAAATGAGAAAAAATATCATTAAAAGAAATAATTTATAAAAATAAATAGATGTATATATCAAATCAATAAATGCTGAAACTTTAAATTATAGGTTATGCTGAAAATATAAAATTAAAATAATTCTAGACAGAACACATATACATAACATTAAAAATGCACTTACTGTTCAAATATATTATATTATACACAAGATTTTGACTTTATATTGTTTGATTTATCAACGATTTATATATGATTTATCAAATATATGTTACGCGCAACTATATGTAAATGAAAACTGTACAATTTTAAATGTCAAAACGCCATATTTTTTAATTAGAGTGAGATGACAATATATAATAGGTATGCCTCGTTTTCTCCAATTCGAAACTATCGATTACAAAACGATTTCGATTACAGTTTCTTGCCTGGGATATGATAATTATAATTATCATATGTGCCGTTCACTGCACAAACCGACTAACTCCACTTTTTGGAAAATTTTAAATTTAAATGTCAAAGTACTTGCTATAGTCATAACTTTCTATTGTAAAAACAACTTTCCTGAATAATTAAGATAAACGCCATTAAAAGTCAAAATTTGTCTGCCATTAAAAAATGACTATTAAAAACCTGACATTAAAAACTAATAATATCTATTATACTAATTAAATTACTACTATAATAGCTAATTGATATACTTAGTAACCAAAATTAAATAAATTATGTTTATAATAACATTCCTGAATGATAAAGATTAACACTACTAAATATCGAAATTTATTTGACCTTTGAAAAAATCTCAATTTTCTCAACATTTTGTTTTATGGAGTTAATCGTGTTGTGCAGTGAACGGCTCATATATGAGTCTATAGACTCTATAAGTCTATAGACTTTTTAGCGAAGTATTGTTCATGTATTGGTAGTTCGAAAAACCTTCGCTTTTAGCGGCACAATAATGTAACGGTTTGAACGAAACATATAGGAAACGTGTTTATTGATGCGTAAACGTATCATTTATATGAAACTCTTTTGAACCATTTTTTTGGACCAATAAAGAGTAAGAAATAAATAAAACTCAAACGTTACTATTTATATATATTTATGTATTAAAAATTTAAAATTATCACAAAATTTATCACATGTGTGAAATTAAAAGTAATGTAATAATTTAATTAATTTTTTCAATTTATTAAATTATGTGATGTTCATTATCATGTGTGGTAAACAATTTATTTACCACATTTTTAATTCATTTATTAGAAAAAACTTAAATTATATATGTATAAAAATTAAATGATAAGGCGCGCTATACACCTGAGCTAAACTATGCGAAATATGCGAACTATGTTTTTTAAAAATAATGTATATAACGTAATTATAGAAAAAAATATTACGGAAACAAAACATTTAAAAAAGAAAAGAAAAACGGAAACATTACATTTTTTTTAAAAGCTTTATTCGCATTAAAACATTACTTTTTTAAAAACATAGTTCGCATATTTCGCATAGTTTAGCTCAGGTGTATAGCACACCTAAAATACGTATTCTAAAGAGAATTGAATTCATGGATCTTAGTAATCTAATATGAAATAAAAACATAGTAACTGAAATATTTATTTCAATAACATAACTAAATTGTTTTTAACTGTATATCATATTGATTTCTCAACATTATAATACATACCGTATTTTAAATTAAAGTATCTCTTATAAAAATATAAATAAGAAAATTATTTAGAAGATTAAATATTTGTTTTTTTGATTTGGGACAAACATTTTTGTTTTCATTTTTTTGATTTTTTGGCTCGGTCCTTCGCGTATTAAAACCATTTTTTAATTATAAAAACAATTTCAGATGTTTTGCAGGAAGTAAATTTTCGCATTGCAAATTCTGTGAAAAATATTAAAAAATATTAGTTGCAGCTGTAAGTATAACAGTAAATACTAAATAGTAAATGGTACTAAATTGGCAGTAAATTCATAAGAACATCTGTTTACCTTTAATTAAATCCATTAAACATTAAATCCATAAAACAACACAGAAAATAAATACAAAAATTAACAAACACAATTTTTTTTGTTAATATGACGTCGAAATATTTTATATTATGATGCCACAAAAATTGTTTGACACTTCAAATTCACTTCACTTCTAACTATTAATAATAAATAAATTTATAAGTATATAAATATTATATATTTATATTTCTAATTCCACGATTTAAAAAAAAAACAGTCTACTCGAAAAATTATCACCCAATCTTATAGAAACTCTTTAAATTTTGTTGTACAGTTATATTTAGTATATATACGTGTGTTTATATATATAGTAAAAAAAATTCTTTTTTAGTTCGTTTATGCAAAATTGTTTAGAGGGAAGTGAAAGTTGTCGCAATTTAAAAAAAACTGTCTTTTTAATTAAAAGATAGAAGAAAATAATTGAATCGTTGCCTGTAAAAACGTGTATGTCTAAATTAAAATTTAAGTTCAAATTACATATACCACTGTTTCCGATAATCCTTTCCCAAAAATTTAGTTATTAACAATATTAGTTTTAATTATTTTATAATTTGGATTATTTACAATATTTGAATATCTTTATAAACAAATAATCATTACAAAAATAATTTCATTTTCAAAAAAATATCATTCATTTATAATTGAGTTATAAAAAAAATAATTCATTTTCAAACAAAATGTCAAAATAATCCTTTTTTATCTGAGTTTTCAAGTAGTTTTTGTTTTTTTTATTGTGGTAGCACTGCCTGTGCAGCGAAATTAGAATTAGAGATATCTTGCAGAATTTTTCTGCATGCAGAATTTACATGTAATTGCTCTCATATAATAACACATGTTCTAATTTCGCTGCATGCCGAATTCTGCACATGTATTTGGACCATAAAAAGGTATTACATATTCTATTTTACAATCTACTATCCAGCGAGTTTACAATCTGATTGTAAACTCGCACAGTGTCAACAATGTTCACTATCCAACTAGCAGATTGTAAACTCTGTAAAATCATGATTTTTTTTATCACACCTAGTGTTCGGTCGAGACAGCGTGATAAAAAAAATCATGATTTTTCGAAGCACTATACGCAGCCATTTATCACGAAAAAAATCAGATTTTTTGCTGGTTTTAAATGTTAAAATGTTTTGAATTTAGGTGACAATAAAAATATTTTAGTTTGGTTGTTAACGCTTTTGGTTTTGTTTATGCTTATTTTTTTGTGATAACTAAGCTTGATAAAATTGATTTGTGGTTTTCGGGTCTAAATTTATCTTTTGTGTTAAAATTAATTGAAATAAAAGTGACCTATAAAGGTTGACGTATAAATCCATCTTTTTATCTTTTGACTGTTCGGTCCGGTTTGACATAATAGCCGTGTTCGATTTGACTGAAGCAACTGATACAACTGAAAAATTGAATGCAATTGTTGTTGTTTTTTCAGTTGTTTCAGTCAAATCGAACGCCCCTAATATTCAATGAAGTGAAGTTAAGCCGAGTTTTCACATACAACAGAACCAGAAACTGAATTTCATACAAATTTGACAGCAACTGAAACAGAAACCGAATTTAGAAACAGAAACTGAAAATTCGTTTGTTTTGTCTGAAACAGAAACAGTTAAAATTTAATTGTTTCTGTTCCAGAAACTGTCACATGACCAGAAACTCACACACATAATATTAATTATTGTTTTGAATTTTGATAATAGAGTTTTGAATTTTGAATAGTTTTCAGTTTCTGTTTCTATTGTATGTGAATGCCCGGCTTTAGAAGAAAAAAATTTGACGTAAAATATCGTGATATTTATTATGATATTTCACGACCGAACACTACCGTTGTCTCGACCGAACACTAGGACTATATGTACTACCATGTTGTAAATTTAGGGTAGGTCGATTCCCTTAAAACCATTACACGCTGTTGGCTTTTTAAAGTTCTTAAATTGAAAACAAAACGATGGAGGTACCATATTTCATACGCGTTTTAGAAATACGGATCTACGAAAGCATAATTCTGTTTAAACGGTAACGGACATTTTCTTCATTCATTTATAGAAATTTAAGACAGAAATCGTTAAGGCAAAAAGTCACATAAAAGTAAGATTTTTTTTCTGTTTCTGTTGTATGTGGTGTGGACTACCCGGCTTTACTAGTAATCTGGTGTAAACGATGGATAGAAAAAAACCGAGAATAAGTTATATCTTCATCCGAGAATTCCTAGAATAAAGTTATACCCAGCGTTGCCACTCAAAAAAATTAAAAAGTATCCAATTTTTTAAAAAAATGTATCCAAATGTATCCACTCTTTTGAAAAAATGAAACATGATTATTTGATATTGCTAAAGGACTAATTACGATATTTCTTTAGTACAATTCAGTATCAGTATTATTTGATATTGCTAAAGGACTAATTACGATATTTCTTTAGTACAATTCAGTATCCTGATCACATTTATTTATATTATAACAACAAAAAAATCACATTAACTCAAATTTTTATCTGCTGATTTTAATTTATGTTTTATTTGATGAATAAATTCCATATACATTTTTTCACATTTTTTGTCAGCTCCGAAATTTCCTCATTTTTCAGTTTATTGTATGCTAAAAATGATTGTACTGCATATCCCATATAAGTAAGTCAGCCAATGGTATATGGTTTTCTTCGTTTTCAAAACCTAGCTCATTTACATTCCTTTCTTTAAGAAACAATGGTTTATAAAATTGTATAAAATGATTTTTAAATCGACTTTTAAATTGTTAAAAAAAATGTGATCGTTTTTCAAAAACTGTTTAAACAAATTTCATAAACATTTTCAAAGTTTTTTGTCAAATTTCATAAACATTTTCAAAGAAAACACAGCTAAAATGCATATTAAAAAAATGTATCCATTCTAGCAGTTTTGTGATTTTTTTGTATCCAGTATCCATTTAATTAATTTTTCTAATAATGTATCCAAATGGATACAAATGTATCCAAGTGGCAACGCTGGTTATACCTTCATCCGAGAATTTTATTTTGCGTCGATTGATGAACCACGGATAGAATGTTTTGAATTTTTGTTTTTATTGCAGTATTTTTATAAGTGGCAATTTACTTTTTCTTTTAATTTTTTATTAAATAAATTTATATTAAAGATCTTGTTGGTTTATACTAAGTTTACACCAGTATCTAATAGGTACGTACTATACTTATTAGGTCGACTATGGTCGATGTAAACAGTTATCAATTAAGTATACGTACTGAATATTTGGTAGGATGATTTGCTACGTGTCAAATTAGGTACGTAGCAAATAGGTATTATTTTTACGGTGTGAACATGAAAATTTGGTATGACATTTAAAATAAAAATAAATCAACTTATTTTATAAATATATATTTATGTTTCGTGTGATTTTTTTGCTGAAATCAAAAGTGAAAAAATTTTAGCAAGAAAATAGTAACTGTTTACAGTTTTTTATAAAAAATATATATGGAACTTCTTTTTTCTAACCAAAAAACTAACAATGAAAAAGACACGCTAAAAATTAATATGTCTTACCTAATTTATAAGAGTTTACATCACCGTACCAAATTTTAAAAGTATGATGGTGAAAATGGCTAGCAAGTTAGATACTGGTGTAAACTTAGTATTACTAGTTATTAGAAGGTATAAAAGACCGACTCACATCATACAAGGTTAGATGTAGAGATGGAAGGTGGGAAGGAGGGAAGGAACAAGGGTATCAGATATTACATAGGCTATAGCCTATAGATATATTACATAGATTAAAGTAGTACAGGTAGTAAAGTAATGGAAGCGGGAACGATTAAGACCAAACGGTGTTTGAGTTAAAACTATTGTTCCTTAAAACTAGGAACAGATCTACAGAACCGCTTCAGAAAAAAATTGTAGTTTTGTTAAAAAATTTTGTGTGTTGTAGGTATATTTATAAAAACTTTGTAAAAGGGGCTTTTATTTTTTTGATTGTCAGATAGAAATCTGTGATATTTTTAGGTTTTTGATTTCAATGATATTGTTACGATACGATGGAATTTATAACACAATAAAACATATTTCGAGAAAACCCTCTTTAGAGAAAACAGTTCCACTTAAGAAGTATAAATATATCTAAATCACCAAAAACAAATATATAACGTAACCAAAGTAAATACTTAATAGAAAATTGTTATTTATCCTATACGAAAGTAAACGCAATATATTAGAGATTAGGAAAATAAACAAATTAAAAAGAATAGAACGCATACTTGTGCCAACATTTGAAGATCGCGTGTTATTATGTTTTTGTTGATAAAAGAAGAAAAAAGGTTGCGTTCTAGAATTTTGCGTATTGCTATTGTATCGGGTATTATAAATAAGAGGTTGTGTTAGAGGATAGTATCAGTATAAAATTGTCAGTCGAGAGTGTAATATTGAAAATATAAAAGCGATAAAAGTGATTTAAAAATTAACAGTGTTATAAGTTGAATAAGACAATTGTGAGAAATTATGGCTAAAGTGCGGTTAGCGTGGTAAAAATTTTGTTTTTTTTTAAACTTTTTTTTTTTTAAATCTTAATTGTTAAATAAAGCTCTGGTATCGACGACAGATTTACTGAATATTCCGTAAAAAAATTATTCTCATTGTTAATAATAGAAAGAATATAACATAACGTTTTTAGAGTAAACCACGCTAACTGCACTTTCCCCGAAATTATTATAAGTTAAAGGGCCCCATTCACCTGCAAGCATGCTTGAACAGTTCAGCTGTCAAACGTGCTTGTATAGCTGCAAAAATGCTTGAATCAAGCATACCTTTCAAAATTTAAAATGTCACTCACAATTTTTTCATTTTCGATTAGTCCCAAAATTATTTGATGTTTTTGAAAACAAATGTCATACATTTAAAAAAAAAAATAATCGTAACAAGCTGACAATCATAACAATACACACACAATCAAACTTATGCTTGCAAAGAAAAATCAAACATGTTTAACTTTGATATTTCGTCAAATATTTTTGAAAAATTTACCAAGCCGTCAATCACTACCATATACTATCAAAATGGTTGTTTAATTACTATACCAGCGTGTTTGACAGCTGTGCTGTTCAAGCCTGCTTGTAGGTGAATGGGGCCCTTAATAGAATAATAAGTGAGGCATTATTGGAAATTCAAGAATAATTCAGGGGAATACTAGCAGGAGAAATATTTTTACAAGAAATAAAATCTGGAACGAATAAAAATTATAACGTTTAGAAAATCCATTGTGTTTTAATTTCCTGAGTTAGTGATCGAGCCAAATATTAGTAACTCGACTAACATATCCTCTTCACGTGACAAATATCATGCCAATGATATTGATAAAAATGCAACAGAAATCTCAAACATGGCTGTTGGAATTACAAAATATCATACTGATATATTTTGACAGATATAAAACATCGTTGTTGTTTGTTTGCAAAACATTATAACTTCTCTTTTGTTTTCTTCCATAATTTTATTATAACTATATAATGTATTCAAAAACATTCTACGAATTTCAAATATAAATAATATATAAAATATGCTTTGAATTTTAAATGAATGAAGATAAACAAAATCAAACCACCATTTTTTTTTGCATTATCATAAAATCATGCTGATATTTTTTTTCTATAATTCTTGTAGAAAAACGTTACAATATATTTCGGTTTTTGGTTTAAATGATATTTTTACGATATCTTTTTAAAGGAACTCGTTGATTCTTTTTATATCTTTTTAAAGGAATCGTTGATTTTGAACAGAAATGGTATTTCCGAACGATTTTATCTGTCAAACTGCTTCCTTATAAGCAAGAAAATGTTTACGAATGACTACTTTTTGCTATAAACGTCAAAATAATCAAGTTATTTGCCCAGTTCTTGACTACCTGAGGAGAATTTCATTTTTAAATTACTAAACGCAGTAAATGGATTTCGTCTTCTCTGAAACAGGTATTAAAAATAAATTGAATATTTGCTAATATTCTATATATGATTTTTTTTAAAATTTCTTTTCAAGTGCTCACAATCGGTCGGCCCGCTAGGTAGAGACCAGCTCAAGACTTAACCCAGAAGTATAATACTGTGATTTTATTTTGTCGGTCGTCGCTGCTGAATATGTTACATTTGCTGTTGTAATGCTTTTGAAAGAATACATCTATATCCCACCAAACGTGTTATACCAGACTCACCAAAGATTTACTTATAACGCGTTATTATAACAATTGGGTTATAAAAGCACAAGACAACTCCAAAGAAATGTCACAGCTCGTCTTACAAGACATGTATAGGGTTTGTCTTGCAAGACTAGTCTGTAGTTTTTCTGGTCAGACTGATTTTTCAAGCTCTTGATAATGGTGTAACAACCGAAATTAATCGAGCAAAAATATATATATACATATATATTTTGTTTAAATAAAAATAAAAATAAAACAATAATTATAATTTGTATTTATTGCGAAACTTATAACAAGTAAAATAAAATATTTAAAATGGTATTTAGTTTGTTTTTTCCAGCCTATTATATTGCCAAATAACCTTGTTATTTTAATTTATTTTGCAGGTTAAATGAAATATGTTATAAAAATTTTGTAATTTTAATTTTATTTAGTTTACATGGTTTTACATTTAATATTTGAAAGGCACCGTTCTTGTGAATTGTGATGAAGACGATTCGTTATAGACGTTACAAGTTTGAACCAGTTTAATGTTTTTCCACAGCAGCTTTTATAATTATTGGTTAGTTTATGTGAAGCTATGGTGGAAGTACAATAAATAAATAAATAAGCAAAAATATGTACTATATTTTTGCTTATTTATTTATTTATTGTACTTCCACCATAGCTTCACATAAACTAATGTAAAAAATAATACTTACAACCTGATATTACAATTTGCTAATCAAAATTACTTCGGTCTGAAAGACCCTTAGAGTATATATAAATATAGAGAGAACATAACTTTAAAATTGTATGAAGAGATACATAAGAAATCGTGATTGCAAATATGTCATATTCAATTTCTCATTTCGCCATTTGCATTTCTGTTTATTTACAACAACCAACTATTGTATTAAATTATAAATTAAAAACAATTAAATAATTTAAAACGAAACAAAAAGTACAATCTATTATTTTTAGTTGTGCTAATTTTTATAAAATGAATGAAAATAATTACGAGAGTATTTTACATTTATTGTGTTATTTCCAGTGATTTTATAATAGTGAATATTTTATTATTTTATAATGCCAATGTTCAAATATTTAAGTTATGTATACATCCTGAAAGTATATTATGAAAACTAGCTGGCGACCAACTTTTCATTATTGCGTAGTTTATTTTTAATAGATAAAAGATTAAAATTTATATGTTTGGTTAAGACGCTTTTTCAGTTGCTGCAGTGTTTGCGTTCCTTCATTCAGTTTTTTTTTTAAACCAATCATATTTCTTAAAAATTGTGATTTTTTCTACTGCAGATTTTTCATCAGAGTTGGTTTAATTTTAACTTTTTCTCTGAACAAAAAAAAGAAAGAGATAAGAACATTACAATTTAAAAAGAGAAAATACCGAAACATAAAAAAATTGTGTATTTGTTGACATCACAAACGTCATACATCTTGAATTTTGTAATTTGCTTAAACTGCAGAATTTATTGTACTAAATATTTTTTGATTATATAGTTTGTATATGAATATAATATTAATATAAAAACGTGATGTTATGCATAATGTTATTGCTATTACATGTTGTAAATATAAATATGAGCCATTTCAAACACTTGATTATTTTAAAATGCAGATGGCGACAAAATCGTTGTGCAAATTTTTCATCAACTAAAAAATCGAAGGGTAAAAATTACTGAAGGAACGAAAACGTGAACGCACACACTGCAGCAACTGAAAAAGCGGCTTTAGAATCAAATCCTAATCTGTCATTTTTCTTATTTCTTTTTATATAGTAGCAGTGAGGGAGAAACTATTATTTTTTTGTGGTAGGTTTTTTTCTTATAGATTTAAAAGAAATTTGCAATAATTGTACAATTTTGAATCAAATGAAAAATTTTCGCACGTCTTTGGGAAGACAAACCGGTTTCTCTCTCAGAGAAATAAAGGAAAACAAACAAACAAAAAAACGATTTGACAGAAGATCAGTCACCATTAATATTAGTTATGGTGGTCGGTTGGAAAGACCTAAGTATTACATTCATGAGCCAAAAGTGAAATTCTTACCCCCACTTTTTTTGGCATTTTTCGACGTTTTAGGACCTACTGATTCTAAAACAGCAAAAAAAAAAAATGTATGTCTGTCTGCCGGCCGTCCGTCCGTCATTACCTACGCTGCAGGGAAAACCGCTGGAGAGATTTCAAAATTTTTTTTTCTAAAAATAGGTATACTCAAGGGACAGGTCCGAAAGGACGCTGTGTTCGATAACTGTACCGGAAGTGTGTCAAAAAAATCATTATTTTCATATTTTTGGCTTAAAAAACGTTTATTTTAAGTGATTACGAGTAGGAACATTAAATTATAAGTTTGTTGAAAAAAAATGTTGTCAAGTGTGTCAAAAGAAAGATTTTCATTTATTTTTTTACCCAATATTTTGGAAAAAAAAAATAAAATTAATTGTTTGTTTGAAATGAAGTTTTATTATTATTATTGAGAATTATGGCGCTATAAGTTTGTCAAAAATGTTGTCAAGTGTGTCAAAAGATTTTTATTTATTTTTTTACCCCATTTTTTGGAAAAAAATAAAATTGTTTGTTTGAACTGAAATTTTATTATTATTATTGAGAATTATGGCATTACAAGTTTGTCAAAAAATGTTGTCAAGTGTGTCAAAGGTTTTTATTTAATTTTTACCCAATTTTTTTAGAAAAAAATAAAATTAATAGTTTGTATGACATGATATTTTATTATTATTATAGGGAATTATGGCATTATTAGTTTGTCAAAAAATAATGTCAAGTGTGTCAAAAAATGATTTCATTTATTTTTTTAGCCAATTTTTTGGAAAAAAAAATGTAGCTGTTTTTATGACGTAAATGTAATTTAGAATGATATTGGACATGGAAATTTTTGAGTTTGTTATAGTTTTTGAAATATTTTTGGAATTTTGAAAAAGTTTGTATTTTTGAATTTGGAATAATTTTTGCAATATTTTTAGAATTTCGGCAAAAGTTTTAATTTTTGATTTTGTAAGAATTTTTGGAATATTTTCAGAATTTTGAAAAAATTTAATTATTGATTTTACTATAATAATTTTTGCAATACTTTTAGAATTTTGGAAAAAGTTTGAATTTTTGAAATATTATTGGAATTTAGAAAAAATTTAAATATTTGATTTTATTCTAATTTTTGGAATATTTTTGGAATTTTGAAAAAGTTTGATTTTATTTAATTTAACAATATTTTTGGAATTTTGATTATAATTTTCCGGCAACGTATTGATGATTCGTGTTAGTTTTGTAATAAATTTTTAAACAGAGATAAAAAATACTTTTACTTTAACAAAGAGTTATATTTGATATACATCGCTGTCCAAAACTAAAAACCATGTCCTCATAAAAGTATTTTGCTGAAAACTATATACAAATCCTTAACCCAGATCGAAGTCTTGATATCTCAGAGCTGTGAGATTTCAGCCCCTCCATATTTTAATTATTTAAATTACACGTGTTCACGTGTATTCAGTAGGTTGACATTTAAGCTGAACAAAAATTTATAGAAAACTAGAAATATAGTTTTGATTTCTATCGCATTTATTAAAATATGCTGTGGCGCTATGAGAAAAAATAGTCTGTCTCGCTTTAACTAATGGACTCTTATGCATGGTAACCGACTAATAACATGTTACAAGTAACAAAAAATTTGGTGGGATATGTATGTAGCGCTGCAATATGGCATGTCAAATTGAAACATCAAATATAAGAGTAGATGTTTGATATATATTTAAAATATCGGTAAAAGGTAAATTTTGACTTTTGTAATAACTTTGAACAAGTATTTAAATTAGCATTTGAAATACTTTCAGTTTTACAATGACACTTGATTCAGTTGCAGCTTCTGAGAAGTTTTTTGCTTCTGCTCAGCAAGAGTACAAAATATTGGCTGAGTAGTATGAATGATTTTTTATTTGAAATTCTGATTCTTATTTGTTCCTAATTTCAGTAAAATGTTACAAAATGAGGATATTGGGGGGATTTATGTTATTCCATCATTTGAAAGTTCATTTTGTAAGTAAAAATATTTGTAAAGATTGCTATACGGTTGCGCTACACCCAAATATTATTTTTTCTGTTTGAATTATCATTTATAGTATGGTTTGGCGTAATATTTGCAAGAGAAGGAATATACAAAGATGGGATATTCAGATTTAACATTTCACTTTCTGACAAATTTCCAGATGAGCGCAAGCCACCTGTAAATATAGTTATTTTCACTACAAGTAATTGAATGAGAACAATATTTTATTTTATAGATTGTAATATTTCAATCAGAAATATTCCATCCATCAATTTGCCCGTTTACAGGTACATTAGATATATCCGATGGTTTTTCAACCTGGCAGCCACGTGAAAATCATATCTGGCAGCTTTTAAAATATATCCAATATCTATTTAAATACCCTAAAAGATCTTCAAACAGCAAAAAAGTATTAAATAAAAATGCCGCTGATCTATTATCGCAAAATAAAGGTGAATATATTCTAAAAGTTAAAGAAAATGTTCGGCAGAGTATTGAGAAACTTTATGATCCTTCTCCAACAGTAGACAAACATTATATATCATTTGATAGATATGATATTGATGTCCATGGCCCAATTCTTGAAAAAATCAAAAATCAAACGGATATTTCAGTTTCACCAACTATTTTAAATGCCGGTATGTCATGGGCCAAAGAAAGTGACAATCCTCAAGTTGATTTATAGAAATTATCTGAGTTTTTAATAGCGGCAGACAATAATATTGTATTACGTACTAAAAGATAAAAATCATTTTTATTTTAAATTAATTATTAAACATTTTGAAAAAATGCTCAGTTTTAATATGTAAAACCAATTATATTAAATAATTGGAAATAAATTAATTTTATATTTATAGCAGTTAAACTTGTTTATACTATTTAATGTTGTACAGTAATTACTGGTACATACTTTTGAGAGGAAATCGGATTTATTTATTCATGTAAAATCCTATTTCAGGGAACATCAAAAAGTTTCATTAATATTTTATTAGCAAATTAAAAGTAACGAAAAGTTTAGTAGTTAAAATATATAGTATTTAATCAAAATGAACGTATATTTGTTTTTAGATTTACAAAAGAAAATTATAAGTTTACATATTGTTACCTTTAAAGTTTTAATTTTTTAATGATTTTTGTATTTTCTCAAGTAACATCTCCATTCTTCCTTTCATTAAAGGTTGTCCTTTTTTTGTTTTTTGGGTCATCATCAATTGTTTTTTGAGCCTTGCCTTTTTATTTTCCTGAATTTTCTTTTGCTTCTGTTCGTTAAACTTTAAATTTGGTTCATGTTTGGAAGTTTTATTTTTAAAGTTTTGTTTAACGTGGTTTTTGTTAACTTTTAACGCTCTAAATTTATGTTTATCATTTTTTGCCACCTTCTGAGTTTTATGTCTTATGTGTTTTGTTGTGGTTTTATTCGACGGCATTCTTTTAGTCTCTTTCATTTTCTATGTAAATGGTATAGTTAAATGGTATTAATATTAAATGACATATATATGTACATATTAAAAATGGCATGCAAAACAGTTTGACTTATGTTATCTGCATATATACGCGATGATGGCGTAAAAAATTGTCTTACTAAGGCTGGTCTCCTTAGTGTGCATCGTTCGTATTTTTTATCTGGGGTGCGCTTCAAAATTAACCACGGTTAACCATAAGGTAATAATGTCACTATGTCATGGTCAAAATAGTGACGTCAAATATTAAATTAAAATTACCACAGTGAAGCTGTCAAAGTTAAATTGTAAAAGACCGCTAAAAATTCAAAATTAATAAAAACTAATATTCTAATTACCATCAATAAAACTAAAAATGTAGTATATGTTTTTTATTTCTATAATTTATTTTTCAGTCTTCATAATCAAATAAAAATAATAAAAATAAAACATTTCACGCCTAAAATAATTAAATGTACGATATATTCAATATCGAAAACAATATAATTTATAACTTTTTTTTCCACAACAATTAAAATTTTCTTTTATTCTAAAAAATTATATTGTGTTTTATAAATCGGTTGACATGTCGTTTTAAATATTTATACGTTTTGACATTAGAGCCTCAACAAACTCTACTCTAGACTTGAGTTAATAAAGTTAAAGTAGTGACGTAACAATTTACTATGACAGCTAATTTTTATAGTTTTGGAACGATAGTCTGTCATCCAGTAAATTTTTTATTTTCTGGTTAATTATGGAACGACAATTGGTAGAGTAAAGTTAACAGCGGTTAGCCATAGTTAATTTCAAAACGCACCCCTGCAGATATAGTTTTTCGAAATGGCCACTAAAGTTTTTGTTGCTAGTAACGTGTCTATAGTTTTGTCATCATTCATAAGAGTGCATAAGTTCAAGCAAAATAAATATATGTATCTTCTAAATGCCGCATGACAAAAACTTTTGCTAGAAACGATTTTCTAATTTTTGATTAACAGGCTGATTCTGACATACCCTCACAGATGTAAAAATAGTCATAGCAAAGACTTTTCTCTTAGCTAAGACTAAAACCTCTTAAATGCGATTCTGTATGTAGTCACAACTGTGAGATGTCAAAAAAAAACCTCTTAACGTAAGACCATCAAACATGGTCATCTTAAGCATCATAACTTAAAGTTTCATATTTTTTATTTGAAATCTTGTATGAAAAATTATATTAATAAAGGATAAAATATTAATTATGAATTATTTATGTAATTATTATAAAATTTATAATAATTATCTATATTTTATTTTAGTTTGAATCAAAAATATAAAACAAAATATATATCGATGTATATTAATTTTAAATAAAATGGCGATTGAAAATTTCATATTTGCAATATCAAACTTTTACGTCTCATGTTGTTTATGAAAATTTTGCAAATTTTATATACAGTTTAAGGAAAAACAATAATTCTTTTCTAACAAATTTATTGCAAAATAATTAATATATGGTATAATTTTATATTAATTGTATATAAATTATTATAAAATAAAATACACTTTTGATTATTGAAAATGGCGTTTGGTATTTTTACAAACAAAAATTATTGATACCTTAAAAAATTTTATAAAACATAAACTTGATTTTTATAAAAAATTATTATATAATATACCATAATTCTTAATAATAATTTATATGGTATTTTAATTTGTATTTAAAAAGAAAATATGACATTTTATAATACTTTTGTTTATAAAAATAGCCGTTTGAAAGATCTCCAAAATATATTTGTAGAGTTATTATGAGGTTTTTTATGACAACGTTCTCAGAATCGCAATTAAGATATTCCTCTTAAAAAAATTGTCATAACAGAAATAATCATAGCTAAGACCTCTTAACTCAGAATCAGCCTGTAAACGAAATCTTGCATGCATGATTTCAGCAATGGCTTTTGCAATATTTCAAGTATGCTCTTATTTTTTTTTAAATAATGAATGAAAAAGCACCTTAATTATATATTCTTTTTTACAGAGTTTTATTATTTTTTACTATATACGCATTTCGAAAGCTAACGCCACATTTTTTTTGCTTTTAAAAATATTTATTTTGGGTTTATATTTAGATCTTACTGTCCCATTTTATTATTCAAAATAACAAAAAATGTTTATAATTGAACTAAATAAAATCAAAAATTAATCTGCTTTTCATCTACACAACTTGTTCGAGGTAGAGTAGATCAAAGCAAATTTTAGCAAGTTTGATTTTCAATGGAACGCGCGAATTGAAAATTTTTTGCCTTAGTTTTATTTTAATGTAAACCAATGAAATTCTCAAAAATGTAATGACATCATTCAATTTCACCAATAAAATTTGAATTATACTAATAACAAATATTTATACGTCTGGCCTACTGGGATATTAAAAATTATCAGTCTAATTTTGAAATAATTAACTGATATCACAGTAGGCAAACGTATAATTCATAAAAAATATATAATTAAATGAAAAATGGCAAAAAATTTTCTAAACGAATTCCCCTCGTTCGTTGATAAATTCTCATAATTTTTTGAAAAACTCCTCAAGCAAGTGGTATTGATAAATGCCCTCGGTCTCGTGCTTTTATCAATAAACTTGCTTTCGAAATTTTTGGCAAAAAATTATTTCGAATTATCACCGCCCTTGGGAAATTACAACTGATAGTTTTTAAAATTATTCAAGTTGTGTTTTGTATGAAATCCCATCTAAAATTGTTTGAATTTATACAGGTTTTGCTGTCCAAATTCATTTTGCAAATCAAATTCAACATTTTCAAATCAAATTCAACATTTTGCAGTTCGAATTCAATTTTTATATTTCAAATTCAACATTTTCAAATCAAATTTAATATTTTGCAAATCAAATTTTAACTTTTTGCAAATCAAATTCAATTTTTTACAAATCAAATTGAAGAGCAAAAAATTGAATTTAATTTGCAAAACGCTGAATTTGATTTCCAAAATATTGAATTTGATTTGCAAAAAGTTGAATTTGATTTGAAAAAAGTTGAATTTGATTTGTAACAGGTGAATTTGATTTGCAAAATGTTGAATTTATGACTGCAAAGCAGCTGTATTCTCTTATCCTCTTTTTGTAGCGACATCGATAACGTGTTACCTGGAAAACGACAGGGTTGAACTTATTTAATAAATCATACAACCTATTGTAATATTACAAATCTCGATCTGACTTTTCCAATGTTTGTATTTGTTATCGCATGTAATAATATTTAATTTGTTTTAAATATTGAGTTTCGATTCTATACAATAATTTTTGCTAAAAATAAACTGCAATTTAAAACATAATCATAAAGTATTTAAAGTCTAATAATACAAATCAAAGTGTCATAACCTAAATTTCAAATGGATAATGAAGATGAATCATACACAATGTTGGATCTATTAGCATTTCGGTGTACAGAACTAACAGAAACATTAAAAAATGTTGAATTTAATAAAGAAGAACAATTATTATTTGAATTTTTAGAAAGTTCGGAAAGCAAATTTAAAGAAATCGCAGATTTTACAGAAGAGTTTGATTGGTTCAACGTAACTGAACCACTAACATTTTCAAAATTCTTACATGGGAAAATCGTTGTGTTAGATTTTTTTTACATATTGTTGTATAAATTGTATGCATATCCTGCCTGATTTAAAAAAAATAGAGCAGCTTTATTCTGTAGAAGACGGATTAGTGATAATTGGTATTCACAGTGCCAAGTTTGATAATGAGAAAGATTCATCAAATATTTTGTCTGCAATACAACGGCATGACATAACACATCCTGTGGTTAACGACTCAAATTCAATTTTGTGGAATGACTTGAATATACAATGCTGGCCAACATTACTTGTGTTAGGACCTAATGCAAAACCAAATTTTGTGTTGATGGGAGAAGGGAATTATGAATTACTAAAAAAATATGTGTCTTGTTCCCTCAAATTTTATAAAGAGAAAGGTTTATTAAAAGATCATTCGTTACCTGTAAATCCGGCTACAGAACTGTTTGTTCCAAATAAACTAAAGTTTCCTGGAAAAATTGTTTGTTCTAAGAAACGACAAAATGATGATTGTTCTGAGTTGTATGCAATTTCAGATTCTGGTAACAATCGTATCTTAGTTTTGACTTCTTCGGGAGAAGTATTACAGACAATTGGAGGAAAGTTACAAGGGTTTGTTAATGGAGATTTTAAATCAGCACGATTCAATAATCCTCAAGGATTAGATTTTCTTAATAGTGATATTATTTTTGTAGCCGATACTGATAATCACGCAATCCGTAAAATTGATTTGAAATCAAAAACCGTTGAAACTGTGGTTGGAAATGGAAAACAAGGAAACGATAAAATTGGCGGCGCAGTAGAGCGGAATCAAGAAATTTCTTCTCCATGGGATATATGTGTATATAAAACGAAAGATATGGATATGTCATTTCATATGGATGAATCGTTGATACCAGAAAAAAACATTAATATTAATAGCAATGGCTGGGATACATCAAATATGGGCATTATTTTTAAATGATGTTATTTGGTGGAAATACAAAAAATTTGTAGCTGGTCAGTGCGTTGCTGTTGCAGGTAAAATTGGTTTTGTAAATCTTTTTTTTTAACTTCGTTCTTAAAAAATTTTTTAATGCTCAAGTTCAGATGTTAATTTTCTTTATTTACAGGAACTGGTAATGAAGAAAATAGAAATAATTCATATCCAAACGTGGCTGCTTTCGCCCAACCCAGTGGGGCTAGCATTATCAAAAGAAACCAAAGAATTATTCATAGCGGATAGTGAAAGTTCTAGTATAAGAAAAATCAATTGGTAGATGGGAAAGTATCTGCGTTAGCCGGTGGGGATCGTATCCAGTTAATTGGTTTGCATACGGCGATGTTGACGGAAAACAATATTCTGCTAGATTTCAGCATCCGCTAGGAATTGCGTTTAGTGAAAAAGAACAAGTGGTTTATGTAGCTGATACATATAACCATAAAATTAAAAAAATTGATATAAAAACATTGAATACAGAAACATTAAAAATTTTAGATCGGTCAAATAATTTATATCAATTTACCGAACCTGGTGGTTTATGCTTAAATCCAATAAACGATATATTATATGTAGCTGATACTAATAATCACTCAATTGAAATTGTCGATTTAATTAGTTTGAAACAAACGAGTATGCGTATATCGTTTGATACCAAATCAAAACCAAGAGAATTAGGCAAAGTTATAAATTTTGCAACATCCTTAAATATAACACCAACAGGTGGGCAAAGTTAAATTATCCATTACATTCGAATTAAATGATAATCTACATTTTACGGAAGAAGCACCTCAAAAATGGAATACATATTTACCGAATGATAATTGGTATATAAATAAATTGAATGGAAACTATAAATAGCAATGAATCAATTGAATTGGACATTACAGTTCCACCACAATCACTAATTAGTCAAAATAGTAATGTTGATGAAGATCGTGAGAGTGAGAAGGCGATTTTGTTATCATTTAAATTGAATTTTTGTTTGAAAAATATATGTTTTCCTAAACTCTTTGCCTTGAAGTTCCCTGTAAATTATATTGAAAATGGATTGGATTGTATTATTGAAGAGGCACTAATAAAAATCTATGAAAACGATATTAAATTGTGAAAATTGTAGGAAAGGCACAAAAGTTTTAAGTATATATACTCAACATTTTAAATAATTTATAAGCGATTTAGAGATTTAAAGTTATTATGTGCCAGTATTTTTCAATAAAGGTTTTATAATCTAATGGGAAAAAAACGTAATTAACTAAACCAGTCACACAATCAAAATATTTTTTGTTTAATGATACATCGATGAGAAAAGTAAAAATATTTTTATAAACTAGCAAATATTTAATGTTATAGTTAAATTAACCCTGTTACTGTTATTTGAATAATAAATATGTTTTTAAAATAATAAAATTAAACAAACCATAGTAAATAAAACGCCTAAAGGCTGTTTTACACGGACCAGTTTTTTGTCCAGAAAAGTATTCATTTTTTGTATCCAGTAAAAAATGGACATTTTAAGCAAAAAATGAAGCTAGTTCTAATTTATTTTCAGTTTCATATTTATTTTATGCGCAACAGCCGACTGCGCAAATGAAAAATGGGCATACATCCAGTTTCTGAGCAAAAAATAGCACATGCTCTATTTTTTCTTCATTTTTACAACAGTTTATGCGACGATTTATTACGATTTATTATTTATTTTATCTTCGTAGAATTTATTTTATCTTCGTAGAATCAAACAAAACAAAACAAAACATAGGCGCATGCGCGAAGTCAGTTACGATTTATTATTTATTTTATCTTCGTAGAATTTATTTTACCTTCGTAGAAAAAAACAAAACAGAACAAACAAAACAAAACATAGGCGCATGCGCGAAGTAAGTTTAAACTGGTTGTGTGTAAAACAGAGAAAAAACTGTATAGAAAAATGTTAATAAAAATGTCCATTTTTGACTGGATACAAAAATGAATGCTTTTCTGGACAAAAAGCTGGTCCGTGTAAAACAGCCTTAAGTTTATACTTCAAAGGACTTCAAATTAAAATAATCAAAAGCAGTAATACCTCATCCTGGATAAAGATGGCACGTTAATTAAGAATATTGAATAATAAGGAAGAATACGCTTGAAGCTGGAGTTTAACATGCGAACTGTGGGGGGAAGTGCAGTTAGTGTGGGAAACTCTAAAAACGCTATGTTATACCCTTCCTGTTATTAAAAATGAAATTAATTTTTTTACGGAATATTCAGTGAATCTGTTGTCGATACCAGAGCTTTATGTAACAATTAAAATTTAAAAAAAAAAAAATTTATTAAAAGAAAAAAAATTTTTTTTCCACAATAACCGCACTTTAGCCAGAGAGAGCAATAAATTATATGAGGAGTGCCTTAGTAGTGGTGAGGCAGACGTGGCTGATGACTTAATTTACTCACTGGACGCCGCGAGAAAGCAAAAGTGGATTAGCGCTGTTGAAAACATAGATTTTTCCCATTCAAGCAGGGGAGCTTGGAGTCTCCTTCGGAAGCTGGGTGGCTCAAACTCAATTGCTCGTACTAACAACGAAATAAATCCAGAGGACATTGCGAATCATATCGTAAACACATCTCGTTCTTCTATTAATCGCCTTCATAAAAGAACAATTAAACGTAAATTAAGAGAAATGAAGCGCAATTGCTCGTTTCCATCAGAGTATGCGAACGTTTTTAGTAGCGAAGAACTTGATTCAGCTTTATCCCAAACAAAAAATCGAAAAGCAGCTGGGTACGATGGTATATTTCCAGAATTTCTTTGAAATGCTGGAAAAAATGTAAAACAATGGGTAACTAAATTTTTCTCGAATATCCTAGAAACCGGCAATCTTCCAAAACATTTTTTTTTTTCTTTATTTTAGTCAAAGTTTAAATTGTACAATTTAAGTTCTATATTATGTTATGGCATATTATATCTAAAGAGCACTGGAACAAATAAGATTATAATTTAGTTAAATTTTATTTATGAAATTTGAGATTAATTATTCGTTCATTAATTCAGTTATCTACTTATTCTTAAAAAATTAGATGCAAAACAAAAAGAGAGAGAAAAAAAAAGATAATTATTAATAATAATTATTATTATTATTATTATCATTTGATCATTTAAGTGCTATTTAAACTATTTCAAAATTGTAAAATTTTTTATTTCTTGAAGTTATTTTCAAAACATTAGGAAATTTATTTTAAATTAATTATTATAAAATTATTATTCATTAACTGATATAGTTGTTTACTTATTTACATTTCTTTGTAGTACAGAGAGAAGACTAAACTATTTTCAGTTATCACTATCACACAAAGGTACACCACCCTCGAAACATCAAATTATTTATTGACCTCTTTCTTCCTTCAAGATTTATTGGCATTATTGAAGTTTTCCTTTCAAGAGTTATTGGCATTACTGCAAGTCAGTTCTAAACATAAAATCTTTTAATTCTTTTTTGAACGAGGATATTATTTGAATTTGTTCGATTGACTCGGGTAGTTTATTAAATAAATTCAGTCCATAACAAAAAAGCGAGCTTGAGCCACGAACTGTTCTTGGAGCATTAATATAGAAATCATCACGTTGTCTGGTTACATAGTTGTGTAGTTGACCTACTTGAGTTATTTTGGTTAGATTTTTTAGTAAATTATGCTTGATTTTGAATACATATAGAAGTGTGTTATATGATGCGAGCATAGATATATTAAACTTATTAACATATAGTAAGTCAGATGAGGTTCTTGGTGGTAGGGATTGAATTGTTTTTATGATACGGTTTTGCAGGACTTGAAGCTCTTACAACTTGTATTTGGGTCCTCTCGCCCAAATAATATTCATATAAGAAACATGAGGAAGAAAATGGCATTGATAAAGATCCCATTTTGCATTTTCCGACAAGCAATTGGAAGTTCTTTTGATAATAAACGATAGAGAACAGATTTTGTTTTTAATTGAATCGATGTGTAAATGCCACTTCAGTTTGTCGTCTATAATCAGACCAAGGTACTTAAACGAAGCAACACGTTCTATAGATATTCCATTTGACGACACATTAATTATGTGATCGTTTGGTTTGGGTTTCATATTAAAGATCATATATACGGTTTTCTTTAGGTTAATTTGAAGGAGGTTACACTTAAGCCAATTATCTAGCATGTCAATATCATGTTGCATCTTTTGTTCAATACCAATTAAACTATCATCTTCATACAGGATTGCAATATCATCTGTGTACAGGAATATAGTACCAAGAAAGGGTAGATAACAAATTTCGTTTATGAAAAAGTTGAATAGTATTGGTCCCAGTATGGAGCCTTGTGGAACTCCGGTTTTTACAGTTTTAACTGAACTTTTTACATTTCCGATTTGGAAAAATTGTTTCCTTCCATTTAAGTAAGATTTAAAAAGCTTAAGATTATTTCCATTAATACCCATCATTGCCAGTTTTATTAGAAGAAGACAATGATTTATGCTATCAAATGCTTTTCGTAAATCGACAAACAGGGCACCTACATATCGTTTTTGGTCCAGATTACTTTGAATATAATTTACTACATTAACACAAGCTGTGGTGGTATTTGAGCCCTCCACAAAGCCAAACTGTTTTTCATTTATTACTTTGTTGTCATTTAAAAATTTTTTGAAGCGATTAAGAATGAGGGACTCACATAGTTTTCATGCTGATGGTAGAACTGAGATTGGTCGGTAGTTTTCGCATCGTAAGGAATCACCAGATTTAAAAATAGGCGTTACCTTCGAGACTTTAAGCTCTTCAGGGAACTCTCCGGTTAGTAGAATTTTGTTTACAAGTTCAGCTAGTTTTGAAGCAAGAGCATTTGAATATTTTTTTAAGACTTTCGCAGGAATATTGTCAAAACCATTTGCTGAGCTCATCTTCATCTTATTAATTGTTTCCAGGATCTCCTTTTCGTTCGTCAAGCTCATTTGAAATGGGTATAAGATATCATAAGGCAGATCAGATACATCAAACATGTTCGAGTTTGGTGGCTGTTTATCTGCCACCGCAGTAACAAAATATTGATTCATTTCATCAGCTATAATTTTAGGATTTGTTATATTTTGCCCATTTATTGCTAAACAGTTAATTAGTATCTTGTTACAATTGGACTTGTTAAAGATTATTTCGTTAACGATAGAAAAGTACTTTTTAATATTATTACGAGCGTCTGAGAATAATTTAGCATAATAAGCCTGTTTGGTTTTGCTTATAACGTAGTGTGCTTTATTTCTAAATATTTTAAATTGCTGGAGGTTATATTCATTGCCGGGAAAGGTCTTATGAAGCTTATAAAAGCGGTCCCGTTTTTTCAGTAAGATTCTGATTTCCTGTGTCAGCCATTTTTTTGATGATGTATGTTTCATTTCAATCGTTTTGGTATTTTTTTCGATAGAGTTTGATAAAACTGCAACAAATTCGGACATATTCCCTACATTTAACAATGAGGCATGTAACTCAGGGGACCATAAATTTTTGTAATCTAGAATATTTATTGAAGTTTTTGAATTATTGTTAATTACTTTTAAATTTAAATTCAATAAAAGAAGCCGATGGTCTGAGAAAGAGCAGTCGTCAACTAATAGACTGTATGAATAACTAAACTTGTCTGTTAAAATGTGATCTAGCGTTGTTGAGCTTGTACTTGATACTCTAGTGCTGAATTCATCTGAGGTATTGTTGAGATAAGTAAAACCAGATGAATGAACCGCATTGATATAGTTCATGGCTGGATTTGTTCCCAGTTTTCTAATATTGATATCTATGTTCACATCACCAAAGATTAAAGAGTTTTTATAAGTAGAAAGAAGATTTTCGAGGTAATCTATAAAGGTGTCGTGATTTGTATTACTCGAGGAATTATAGATTCCAAATAAGTTTAGATTTTGGTTACTAAGCCTTACTCCAAGTATGTTATTTAATGAAATAGTTTCTTGAAAAATTAGGTTTGAAGGTATTGTGTTCAAAACGTAGATACAAGTGCCACCTCCAATTTGATTGATTCTATTTGAAAAGTATGCGTTATAGTTTGGGATATTATAAAATTTCGATCTATTGTCATCCAGCCACGTTTCGGTTAATATGACAACATGAATTGGTTTTTCGAAAGATTTGATAAGCAACTCTAACATTTCTAGCTTTGATATCATACATTGTATATTTAAGTATAAAATGTTTAAATTTTCAGCTGCAAGGGATGCAAAGTCACCTTCAAAATTTCTATAATATTTGACGTCCAAATTGGCATTTAAACACTCTGGTTCAAAGGTATCCATTTTTCATACTACTGATAAACTGGCACACCTTAAATTACTTATATAATTACTGTATATCACTATGTAGCGTAATAATCTAAAATATATGGAACCGAAAGTGGAGAAAGAAAAAGTGATCAACAAAAATAATGTACCTTTGTGTGCAGTACAACTGTCCTGTTGTAACAAAAAATATTATTTGCTGAATTAATTAATACAAATACAACTTTAATTTTAATTTGCCTAAAAGTAGAGAAGAAGAAAACAGAAATATAATAAAAAAATAGCAAAAAAAAAAATTTTACGGTATCTCAAAAAAAAAAAACGTAAACAGAGAACTAATTAAACAAAATAAAAGAAAACGAAACCTATTGATGTTGTGATTTTCTAATCTTATAACAAAAACAACAAGGTTGAACTAGAGAAATGAGAACTAATGTTAATTAATTCAGATGTTTTTTTTGGTGAATTGGCTGTGTTTTTCCACTTAAACCTGCAATTATTTGTTGTACCTCGCTCATTGATGATACGGGAACAGGCGAATCGCTAGAGTTGAATTTGACCAATATTCGGCAGTTCCGGTAGTATACGTCTGTGATTTGCTTGGCTTGTTTGAGTTTCCTCAGATTGCTAAGGAGTGCGGAGAGTGGTTTCATAAGCCGATCCGTTACAAATAGTTGCGTTGATTCTACTATCCATGTTGGATCAATTTGTTTTAAATATTTAGGACCAAATCTTCTTAGTTTATTCATAAATGATGATTTGCCATCAATATTTCTAAATCGACATATTACATTTAATTTTCCTACCCCAGTTCTGTCATTATTTTTTTGCAAATAGCTGAACAAAATATTTTCATAGTTGAAAAATAGTAATCGATCTAATGATTTAAAAATATCTTCGGCCGATAACAGTGAGTTTGAGGGCACTCCAAATATAATAACATCATTTTGTAGTTCGCGTTGTTGAAAATACAGGAAGCTGTTTGTGAGATATGAAATATCCTTAGTGTTGATTTCAATGCCGGTGGTGTTTGCTTTAATTTCGGTTTGCATGAGCTTGACATTTTTGTTAATTGTGATATAGTCTTTAGTTAGATCTTTAACACATTTCTGTAGCTCACTAATGCCATTGTTAAAAGCCTTTTTTAATCCAAACATGGCGGCCATTAAGTCTTTATTTGTCGGGTTATCAATTTCAAAAACGGCATCATTGTTGTCTGATAATGATTGAGATCTCGTTTGTATCATGTTTGTAGAAAATATGTGTAATAATAGCTTGTTAGTTAATATAAATATGACACTGTTCTCACTACCAGTTAATACAGACACAAATTTGAACTTCCAAAAATGTATTTAGCTATTCAATCGCGATTATTGATATTATACTTATTATTGATATTTGAACTATTATTATTATTTGAAATATTTTGAGTTTATTTATATAAGTTTTTGACACTTTTATCACTCACTGTTGGTTGGTACAACTACAAGTTCGAACTTAATTTTAATTTTAATGAATTTAATTTGATTTTAATTTTAATTTAATTTTAATATTTTCGCCAGCTCATTTCGTGATTTCTATTCAGTCGCCATTTTACCTTTTTTGTATTACGAAACCATCAAACACAATGCGATATTATTTAACTAAGTCAAATACTAAATTTTGACTATTTACAATAGTTTTTTTATCACTCACTGTTGGTTGGTACAACTACAAGTTCGAACTTAATTTTAATTTTGATGAATTTAATTGATTTTAATTTTAATTTAATTTTAATATTTTCTCTAGCTCATTTCGTGCTTTCTATTCAGTCGCCATTTTTCCCCTAAGACTACAAAAGTGATAGCGATACTTAAGCCAGGTAAACCATCTAATGAACCATGAAGCTACCGCCTGATTGCCCTTTTGAGCACCTGCTACAAATTGTTAGAACTTCTCATATACAACCGTATCGCCCCGATACTGAATGACCAGATCCCAGTCGAACAAGCTGGTTTCCGTCCCAATCGCAGTTGCACTGACCAACTGCTCGCTTTAACATCCTACATCGAAGCTGGGTATCAAAAACAATTAAAAACAGGCGCAGTATTCATCGATCTCACTGCAGCATATGACACGGTCTGGCGAATTGGGATTATATATAAGCTGTTCAATGCAATACCTTGTAGCACCATCTTGCGTTTAATTAACAACATGCTGAGTAATCGTGTATTCAAAGTTCATCTAAATAATTCCTGTAGTAGGTCTAAAATGCTTAACAATGGTTTACCACAGGGATCCGTCCTGGCGCCATTACTTTTTAATCTGTAAATTTATGACATTCCTGACACAACATCAAAGAAATTTGGTTACGCTGATGATTGGACCCTGGCCACTCAAAACAAAGACATGAGTGTTTTGGAGGATTTGCTCTCAACTGACCTAGCGATAATGAATGACTATTTTTGAACGTGGAGTTTATTTCCCAATCTAAGTAAAACCGAGAGCTCCTGTTTCCACTTACACAACAAACTGGCAAAACACTAACTATCAGTGTTATTTAAGGCCACTGTCATTAAATACAATCAACAGCCAAAGTACCTGGGCATTACTCTCGATAGAACTCTTTCTTTTAAACTCCACCTAGAAATACGTCAAAAAAAACTTAAAACGAGAAACAATATATTGCACAAACTGGCAGGCTCTACATGGGGTGCTACTCCAGCTACCCTCCAAACAACTGCTCCAAGTCTGGTTTACTCAGTGGCTGAGTATGGCGCACCAGTCTGGTTGAATAGCACACATACTCAAAAAGTTGACTGCCAGCTGCATGCCACGATGCGTATTATAAGTGGTACTATCAGATCCACCCCTTTACCTTGGCTCCCTGTGTAAAGCAATATCGCTCCACCTGCACTCAGACGCTCGCATGCTCTCATGCGTAAACATAAAAAGGTAACCAACAACATCACGTTACCCTTGCACGAATATTACGGTGACCACACTCGTTGTCGATTGAAGTCAAGAAAGCCTCCACATAAAACTGCCTGCAACCTGCTGGCAACTAATTTTAATATCTTGGATGCCTGGGACACCTCCTGGCAACATTACCACACAACTGGCCTTTCAATTACTAACCCAACTTCTACCCAACCTGGTCATACCTGGACCACATTAAACCGAATATCTTATTCGAATCATGGACACGAATCATGGACGTTGTGCTGATTCTTTCTACAAGTTGGGCATTTCAGAGTCCCCTGAGTGTGACTGCGGCGCTCCACAACAAACTATAAAACACATTGCAACTGTGTGTCCAATTCGACGTTACAATGGCAACATCTCAGATATCCATTTGGCAACTCTCGATGTAGTAGCATGGATAGACTCGCTCGATGTAAACATCTAATGTTCAAATGCACTGCTCAATGTTCAAGTATTTTACTTTTTAATTTTTACTTAAAAGACGCGCAATCAAATCGATTGTAAGTTCATTTAATGTGTATCCATGTTTTGTGTTAGGTAGATTTTATAGAAGAGTCTACCTATTTTTTAAGTTTAATTTTTAATGTGTCACAAAAAAAACCATACGCTAAATAAAAGTAGCATGGATAGACTCACTCGATGTAAACATCTAATGTTCAAATGTACTGCCCAATGTTCAAATATTTTTACTTCCTACTTTTTAACTAAAAGACGCGCAATCAAATTGATTGTAAGCTCATTTAATGTGTTTTCATGTTTTGTTTTAGGTAGATGTCAAAGAAAAATCTACCTATTTTAAGTTTTATTTTTTAATGTGTCATAAAAACCATACGCTAAATAAATAAAAAAAAGTCGGGTCAAGTGCGAATATAACTCGCTCGCCGAGGGTTCCGTGTATATAATACTATGAAAAAACAGTATTTGCTAATATAGTTATACGTTGGGTTGAATTTTACCCATAACTGTGGAATAATGGTGGCAACGTTTTTGAATTTAATTCGTTTATTAGTCAAACATAAATACAGTTTTTCTCGAAATCATTGAGAATTAATGGAATGCGTATACCGATAACAAACGGTTACAATTCTTGGACCATGAAGATTACTAGATTGCAATGGTCAGCCCAAATAATGTTTTTTATGCCGAGTTCATCTGACTAACCATAATCTATTCAATATTATTTTAGAACCCTAATATTATAAAATATTTTCTGAATTAGTTACTAAATTATACATTTGCTGCAAAGTAACAAAATTGATCCTCAAAAAATTGATCAAAGAATTCAAAATTCTACGTGAAATTCTTCACAAAAACACGATTTTAAATCGAAAATGGTGACTCTGAAAATTTCGGAAAAACGGTTTTAGACTAGAAACAAAATAACCTTTTATATAACACCCCACTTGTCAAGGTCAAAAATAACTTTTTTTCGAAATTTCTTTTCTCAACCCCCTTCTAAGGAACATTTGAAATTATGTGATAACCGCTATAGTTTTCGTTCAATCTTTACAAAATTACCTATGACTGTGAATTTTTTCAATTTTTCGCTTTTGTAATGTTCGATGATAAAGGGTGGGACAGAATCAAATTTTCACATTTTTATAAATAAGTCCAAAACCGTGTTCTCGAAAATTACAAAAAAAATATATTGAACTACAAAAAAAATCACCTTTCATATGACACCCCACTTGTCCAGGTCCAAAATATTTTTTTTTCAAAATTTCTACTCACAACCCCCTCCAAAGAACAATTGAAATTATAACGACCAAAAAAAATTTTCCATTTTTTTTGCCAAGTTCCTACAACCGTGAATTTTTTTAAATTTTTTCTTTTGTAATGTTCGAAGATAAGTGGGGGGGGGGGGCAAAACTAAAATTTCACTTTTTCCAAAATAAGTCAAAAACTGTGCTTTCGAAAATTACAAAAAAAAATTGTTTTAGACTTGAAAAAAAATAACCTTTCATTTGATACCCCACTTGACATGACCAAAAATATTTTGTTTTCGTAATTTTCACTCTCAACCCATTCCAATAAACATTTGAAATTATAACAACCAAAAAAAAACGGATTTTTGTATGCAAAATTCCTACAACCTTGAATTTTTTCAATATTTTGCTTTTGTAATATTCGAGGTTAAGGTGGGTGACAAAAAAATAAACACACGTCTTTGGAAATAACTTAAAAACTAAGCAGTCGATAATTCGTTGAAAGGACTTTTTGAAATATTTGAATTTTTTTTGATTTTTTTAAACCAAACTCGATTCCCGAAAACAAACTTTTGTTTTACTATCTCCTTATCAATGTCCATAAAATATTGATAAAAACAAATATTCAAAATTTTCTTGTTGTCAGTAGGCGTGGACAAATACATTGTATAACTGTAAAAAATTTCAAGTTGATAGCACTTATAATTTTTGAGAAAATCGATTATGTAGAAATTCGGACGGACACCGAAGTCTCACCAATAGGGTACCGTTTTTACTTTTTCAAAGTATACGGAGCCCTAAAAATCGCAACTTAACGAATGAACAGTAAAAGAAACGCAAAATTAAAATTTTTAATGAACGTAATCCTTCTGTAGAAATGTGTAGAAAGCGTCTGTTCTCCATGTAAGGGGCGGTTTTCAGCGGGCGTCTGTCTTGGGTCAAGCGGCTCGCTATATAAACGTGTAAAAAGGTTGTTTCTGGTGACCTTAAGATGCAGAACGAACCCATTCACGAAAATTTGGGTTGGGCGAAGGGCTAACACCCCATTTCCGGAAAAAAAATTATTGTCATGAATTCTGTACACAGGCCTCGGAATATCTCGGATTCATTATTGGAACGACCTCGGAAACTGTACCCGGACTACGATTTTAAAATGGGAACCTGGAACGTGCTAAGCCTCAGAAGACCAGGAGATCTCCTAAAACTCACTCAACAAGTCGAGAGCTACACACTGGATATAGTGGCATTACAAGAACTAAGATGGCCAGGCAGTGGAATCCACGAAACAGCGAAAGGATACACTCTGTATTATTGCGGTCATCAAAACGGAGAAGAATTTGGAGTTGGCTTCCTTATACACCGTCGCGTGAATCATGTTATCGACTTCTGCCCAATTAATATACGGTTATGCACACTGAGAATCCGCACGCAAAAATTCAATGTAACGACGTCAATGTTCATGCACCTACTGAAGATAAAGCAGATGATATTAAAGACCTGTTCTTCCTAGAACTCGAAGAAGTCATCAATAACATCCCGCGGCACAATATAAAAATCGTGGTAGGTGACTTTAATGCTCAAATCGGTAGGATTGCAGAACTTAAATCACATATCGGCCCTAACAGTTTGCATCATACCAGCAACAATAACGGTTTTCGCGCAGCCGAGCTGGCTATGATGTATGATCTAGTAATTTCCAGCACTTTCTTCCCTCACAAGAGAATTCACAAGGCAACTTGGAAATCAAATGACGGAAGAACGGAAAATCAAATCGATCACGTCATGATCTCTTAGAGACACTCTACAAGTATAATTGACGTTCGATCATACAGAGGTGCTGATATGGACACCAATCATATGCTTGTCATCTTTAAGTACAAGTGCAAATTATCATCTACCTACATTTAACAGACAAGCAAAAAAGACCGTGCGCTGGAATGTCGAAGAATTTAAAAAACGACGGAAAACGACCACCGAAATCACACAACGAATGGTTTGACGACGAGTGCCGCCAATACGTTGAACATAAACAAAAACTGCGAGAAAAATGGTTAACAAGGAACACCCGAAGCTCCCAAGCTGATTATCTATGCGCCAGGAAAGCCCCAGCAAAACTTCTACGTAAAAAGAAACGTGAACTCATGAAATGCTGCATCGAAAACATCAACCAACATGCGACCAACGGAAATTCAAAAGAGTGCTTTGCCAATGCACGGAATCTGACAAAAGATTTCCACCCAAGATCTACAGCCATCAAAAATGAAAATAATGAACTCACAACAAGTGAACGTGATGTGCTGGCAGTGTTGCGATCCCACTTTCAAAACCTACTGAATAGGACGAATGAAGTTCATCCTATTCGAGCAACTGCTCCATCAACTGAGGAGATTTTTGTCCCTTACCCAGCAATAGAAGAAGTGGAAGCTGCCATTAAACAACTGAAAAATGGCAAATCACCAGGTTTCGATGGAATTCCCGCAGAACTTCTGAAAAATGTAGGAGCAGCTCTGGTCTCACGTATATACGATCTGATTCTTGCAATCTGGGACCAAGAAGAACTACCTGCTGAATGGAAAACAGCTCTCATTGTTCCGCTACATAAGAAAGGTGACCGTCTAAAGTGTGCAAATTATCGTGGCATCGCACTGTTGAATACGGCATACAAAATACTAGCTAATGTTGTACTTGCTCGACTCATCCCGTTCGCCGAATCTATCATCGGTGACTATCAGTGTGGTTTTCGTTCCCTTGCAATCTGGGACCAAGAAGAACTACCTGCTGAATGGAAAACAGCTCTCATTGTTCCGCTACATAAGAAAGGTGACCGTCTAAAGTGTGCAAATTATCGTGGCATCGCACTGTTGAATACGGCATACAAAATACTAGCTAATGTTGTACTTGCTCGACTCATCCCGTTCGCCGAAT